>VCHN02000014.1:29180567-29750540 GCA_007115665.2 Sequoiadendron giganteum
GGATTAAGAGGGTATATAGATTAAGGGATTATGGTTTAAGGGTTGAGGGTTGAGGGTTGTTGTTTGAGGGATTAAGAGGGTATAGGGGTTGAGGGATTAGGGTTTAAGGGTTGATTGTTGAGGGTTGAGGTATTAAGAAGGTATAGGGGTTGAGGGATTAGGGTTTCAAGGTTGAGGGCTGAGGGATTAAGAGGGTATAGTGATTGAGGGATTAGGGTTTAAGTGTTGAGGGTTGAGGGTTGAGGGTTGAGGGATTAAGAGTGTATAGGGGTTGAGGGTTTAGGGTTTAAGGGTTGAGAGTTGAGGGTTGAGGGATTAAGAAGGTATAGGGGTTGAGGGATGAGGGTTTAAGGGATTAGGGGTTGAGGGTTGAGGGATTAGGGTTTAAGGGGTGAAGGTTGATAAATTAAGATGGTATATGGATTAAGATGGTATATCGATTAATGGATTAGGGGTTAAGGGTTGAGGGTTGTGGGATTAAGAGGGTATAGGGATCGAGGGATTACGGTTTAAGGGTTGAGGGTTGAGGGTTGAGGGATTAAGAGGGTATAGGGATTTAAAGTTAGGTTTAGAGTTGAGGGTTGAGGTTGGCAGGGGATTAAGAGGGTTGAGGATTAAGGTTTCAGGGTTGAGGATTGAGGTTGAGGGATTAAGAGGTTAGAGGGATTAAGGGTATGGGATTTACAAGGGATTAGGGTTTAAGGGTTGAGGGTTGAGGTTGAGGGATTAAGAGGGTATAGGGATTAGGGTTTAAGGGTTGAGGATTGAGGGTTGCGCGATTAAGAGGGTATAGGGGATTAGGGTTTAGGGGTTGAGGGATTAGGGTTTAAGGGTTTAAGGGTTTAAGGGTTGAGGGTTGACGGTTGACGGATACTAGTGAAAAAAGGGAATTAGTAGGAAAACTTTATCAAGAGCCATTCAAAGGCAGAAAAGAATTGAGGGCAATGATACGAATGAATTATGGGTATTCTCAGGGATATTGTCATGAGAAGATAAAGAAGTTGTTGAAGCCTTGAGATGACTAATTGAAGAGTATTGGAAGAATAACACAAGGCCATCTTTGAATCAAAGGGATGTTGTAAGAAGGAGAATCGGTAGTCGGAATCATGAGCCACATCCAAAACATTTTTTTGATATGATTCAAACCCAATTTTTTCAAAAATTTGAAAATGATTATCCTCAAATTACTATTTCTCAAAGATTTTTTGAACTGCTTAAACCTTTTTATGTCAAGATAAATCACACATGCACTACTTGTTGTTGTAGACTACATATTTAATTTTCTAACCATTACGATGTTTATCATTCTATATATTTAGATTTGCATACTAACGATGTTTTGCAGGATTGTGGCATAGAAGCCCCACCAAAATCTTCAAGAGAGTTATGATAAAATTTTTTATGTGAAATAGAGGATGGCTAGATATTCTACAGGACAAGATGCTTGGATGGTTCATGCGAGCATTGCGGTGGCTTCCAGCGTATGCTAGTGTTTCAACATATGGAAAGCACAGATGAGGTGGGACAAAAACTAGTAGAGTTCAGGAAGTATAAAACAATGGCATATGCTACAAAAGATGGGCCTTAAGAAAAAAGGTGTAATCTGGTTATTGAGAAGATTCCAGTGTATAAATTTATGAGCACATTTTGTAACAGTATATTGTCTGAGTATGCAATGCATACCCATAGAGCCCGATGGGTGGACACGCAGTTCAAGCTATGCAAGGACACCTTTCCAGTTGGAAGCATAGTATCCGTGGTTGACTTTGCAGAAAACTACACTCTACAACCACAACATGAGGTGCAGTCACAGTATTACAAATCCACACAAGTTTCGATATTTGTGCACATAGCATTCATTCATGCATCTGATAGTACAAATGAGCAAAGGAAGGTATTGAGGGAGTACCACTTTTACATTAGTGATGATTGAACACATTCTCCAGAGTTTGTGCAAGGTTGCTTCTAGATGTTCTATAGTGGTTTGGCTTAGAAGGGCATAGAATATGATCAACATATAATATGGTCTGATAACTGTGCAACATAGCTCAAGAAATCACGCATGTTCTATTGGTTGTGTAGGATGCATGTCATTATAGGTGTTCAGCATATGTGGAACTTTTGTGAGGCTGGACATGGAAAGGGGAAGCATGCCTGAAAAGAGCATTAGCACGAGAAGAGTTAAAGTATAAAGATAATGCAAAGTTGATAGATGCAAAATCAATCGTTGAGTGGTGTAATGCTTTGATGGGTCTAGGTAATGAAGGTACATCTCTAGTTCACAAATTTTTTTGGTTGATGGATGATACTAACATTGCACCATATGAAGACTGTTGTACACTAACAGGATCGAGTGAGGTACACTCTTTCCTTAGCTCAAATACAGGTTCATGGAGTATCAATACACGAAAGATGGCATGCTTTTTTTTTCATGTACAATGCAAGAATGGAATGATTGTGAGTCAGGGGAGTGGGTTGACAAATGGTTCACAAGTTATCTTAGCCCACTTCACATGTATCGCCCTCCGACGGCACTGGAACTGACATAGATAGAATCATCATTCGACTTTGACCACATATCAGATCTAGTTCAACGAGGTAATATATCGACTTTCTTAGTTGTTGAAATTCCATATTGTTAGATCTTACTTTGTACTATATTCATAATGTTGACAAATTTCAAGAGATTTTTTGCACATATCAATGTAGGGCATGTTTATGAAGTTATTGCAGATGAAGACAATGAAGAGGGAACATACTATTACTTATGTCATTGTGTTGAGACCAAAAAGAAATTGGAGGCCCCGGTTATAGATGGAGAAAACATCGAATACCCTACAGGCTTAGTTGTGGTTACTGGAACATGGCTTAGAAGGTACCCACATTCAAGTGTTAAACATTGGCTATTTTAGGACTTTGACATACATCGTAAGATTCTTCATTACTCGAACCTTGTCATGGAATCCAATGTTCATTTGACCAAATATGGGGGTAGACCTTTGAACAAGACATTATGGAAGGTTCGTGAGTTTGACCATGAGGCAATACTTGACACAATAAAGAGTAGAGAAGACCCGAATGGTTCGTTGGATTAATTTGTAAGTATATGCACATTGGTTCTTAATAATTTATACTTGTATGCACATTAATTTTTTTTATGCCAATGCTATCATCTTCTTTTACAGTGATTGGTGTCCCCTTGCAAAAAATGCAGATATATGAGCCATCGAAGAGAATGTCAACCAAAAAAGCAATGCAACATCCTTATTTTGATGCCTGCATGCAACATCTGTAAGTGCCTTCCCTCTATTTTTATTTCATTTCCATTTTGGATGCTCTTTATTTTTCTCTTTTACTTTGTGTATTTGTAAGTAAACTATTAAGGGTTGATTGATCTTTCATTGTAGAAAATACTAATTTAAGAGCCATCAAAGAGAATCTCAGCCAAAAAAGCAATGCAACATACTTATTTTGATGATTTTGACAAATCTCAATTTTGATTTCAAGCCATTATAAGAGAGCATGTAAAGCTTAGTGAGGGAATCTCAAGTTACTCATTTGAAGTTAACCTCATAATGAGCACCTATGATGTAGACATTTCAAGAGAATCTTGAATGTATGAGTGACATTGTAAAAGATCTGAGAGAACGAAGTGCCAGAGGCATTGTAATAAGATTTAATTACATAATGAGATATACTCAAATATTGTAAGGTTGGATTTCATGTTTGGTGTAGTAGCACCTTGTTCTGTAAATTCCTTGAGTAGGAAAATTTACAAACTTTGAATTTTGAAATGTAAACAATGTGAAAAAGGTCATATAAAGGTCATGTAAACAATTTGTACACATTTTTCTGCAACTCATGTGACCAAGTGGACTATTCCAATAGGTCAAAATAGGTATGTTTACGGTAGGCATGGTCCTCTTTTGTACTGAAACACGTAGAATTGCTCCGAGCTATGTTCCACCAGATCGATCCCTTAAGGGTCCAAAGTGCAAAATTGCTGCAAACTTCAACATGCTAGTAATCGGATACCGTGACACTTAGAAATTTTTCGTCTGATCCTATAGAAAGGCATTGGGCCCTTCTAAAAACCCTCTCTCAGTTTTGGCTATGTTGGAGTGGTTTTCTCGTGGTAGCGGATTTTCACTTAATGGAAAAAGTGTCAAATTCAAGAAGTGCAAAGTTGCAAAGTGGTGCAAATTTTGCTTTGCAACTCGTGTGACCAAACTAACTGCTCCAACTTATCTGAATAGGTATGTGTACACTAGGCATGGTATTTTTTCGCACTGAAACATGTACAATCGCTCCAAGCTATGTTCAACCGGATCGATCCTTTAAGGGTCCAAAGTGCAAAATGGCTGCAAACTTTAGCATGCTAGTACTCAGATATCGTGACACTTAGAAAATTCTCACTAATCCTATAGAAAGGTGTTCGGCCCCTCTAGAAAAACCTCTCTCAGTTTTGGTTATCTTGGAGAGGTATTCTCGTGGTGGTGGATTTTCACTTGATGGAAAAGGTGTCAAATTCAAGCAGTGCAAAGTTGCAAAGTGGTGCAACTTTCGCTCTGCAACTCGTGTAACCAAGTAGACTATTCCAAAACATCCGAATAGGTATGGTTATGCTAGGCATGGTCCTCTTTCACACCAAAACATGTGGAATCGCTCCGAGCTATGTTCCACCAGATCGATCCCTTAAGGATCCAAAGTGCAAAATAGCTGCAAACTTCAACATTCTATTACTTGGATACCATGACACTTAGAATCTTCTTGTCTAATCCTATAGAAAGGAATTAGATCCCTCTAGAAAAATCTCTCTCAGTTTTGGCTATCTTGGAGTGGTTTTCTCGTGGCGGCAGATTTTCACTTGATGGAAAAAGTGTCAAATTCAAGCAGTGCAAAGTTGCAAAGTGGTGCAACTTTTGCTCTGCAACTTGTGCGACCAAGCGAAATGTTCCAACACATCTAAATAGGTATATTTATGCTAGGAATGGTCCTCTTTCATTCTGAAACATGTGGAATCGCTTCGAGCTATGTTCCACCGGATCGATCCCTTAAGGGTCCAAAGTGCAAAATAGCTACAAAATTTAGCATGCTATTACTTGGATACCGTGACACTTAGAAATTTCTCATCTAATCCTATAGAAAGGTGTTAGACCCCTCTAGAAAAACCTCTCTCGGTTTCAGCTATCTAGGAGTGGTTTTCTTGTGACAGTGGATTTTCACTTGATGGAAAAGGTGTCAAATTCAAGCTGTGCAAAGTTGCAAAGTGGTGCAACTTTCGCTCTGCAACTCGTGTGACCAAGTAGACTTTTCCAACACATCTGAATAGGTATTTTTATTCTAGGCATGGTCCTCTTTGACACCGAAACACATGGAATCGCTCTGAGCTATGTTGCACTAGATCGATCCCTCGAGGGTCGAAAGTGCAAAATAGCTGCAAACTTCAACATGCTATTACTTGGATACCGTGACATTTAGAAAATTCTCGTCTAATCCTATAGAAAGGCATTAGAACCCTCTAGAAAAACCTCTGTCGGTTTTGGCTATCTTGGAGTTGTTTTCTTGTGGCGGTGGATTTTCACTTGATGGAAAAGATGTCAAATTCAAGCAGTGCAAAGATGCAAAGTGGTGCAACTTTTGCTCTGCTACTCGTGTGACCAAGCGAACTGTTCCAACACATCTGAATAGGTATTTTTATGCTATGCATGGTCTTCTTTCTCACCAAAACACATGGAATCACTCCGAGCTATGTTCCACCAGATCGATCCCTTCAGGGTCCAAAGTGCAAAATAGCTGCAAAATTCAACATGCTATTACTTGGATAACATGATAGTTAGAAACTTCTCATCTAATCCTATAAAAAGATGTTGGACTCCTCTAGAAAAACCTCTTTCGGTTTTGGCTATCTTGGAGTGGTTTTCTTGTGGCAGCGGATTTTCACTTGATGGAAAAGGTGTCAAATTCAAGCTGTGCAAAGTTGCAAAGTGGTACAAATTTCACTTTGCAACTCATGTGACCAAGTGGATTGTTCCAACATGTCCGAATAGGTATTTTTATGTTAGGAATTTTCCTCTTTCGCACCAAAACACGTGGAATCGTTCCGAGCTATGTTCCACTAGATCGATCCCTTAAGGGTCCAAAGTGCAAAATAGCTGCAAACTTCATCATGCTATTACTTGGATACCATGACACTTAGAAAATTATTAACTAATCCTATAGGATCAGGTTGAGCCTGTCTAAAAAAACCTCTCTCGATTTTGGCTATCTCGGAGTGGTTTTTCAGTGGTTGCGGATTTTCAGTTGATGGAAAAAGCATCAAATGCAAGCAGTGCAAAGTTGTAGAGTGGTGCAACTTTCGTTCTACAACTTGTGTGACCAAGTGGACTATTCCAACACATCCAAATAGGTATGTTTATGCTAGGCATGGTCTTCTTTTGTACCGAAACATGTGGAATCGCTCCGAGCTATGTTCCACCGGATCGATCCCTTAGGTTGGAGGAGTCTTAAGTTGCAAATTTGTAAGTTTCTTAAAGCAACAAATTTGAAATAATATTGAATGGACCACTTAGCACTCATTGCATCTAAGTGATGCTCATAGAGGTGAGGCACTAGGCCTTCCTGGGAGGTCACCCATTCTAGTATACTCCAGGTCAAGCGCTTAACCACAAAGTTTTTCCGCAAGGTTAAGCCCACTTAGCTTGCAACCCCATTTGCAAAACCTTCAGCAAGTGTTGTGCCTTATGAAACATTCATTATAGAGCCCCTTTAGCTCATCAATTGATAAGTAGGATGTATTTTCTACAACGTGTCAAATTGTGATATTGCTATCATGATTCCATTGAGCAGTCATTTGTAGTATTAGATATAGCTCTCGCTTCTACAGTATTGTACATGATTGCAGATAGTTTCAAAGATCTAGATAACATCAATAGTTCACATTACTCAAGAAGGATGAACATCTTAAAGACATTTGTGAAAATCAGGACAAGTAACCTTCTTGTGGACTTAGGGTTGCAATATTTGATCTACAACATGTTCCACCATTTCTTCAGTAGGATCAAGAACACACATAATGAAGGTTTGTAGCCATGAAATATTATGGTTCAAACTATCCATGAGAGTGGTGTTTTATCTCCACCAACCATATCTATACCATGGTTTTTTTGGAAACAAGGATGGGTTCTCTCTTCATCGGCATATACATTATTCCTCGATGTGTTCACACCAGTGTTACAAGACTAGGACTCGCCTCAGACTTGATAAGCCATTTTTTGACTTGGACTTCGGCTCGGAGCCCAGACTCGACAAATAGAAAAACCTAAGAAATTCAAATATTTGTAAGGATTTAAAACTTGTTTCATGCACCCTCTAATAAATAAACCTTAAATTCACAATAGCATGATCAAATAGAAATTACTATGATCCCATACACAAACATACATCAATCACATAAGTATAAGCACAAATTTTAGCTGAAGGAAATAACACATTTAGATATATAAATATTGTGATATTGCTATCAGTATTCAATCATGTAGTTTTACAAGTCAAACTCATTGACCCATGATTCATTAGTAGTGGTTCACAAGAACCCATCTCTCATGATAATGAATGGTTCATAAGGAGGAAGATAAATCTTCATACATTTCTTCTATCACAAATGAGATAAGTTCTTGGTTTCATGAAGGTCATGAGACAACCATTAATGGGGAGTGGATACATGAAGAACTAATGGAGAATGATAATGGCTTCAGAACTGCTATAAAGGAAAAAAAAAATTGTTTCAATGATGCAAGAGGTTTTTGGTTTCACTACCAAAATAAGCCTACGAAGAATGCATGTGAAACTCCTTTTGACCTTGAGGGTTTACTTACTCCATCTCAAGGATCATGCATTGAGGATGAAATAGATCAATGCTAGGGCTAACCAATTAATAATTATACATGTGAATAAGTCAAACATGTACATGCCAATAAAGGAAGTACAAGTACTCAAAAACATGTAAGCCTCAAAAAGTATACACACGAATACATAGTATACACAAATTAAAACAATGTACATGCATGAATACAAGGTATATACATGAAAACATGTAAGCCACAAAGTATACACTCGAATGCACGTAAGTCACAAAGTATACACGTAAGTTGTAAAGTATACACTTGAATACATGTAACTCATATCTATTGAACCATCAATTTAGAATGTAAATATGGACATGCATTGATAAAATATATTTGTATTAACCAAATAGCCATGTAGGCATACATAAATATATGTCGATATAAGTATGAAATATATGTACAATATAGCCATATAGGCTTACGAGAATGCCATCTAGGCATACAATGTCAAATATGTCCAATAAAAAATATGTACAAAACTGCCATGCAGGCATACAACAAAGAACTCTAGAATCAAAAGTCATTGCTCTCCATGCATAGGAAATTAAATCTTTCCCTTTCCTTTTCGCTCGAATGGCGATAGGTCTGTCACTCATTTTTGTTGCACTCATGGAGTGCTCTTGCTACTCCTCCCAGGGTTTAGTTCATGGTGAAGTTTTAACTGTTACAATAAGAAGTAAAGACATGAATATATAGAAATTACATTATAAACAATGATATATTTGACAAAACAATCACTTACAGCCATCTCATGATCTCTCTCCACAAGGGAAATATCCTCACGCCCATGCGCAGGTGTGCTCAAGCCCTGTATAAACCATACAAATAGACAAAAACTACTTGAATCAATAATGGTTTGATTTTTCACTAACTAACATCTATAAAAAAAAATGTAAATTAAAATTTACTAATTTGCCTCATACCTCTTCTGTCAGAGCCATCGAGGATTGTATAGCAGATGTCACACCAATATCCATTGCCCTCATCACATTCAGAGGTGTATCATCTCGCAACAACTAAAAATAAAATAACAAATTATTCAACATAATCAACGATGTGCATGTATAAACTACACAAATCTATTAAGTACTTGATTCATTAGTTAAACTCTTTATTCTATTACCTGCGTGAAGGTTTGAGTAAATCCACTGCCATTGGGAAGTGTTCCATCAAAACCTCCAATATTAGTCTATTCAACATGCAAAATTGCATATTAAATTACCATTCATAAAATAATGCCATTAATATGCAATAAACTTATAATTGTTTACTAGTTACATACCCTAGCGATAGGTGTACTACAAAAATAGTTTGGTGGGGGGCCGGTGTATCCAGTCTTAACACTGTAACCCTGCAATTCTATTAAAATCATAAAACTTTTTTAGTTAATCTTGCATTTCAAAATCAAAATTTAATAAATTAAATTCAATGAACACATGCACTAACTCTTACCTAACTATCAATGTCATTTGCCTCATGCAAAATGTCAGCTGCCCTCTCCATCTCCATAGCTGTAGACAGATCCTGTGTACCAGTCTCTTGAGGGTCAGTGGGGTCATGCGAACAAGTAGCCCTGCAAGATTGGCACACATGTGTTCGAAGGCCACCACTAGAAGACTCCCCTAGATGGCGTTGTAGAATAGGGCTAGTATGGTGGATGACACTCTGGGTCAGAGTGTTGATTGCTTGCAATGTCTCTACGTCAACACTTTCCTTCATGACGGAAGGAATAACAAAGTACTCATGAGGTGGCCTAGCGAGAGCTCATCTACATTGGTACGTAGGATCCGGCTATGCACCAGGTCTATCCTGAGCTGACCCCCCACCTCTCCCCTAGAAATCCCTCATATCAAAATAATTTGGGATTTTGTTCAATATGAACTCATTGTATAGTTTCCTAAGGAAATATTGTGGGACCTTGCAATTGTTGCACGGTGGGTAATCGAAGACCATGTACCACCTATCATAAAACTGCTCCTTCATCTGTTGGTGGTGGCACCAATGGATAGGAAACCTCTTCGCATTCAGGGTAATATTTTGATTTGTGCGTGGGTCGGTGAATAATGATCACAAATCACCTTTTGTAATTTTTAAATCTTTCACATCCTTGTATGAAAGTTTATCTGCATAATAGTCCCTAGCCGCCTGCCTCCTATCTTCCCATCCAGTTATTTGTTTGCTAATTGAATCTACGTTTGTTAACATATATTTCGATGAATTTTCTAGGGTCATTCTTTTTGTGGTTGAACCATTTGGATCACTTAACCTATTGATCAAATCCTCAATTTGGTTTTTGTTGTTCTCAATTTCACTCATTATATTTTGTTGAGTGCCAGGAAGGGGTTGAGTGATTGGTGGAGGAGGTTGATGTTGTGGTTGATTTTGATCTTGAGGATTTGGTTGGTCTTCCTATTGAGGATTTTGAGGGTTTGCAGGTTGGATTCCATCTCCTAAAAATTCAAACAAATAGATATCAAATTCAACCAAAAACTAACAAATTCAACCTAAAACAAACAAATTCAAAACAAAAACCATAGAATCCTTACCTCTTACAACTCCTCATCATCATGGTGCCATCGTTGTGAAGAAATACAGATTCTTGGCAAAGAAATTCTCCTCCTATAATGCGAGCGCGATATTTTGGAGTTTTTGGCCGCGGGTGCAACAAAAAAACTAGTCGAAATGCAAATGATAGATTTGCATTTGTTTTTTTGCTTTTAATAGTCGATAATGCGAGCACGTTATAATGCACTCACATTATGTCTTTGTAGTTGTAGCTTCCGAGACCTTGCCTAGGTTTAACAGAAGACATAACGCACTCGCATTATGGTTTTCAACTTTCTTTTTTTGAGGGTGTCCATAGAATTGCTACCCATTTCCATGCACGCGCCCAAAAGGCAAAGGAAAAAGAAAGCCTTTTGGGTCAACATGAAGAAGACATGAATGTCATGATGCCTTGCATCATCCCTAGAAGGAAAACACAAGAAAAAGATAAAGATAAAGATGAAAAGGCAAAGGAAAAAGAAAGCCTTTTGGGTCAACATGAAGGAGACATGAATGTCTTGATGCCTTGCATCATCTCCAGAAGGAAAACACAAGAAAAAGATAAAGATGAAAATGAAAAGGAAAAGGAAAAAGAAAGCCTTTTGGGTCAACATGAATGTCTTGATGTATTGTGTTATCCCTTTAATGTAGAAAAATGTATCCTTTAGAAATTTTTCACATTCATTTGAGTCTTTCTTGTGGGATTTTGACCTAGTTTTTCTTATATTTAATGTTGTAATGTGGCCAACACATTCACATTAGGCCTTGAATGCTTTTAAATCAATAAAAACATAATGATGTCTTACAAAAGGTGTTGTGAAGTGTTGTAACCCACTTGCACACTTTTCTAGGACCCGTCCATTATAATTCACTTAATAACCTCTTACCAAGCCTTATTTCAAAGTGTTACAAGGTTTTGTAACAAACTCTCACACTTTTCTAGGCTTGTCATCAATAAATTTACACATTTCTTATGCCTTAAATGGCCCCATTATGCACTTACAGGTCTTATTTAAGTGTTTTTTGACAATAAACCCAAGAAACATCATTTAAAACATATTAATTCCCAACACCCACTTAAATTTCCCTCATGAGACGAAGTCACCACCTTGGGCGACTTAGTCCCATTTGACTCAAAAATCAAAATAAGTTTAAAATTCTGATAGGTTTTTATTCTCTAAGACCTAAGCTTGGTCTATGATGAGGTATTTTCAAGAATTAGGGCATAATTGTGTATAAATATGTGGTATTCCAATAATTTTGTGACCTTGGTCTCCTATAGTATTCTTCTTCTACTTCTTCTCTCTTCATCATTTATCATTCTTCTCAAACAAGCTAGGGTTTTGGCATTCTAGGTCATCAAGAAGCATTCAAGGGAAGATTCTTCAACCATTTTCGTATAAATTGAAGATCTATCATCATGCAAAGTTTCTAAATCCATTATTTCATGCTTCATTATCTTATTTCATCATTTTGGTTTAATTACCTAAAAGGGTTTTGACTGAGGCAAACCCCCATGCCCTAACATTCAACATTTATTATTCTCTCTTTGTGTGTTTGTAGATTCAGGTACCTTGAATATCTTAGTTTTAGATCCAGATCCTCAAAGGAGCAGAAAGTGTAGATCAAGGGCTTCTGTCTCCACTTTTATATTTTTAGAAAAGCCAAAGTGGACTATTTCACCATCAATGGTGAATTAGTCCCACTGTACATGTATTTTAGATTTTTCTATAGATTTGGATACCCATTTGGTTGAAACAGGCTCTGGTGCAGTTTTGTAGATCTAGGACTAGGTCGCCCAGAATGGCGTAAGTGTCCCAATAGGCTAAAATTTAAGAATCAACAACATTTCCAACAATCAATCAAGTCTTCAACACATTTCTAGGTCCATTCTTTCTGTTTTTACTTTCCTGTTCTATTTTATTTGCATTTCTATTCATCTTTATAGATGTTTTTGTGCATCACAATGCGTTTTCAAACAATTTACATTTCTTTAGGTTTGTATCCATAGTTTATCTTCTTTATCAACTTCTAGCCTTAGGAACAATCTCATTTGATAGATTTCAGTCTCTATTGCATTGGAATCTCTAGGGTTTGTTCTTGAATGAAGTGATTGATCTTTGTCTCTCTTCCTTTATGTGCAAAACCCTAGAGGTACAAGCGGTAACAAAAGCCCTTGTTAGATTTTGGTGAACCTACTTTTCAAATACCCTCATGTCTGATTTGGAGTCCATCATTATCCTAGAATTAGCTTTCATTGCATTTTTCATTAGTTATGTTGCATTATAGGGTTTCAAATTTTGCATTAGTGAAAGTGCATAGAGGTTGCCTTTTTACATCTTAAATCATTGAAAATCTACATTTGCATCTTAGGTCTGCATAATACAATGCATAAAACATAAAAATCACTCACAAAATTTTGAAAAATCTGAAAAAGATTACCACTATGCCCCTGAAACAACCTTTTACAAAGCTAAAAACCCTTTTTTTAAGCTCATGTACTTTATTTCCCTTACCTATCTATATTAGTTGGTTGAGTTTCTGTAACATGCATTTCATTATATCTAGCTTAAATAAGCTCATTTCATGCATTGCTTAATTTCAAATTTGCATTTACAACATTTCATCTTTTAGTTGTCGCATAATTTAATCATAAAATTACCTTGTTTTATATCTAAAAATTGCATTTACACATCTTACTTTAGGTCATTGTATTGTACTTTCTCTACGTTTTCATTATAGCATGTTTTCTTTCAAGATATGTGGCTTTGATATGGTTAAAAATGGATTAAATAAATACAACATCCCCTCTTATGAGTTCAATTTATATTACAATAATGAGGTCATTAAGACACATGTTAATCATCAAACCATTCACACAATTCTTAACATCACATTGCCCATTGATGAGGATGTTAGTGTTGACAATCATAATAATCATACTTGTGCTTCTCTATATACCTCTCATATTAGTGATGAAGGTAGCTTGGTGAAAGAAGATACAAGAATTGGGGGTCTTGATTGTCCATCTCCTCTTCTCCCTTTGGAAGAAATTAAATAATGAGAAGATGAGATTGTTGAAACATTTCTAGACATCACCTTACCTAGTCTCTATAACCATGCCAGTAAATTTTTTCCATCTCCTAATATCCCTCCTTGATGCAAACAGGATAAGTTGGTGTTAGAATATACACCTCTTCAAAGTCATGAGACTCTTGATTCTCCCTTTCCTAATGCTCCTACCATTTGGGGCAATCTATATTACAATCATAGTGGTCCTTCTCTTGATGCCTCCCCCACTTGAGATGAAGCTACTTTACAAAATTTAACCTTGGATGAACATATTACAAGCTCTCCTGCCAGGGTAGATAATATGGAACAAGAGAATGAGACCTTAGAGACAAAGTAAAATCAAATACAACCTTCTTCTAATCATCCAACTACTGATAATCCCATCATTGATCATTCCCCTACTTGTGATGAAGTCATTTTAGAATCTAACCAACCCTCGAATGTCAAGAACATGTGGTTTGTTGTTCTCCTAAAAATTCTCCTCCTAGGGAGGATATCATGATGCAAGACAAGGATAACATTGACAATAGTAATATTATTCCCTTAGTAGAATATGATGAGGAAACATTAGGCTCTCCTTCACTAAGGGATGTTAATATTATTCAACCTCAACTCATCATGTACCCCCGTCACACAAAACTCAAACTCAAAACAAACCCAAACTTATCCTTAACCCACCTAAGAACAATGTTTCACAACAACTGAGTCATAATATAGTTTCACATACATATAACACTAGAAATAATGTGGAACCACAACAACCAATTCCAACACCCTTACCTTTTGCCAATCCCATCTTGCCTCATGATCCTCGATTAAACTCACACCTTAGGGAGTATGATCTTGTTGAAAAAATTAAGAATAATCCTGCAAAGATATCCCTATGGGATTTAATTCAAAATTCACCTAGCTATCACACTATGCATCAAACATCCTTAGAACAAGTTTCTATCCCTTCTAATGCAAAACTCAATGAAATAGAAGCTATAACTCATGGAATCAATGCTAATATTGTTTTTCACCAATGTGAGCTCCCTCCTTTGGAGGCACAAAAAGAAAATGAAGCTTTCATAATAATATCTCAATACAAAACAAAAGGGATCAAAAGAACTCTTGTAGATACCATCTTAGCCCTTAATGTGTGTAGTGTGAGCCTTCTAGATAGGCTTGGCATTGATAGATCAAACATTCAACATGATTCTATATCTATTAAGGGATTTTAGAACATCACAAAGAAACCGCTCAGTGTGGTTACTTTACCTCTTACAGTTGGGAAGGCTACATTGGAAACATTGATCCACGTTATGCCTCATGAAATTTCATATAATATTCTCTTAGGTATACTATGGATTCATGCAATGAATGGGGTGCCTTATACTATTCATCTTAAAATGAAATACATCTACAAAAACCAAGTACACACAGTTGATGTTGAACCTGAATGAAACAATTGCTTGAACATTCAGAAAAACAAAGAGAATCCTTTAGCAACATTAACACCAACTACACAAGTGGAACCCATCCAACAAACAAACAAAGAACAACATATTGAATAAGTCCTGAATCTATTATATGATGATTGGGGTTCCTTAGAATTTACACCTACATTAATGGGAGAATACAAGAACATAAACAAAGACTCGAAAAAGGGAAAATTAGTCATGTCAACACAAAACTCGACAGACCCTTCAACAACATCCACCTCAACCACTTTAGACAAAAAGACAACTGATTACACAACCAAATTTCATGAACTTAATCATGACCACCCTATTGAATCTTTGTTTCTTGTGTTTGTCCTTGATGTGAAAAGGGTATTCGCTGACATGAGAATATATGTGCTGATATGTTGCATTTTCTCAAGTTAGTTGATTTTTGATGGTGTTGATAGTTGCAAAGTGATTGGTATTTTGGTATCATAGGTATATGGTTGTTGGTGGTTGAACAGATACATTTGAGAGGGTATGTAATACTTGATACATGGTGTCTTAAAGCATTGAAAGTACAAGGTTTGGGTTTTTACTTTTATATGGATATTCTTCATAGTGCAGATCATATACTATGGTCTCATGATGTGAATTTAGGCTGATCAAATAAAATGATTTAAGTATATACCCTTGACACTTTTTCTAACCTATTGTATTCACATGTATTTTTCCTTGATGAAAAATACACACACTCTTAGGATTGTGACATTGATAAAGTTGATCTTGGTGATACTTTGACAATCATATGGACATGCATGATATGAACAGGTACATGATAATCATATGGTACAGGTGATTGATCATATTCTAATTAGCCATTTGCAAGGTTGATCATGGAATAGGCTTAGTTCGTCAAAATAGTAATTTCTCAGGTGGCTAAGGTCATTTGATCTTTCTTGTTACATTCCAATGTGTTTGATTATGCACATTTCTATTGCATATCTTATGGAATTTTGTCTTGGAAATATCATTGTGCCAATGGTTCTTTGATTTCTCTACATGGGAATTATAGGATGACTTCTCTATACAAGCCTTGATATGGTAATCGACAATGAAGTGGTTCATTATTTATATATATTGGATTGCTAGCAATTACCTTTTAAAAAAAAACAAAAGGGGTATCAGGTATTATGGTTAGTGTCTTACATTATTTTAAATGCCACTTATGAAGTCATTGAAATATTTGGTATTCTCACTAAATTAACTATTATCGGCATAGTTGGAATTTATCATTGTGGATAGATTTTTTGTCATTTTATCGGGCTCCAGTTGATGATTTATCATCGACAATCACTTGTTTTTGTTCACATGTTATACACTATAATTGGTAGCAACATTGTTATTATCTTTGAACAGTGCATAACATTGATATATACATCAAGTAAATGTGTTGTTTTACTATTTTGAGCCTCCTATATTTAACATGGGATTGACTTTATTTGAAGTCGAATGGCAGTGACCAAGGAATATTCAAACTCTTGAGTGATATAGGGTATCAACAACATACCAGTTTTATCATTTGATTATTATTATGTCGATTTCTTTTGGATTACAAATGATGTTTAATATCATTTGATGTGGACTTCAAAGATTATACATTTTTGAATAAAGTCTTTAAGACTTAGATATCAAATGGAAAAATAGAGAAAAATGCACTAGAGGAGAATATAGGGTTTGAAACCCTAGGTGCGCTGCCATGAAGAGATTGCAGTGACAGCTCGAGAGTGTTTTATCTAGTATTCCAGCTTGGTTTTCAGATATGTTAGTTTATGAAGAGTGGCGAGTTGGTTGGTGGAATCTCCATGAGTTGGAAGCAGAGGTAATAGAGGATTTTATTGGATTTTGTTTCAAACCGCGATGAGGTAACTTCTGCAAGTTTCTTCTTTGAAAGTGAATAAGGTAAAAGAAGATCATTTACATTTTGTCTTGGAATAAATAAAAATGAAAGAAATTTTACTCTCATGGTCTCTGTTTTTCTCGAAAATAAGAGAGATTATTACAGTTGATTTTTTCTAGAAAAAGAAAGAAATATTTTTGATTTCAACTATATCTTTCAGTTATTTTCAAAACCGTAACTCGAGGGTTTGCTTCAAGGGTTGTAGTTTGTGCATTGTATAAATGTATGGATTGAAAACATTATTCTTGTTGGTGGCTTGAAGAAGAGAACAAAGTGTTGTTGAAGGGTTTTTATAGAGTTATATTTGAAGTTTTGAAAAAGTGATAAAAAGTTGGGTTTTATTGTGCATTGTCTCTAGTATTTCTAAAATAGAGATTCATATTCAAATTTGAGTGAGAGTGATTATTTCTTGTACTGTTGCAATCAGTACATTGTGTAATTAGAATTATTGAATATCATTTTGTTTTGTAAATATTTTATGATTGCAAAAATAGTGCAATTGTAAGGTCCTTACAGTTTGCAAATTTTGTAGAGAGAAACATTGGAAAGGAGTTGGTGCTACTATTGAAGTTGGTGCTTCATAATTTCAGTGTGGATTTGGTACTCCTATTGAATTTGGTGCTTTAGAATTCAATATTGAGTTGGTGCTCTGAAAATATTGTAATCAGTTTTTTGAATTAAGCCTGTAAGGCATTTTGGAGTGGTTTTTCTACCCCAAGAGGGTTTTCCACTCGTCAAGTTCTTTGTCTCTCTTTTTTGTGGTTTGTGCTTAAATTGTTTACATTTTTCATTCTATCATATGTCAAAATTGTTTATGCAATGCTCTGATACACTTGCATCATTTCAAGTTGTCTGAAAGTTTAAATTTTAATTGTTCAAAACTGTCATGCAAATGTTCAATCTATGAATGTGATAAATCTGTCATCAGGAAAGTTCAAGCTGGTATTATTATGCTTGATTCCCTATGTAAAAGAAAGCATTAAAAAAGTTGTTCACTTAGCATCATTTGAAAAATTTACATTATGATTTAATATGGTTTATTAAGTCACTAATGTTTTGGTTGGTTAAGTCATTAAAAGCAATCTCTCTGTTCTAAAGCTTTGTAATCACATTGCATATATATATATATATATATCACTCATTTTTTCAATGTTAAAAATTTTAATTCTGTATTTCAAGTCATAAATTTTTTAATTTTCGTTACTTTGATTTATCGCCTCCCCTCTCAGAGTAATTCCACTTCGAAAACACCCACCCAATCCAAAAGTGATGAAAAATCTTCATGGAAAAGGTTATGAGCTTATGGAACAACTTGGTTATAGTGGAAAAGTATGTGGTGCTAACGAACAAGGTATCCACAACCCTATAGATCCTAACACACAAGAAATGACTCATGGTCTTGGTTATTGCCCTTTGATAGAACTCACCAAGCCTTCATTCAACATCAACACTATCACACAAGATTACTCCAAGCCAACTTTAACACTAGTGCATCCTAAACTGATAAACACTACTGGTATTTCTCCTTCGCAAGAACCAAAACAAACAAATAAGTCTCACTTAATTTCAATGTCATCTCGCAAAACACTAATGATTTGAATTTTAGACACTCCTCTAAAGGAGTTTAAAAAATCTCACAATCTATAGAGCCTTGCATATGTATGACATCCTATACTAAGCAAGACACATCTTTGGCACAAGATAAAGGAACACCTTCTATCCTTGATCAAGAGGCTATCTTGTCAAGACTCCTCCAATATCACTTGATATCCCTTCCTCCAA
This sequence comes from Sequoiadendron giganteum, assembly GCA_007115665.2. Classification (NCBI taxonomy): domain Eukaryota; kingdom Viridiplantae; phylum Streptophyta; class Pinopsida; order Cupressales; family Cupressaceae; genus Sequoiadendron; species Sequoiadendron giganteum. The sequence goes on from VCHN02000014.1 coordinate 29,199,257, forward strand.
AAACTCAAAATAAATTCTATTAAAAGATTCATTTTGTGCCTATCACAATGTCCATGGTCATTCTACTAATGAATGTAAGGATTTGAGTTTTAAAATCCAATATCTTAAGGAGTTTGGTATTTTGCCTTATGTGGGGGCAGCTCATTCCTCTAATTGATATTGATTTTCACTCTACTATGCATTTCATCAATTATTTTGGCTCATCTTTGTCCTACACTAAGTGGGGGCAAGGGGTTAGTTAGCGTTTTGCTCATATGTCACTTGTCATTATCTCTTTTGTCTAGTAGTTAACCTTTCATGAACATATAAGTGCAAGCTTGGGACATGGATGACATGCCTTAAGTTGGGCTTTCATGTGACATTCTACTTATTACATGACAAAGTTTATCAGAAACATATGACTTAGAGTAGGGATTTCCAAATAAGCTCTCATGTATTCTTCTACTTTAAAGAAATTTCTCATAGTAATGGTGTTAGCAACCACTTTAAAGTGGGGGCATACACCAATACTCACATTTCATGGTGCGGTTTTTTTTTTTTTGATTTCCTCTCTTAGAAAGATTAGGTATAATGTTGCTCAGGATGAGACATTGCACTTTTCCTCTCTTGGAAACAAGATGAGACCATTTGTAATTGTCCTCTCTTGGAGACATTAAGAATGATGTTCCTTAAGATGAGACCTTGCATGAACAAAGAAAAATCCCCTTTAACAAATTTTTTACATAACACTCAAAATAATTTTCCTTTGTGGCATCTTATCAAAGTTATCAGGAGGTATAAATTTAGTATGGTTTGAGGGGGAAGCCCATTTTGAGGCATGAATTTCCCCATAGCCAATTGCATGTGTGTGAGTGCATACGAGCCATAGATGTATGTTTCTCACCTTCTTGGATTTCTCACCCGGTGGATAACCAAAAGTTTCATCACCTCAGAGTGAGTATGCAGTTTTAGAAAAACAACCTAGATCTGATCCACAGCTAGCTAGAAAAATGATCAAATCTTGATCCACCTTTTTACTTTTGTTCTTCTCTTCCTTCTAGTTATTTCCATTACATGATCATATATCTTATTTTTCCACAAAATTTTCACCTTGTCCATGTCCTCTTGCGCTTACATTGGTTTGACTTAGGATCTTGGATCTTGGGGGCTTGACCACCTCCCCTGATCTTTATCATCATTTTTCATCTGCATTGGTACGATTGGACCCCTCCTCTTGAATGTCTAATTTAGTCTAAGTTTGAAAGAAGTTCACCCTCTCACTAAAGTGGGGGCTAAATGTAATGTAGAAAAATGTATCCTTTGGACATTTTCATGTTCATTTGGGTCTTTCTTGTGGGATTTTGACCCTTTTTTTCCTAGATTTAATGTTATAATGTGGCCAACACATTCACATTAGGCCTTGAATGCTTGTAAATCAATAAAAACCTAATGATGCCTTACCAAAGGTGTTGTGAAGTGTTGTAACCCACTTTCACACTTTTTGAGGACCCTTCCATTATAATTCACCTAATAACCTCTTACCAAGCCTTATTTCAAAGTGTTTCAAGGTGTTGTAACAAACTCTCACACTTTTCTAAGCTTTTCATCAATAATTTAACACCTTTCTTATGCCTTAAATGGCCCCATTATGCACTTACAAGTCTTATTTAAGAGTCTTTTTGAGAATAAACCCAATAAACATCACTTAACACATCTTAATCCCCAACACCCACTTAAATTTCCCTGGTGGGACCAAGTAGCCACCTTGGGCGAGTTAGTCCCATTTGACTCAAAAATCAAAATAAGTTCAAAATTTTTGCGGATTTTTATTCTCTAAGACCAAAGGTCAGCCTATGATGAGGTATTTTTGGGAATAAGGGCATAATTATGCATAAATATATGTTTTTCCACTCATTTTGTAACCTTTTTCTTCTATATTCTTCTTCTTCTACTTCTCTCTTCATCATTCATCTTTCTTCTCAAGCAAGCTAGGGTTTTGGCATTCTAAGTCATCAAAAAGCATTCAAGGGCGGATTCTTCAACCATGGCTACAAGAATTCAAGACCTATCATCATCGAAAGTCTCCAACTCCATTATTTCATGCTTCATTATCTTATTTTATCATTTTTGTTTAATTACCTAAAAGGGGTTTGACCAAGGCAAACCCCCATGCCGTAACATTTGACATTTCTCTTTCTGTCTCTGTGTGTTTGTAGATTTAGGTAGCTTGAAGATCGTTGAAGGATAGATTGCAAAATTTTTGAAGTCATCTCCTTGTTGGCTAGGGAAAAACATCCACCAAAATTCATTTACTATGCTAGAAATCACAGTTTGAGATTTGGATACTTGGAGGATCAAAAAGCACAGACCGAGTGCTTCTATTTCCACTTTCAGACTTTTAGAAAAGCCAAAGTGGAATAAGTCACCATCAATGGTGACTTAGTCCCACTATACATATTTTTCAGAATTTTCTATAGATTTGGATACCCATTTGGCTGAAACGGGCTTTGGTGCAGTTTTCTAGATTTGGGACTAGGTCACCCAGAATGGCATAAGTGTCCCAGTAGGATAAAATTCATGAATCAACAACATTTCCAGCCTTAAATTAATTTTCATCACATTTCCAGGTGCATTTTTTCTATTTTACTTTCCTGTTATGTTTTATTTGCATTTCTATTCATCTTTCTAGATGTTTTTGCATATCACAATGTGTTTTCAAACACTTTACATATCTTTAGTTTTTCATGCATAGTTTAACTTCTTTATCAACTTCCAGCCTTAGGAACAATATCCTTTGAAATATTTCAATCTTTATTTCTTTGGAATCTCTAGGTTTTTTTCTTGAATGATGTGATTGATCTTTGTCTCTCTCCCTTTAGGTGCAAAACCCTAGAGGCACAAGAGGTAATAAAAATCCTTGTTACAATCCTCAAAAGGAAAACACAAGAAAAATATAAAGAGAAAAAGAAATGCATGACATAGAGAAGAATGAAGGTACAAATAGAGGAAATTCACAAAGAGACAGAAAAAAAAATGTCACAGGGGATCACATCAAACACATGCAATCACACAAAAGAAAATGAAAATGAAATGATGCAACAGAATAGTAAGGAAAATGCGATTCAACCTATGATAAATTCATCTTCCTCCCAATCATTTTCTTTATATACCAAAGGTGGGAAACTCACCAGAGGGACAAGAGAAAGTTTTGAATTAGGAGAAGCACTAGGTTCAGTACTCTTTATAGAAGATTTGTCATTTAAGCTCATGGAAGAGGAAAATAATGCATTCAGTTCATCATGCACCTCTTCATAGATTTTGGGAACCTCTTCATCATCATCTAAGTTGATCACAATAGGAGGTCAAAAGGTAATATCCATTGAAGAATTCAATTCTTGTTCTGGAGGATGCATTGAATTGTCTTGTGTCGGTTGGGGAGGAGGGTCATCATGCATTTCTGCAATTAAGTTTGGATATTGATTTTATTTGTTTAACTCATCATGTAAATTGCGAGAAAGGGAACGATGTCTACATATACACTCCCTAGCACCTCTATTTTTATTTTTTATTTTTTTCAAGTTGCATCTAGGAGTGGGTTGATCAACCATAGATTTATTTTCTTCTCTAAGGAAAGGAACATAAGAAACCATGGGAGGTTGTTCAACTACTTTCTCTTTGACTTTGTAAGATTGTTTTGTTCTTGGAGGTGTGATGGGGTTGGTTTCATTGTTTCTTGGTCTCTTGTAAGTGGTAGGTGAGGTTTCTATTTTAGGACAGTCTTGGTTGTTTTGGTCTTTTTTAGGTTCAAGCATGGTTTCGTCAAGGATGGTAGGCTTGGAGGTGGACATGGAAATGTAGCGGAGAGATAATTTTATTATCTTCTTGCCTTGAACTTTTGTTAGGACAAGAAAAAAATTCTTCTCTTGGCTTTATAGGTTCCATGGGCTCAAGCCAAAATGCATCTAGGGAAACATTTCCTTTAGATGGAAAGGGGTTAAATCCACTATGGTGAGTAGTGAATATATCATTGTCAAAGAAAAAATTTAAGAATGTATGCACAATTGAAGGGATGGATTTCATGGAGGAAAGCCATTGGTGGCCTAGATTCACATGAAATTGGTCTGACTACGAGATGATTGAGAATGTAACATCTAATATTTTTGGTCATATTTGTAATGGTTAGGTGATCGATTTCATTGTAGGGCACACAAAACCATTGTGTGTCTTGATCCATGATTTCAGTTTATCATATTCATCTTGATAGCGCTCATGCAAGAGTAGAAATTCCTTGGTGATCACATTCTCTCTAAAGGCAGGATCTATTAATATATCATTAGTGGGATTTTCATAGATATAGTTGGCTATATAAAGAGGACCTTCACCAGAATGTTTAACTATATCCTTAGAGGAGAAATCAATAACAAGAGGACTCTTAGTTCAGACCTTATGAGGGATGACGTCTATCACCCCTATCATTTCATCTATAGGATTGGCATTGATAGCATTAGTTTGAGAAAAAATAGTGTTTTCATCATTTGTATGAACATTGATCACATCATTATTTAGAGTTTCAATAGCTTTGACAAATGAAATTTTATATTTTGGCACGGGATTGGTGAAAATTTACAAGTTTTTTGGTTTGGAGGGGCAATAAATTTATTGCCTTGATCACTAGTGTGTGCAACAGATAGATGACCAGAATCAATGAGGTATTGCACAAGATGTTTAAGATGCTTGTACTATTTTGTGTCATGTCCATTTTTGATGATAGTGGCAATACAAATTTGATTTAAAGATCAGAGGTAAAGGCTTATTAGGGTCATGTGTTCTGACAAGAGTTAAGGTAATCATTTGTTGGTTTAGAATTTGGGACATGGTATTATGAAGGGTCTTAGGTAAGGGAGTGAATTATTTTTTTGGATCTCCATAACTAAAGGGGACCATGGATTTGACTGCAGCTACTTGGTTATTGACATTTTGTGTTGGTTGTTGAGGGAGGTTGAATTGAAGGAAACCTATATTTTATTTTCTAAAGGGTTGGGAATTTTTTTGGTGCATAGGCTTGAATCTCTCGATTCAGCTAGGAGTGGATTTTGTATCTCGACTACAAACCAAATTTTGATAATCGTGGAGGGAAGTGCACAAGTACATGAACGATTTGAATTTAATCATGGTCAAATTTTCTTGAATTTTAGTTTGCAAGTTTTCTATGAACATCTTTTGAAGGTGTGGATTGGGGATCTCAACATCGAGTTGGGGATAAAGCGATTGATATCGTGAGATAAAGTCAATTATATTTTCATCCTTTGTTTTCTTACATCTCATCAAGTTGGGCAAGACCATATTGGGTGTCATGTGCACTTGGAAATGGATTATAAATTCCACAAAAAATTCATCAAATGAACGAATCAAGTTATTTGGTAAAGAAGAGAACCACTCCAAGGTGGTGTCTTTTAAAGTCCTAGGAAAGAGTTTTGCCAAAATTTTATCATCAAGGACAAAGTCACTACATAAGGAAGTGTAGGAATTAACATGGTTAGAAGGATATCCCTTCCCTCCATATTTCTCAAATCTAGGAACCTCTACACCTTGTGGCATTGGTGTTAGTAATATCTCCAAGGATAATGGACTTGTTTTAACATAATATGTGGGTGGGCCATCTTATTTTGATTGATGGTAGAAACTTTATTTTGAAGGGATGATATGGTTTGGAAAGATTGATTTATGAGAGAGTCATTGCTTGTGTTATGGGATGGAAGTGAAAGTAGTGATGGAGTGTATGTGTTTGTGGGACAAGTGAATGGAATTATTATAGGTGGTAAAGTAGTAGGAGCTATAACATGCAATTCCACATAGGAACTAGGGATGCTAGCTAGAATACCTAGGGAAGGAATCACATTACTAACTTGTTGAATTGTTGTGACTTTAGGAGGGGTGTAGGTACAAATTGACGCTATTGTTTTGGGAGGGGGACTTTGAGTTCCTCCTTGGCTTCAAACATTGATTGTGGGTAAAGGACAACTAGTGATGAATGTTTTCTATTGTAGGGTTTTCAAGGCTAATTTTATGTTGGACGTTGACTAGCTCCTCATGAATTTGCATTAGGTTTTCTTATGGGATTTTATCATTCTTTGGTTCAAAATGCATGCTACTTGTAGGAAAAGTGTTACTAAGGGTTGTATCCATGCCTAGTGTATGGCAATACTAGGAGTGGAAGCTCTAGATAACCCAAGATCCATAACAATTTTTCTATCATAGGATGACATGAGTCTCGAGCTTCTTCTCTCTATGGTATTAGCAAGAGGAAATGAAACACTCATGCAAAGGCTACTAAATGCGGGGTGAGTGCAAATGCAATTTAAACTAATAAGAATGAAATGCTTATAATTGAAATTTTGGAAAGTAAAACTGAAATGTAGAAGCAACAAGCAAAAACTAAGAAAATGAACTGTAAATGATAGAAAATGCAATGCAAAATATGCAAAGGGCCTGATTCGCCGAAGGTGGCGGATGAGTCCAAGTACTATTTTTTTGGAAATTTTTTATAATTTTTGAACTGAATTTTATGTTGTTTATGTTTTCTGATGCAAATTTGAGATGCAAATGAAGAATTTGATTGATTTTCAATGAATTTAAGTGCAATAATGCAAGCTAAATGAGGTTTTGACTAATGCAAAAATTTAAACCCTAGAATGCAAATTAACTAATGGGTATGTGCAGGATCATGATGGGCCAAAAAGTGGCGATATGTAAGTGATATGATGGCCCATGTGGTTCATGACTTTTTTCTTACCCAAAATTGATGAAATGAAAAGGGTTTTTAAAGGATATTCTCAGCTTTCCATCAATATAAATTATTCGTTACTTTGAATTTAATAAATAATTATTATTCATTTTCTATTTGAATTACGACTAAAGTCCTGATTGATAGACTGATTAAAAAAAATCTATAGCTTTCAAACAGTATCACATTTTTTGAATCCAAAACATGTGTCACATTATATGCTTCACATAATATATGATTACAAAAAAAAAAATTGAATTTCATGAAGTTTTGACCAAGTTAAGGTGGTCAGACATACAATTTTTTATAATTTTTAAAAGTTGTAATAAAAAATTCATAATTAATTATTTACTTGGAAAAAAATTACAAAAAATATGCATCACATTGGGACATGAGTCCTCTACTTATATCTAAAATATTATAAAAAAATATTATCATTTTATTGTGGTTAGGGTGGTTAGATAGACACCCACTTCTTATTTTTTCCCTAAAATTTAAGTACTACTGCATTGAAATTTCAAATTTTTACCAAATAGATTTTTTTTTTTTAAATAAACCTAGTATTTTAGAAACTAAATTCAATTTTCTATAGATTCTATTCTTACATATTTTTGAAATAATATAGATAACTTATTCAAAGTTTTACGTCAGGCTGCCTAACTCTGATTTTCTGAGTTTTTATCACCACTTAAGGGCTTGTTTTTTCCATGATGATCCTGCACATACCCTAATGCAAAGTCTAATGCAATGTTAATGCAAGCTAAATATAGAATCTAAATGCAATCCAAATCAGAAATATAATTCTCCAAATGTAGGTTCACCAAAATGAAATGAGGAAAATGGTGACCTCCCTCTAGGCCTTCTAGGTGTTTGGACCTAAAAGGAGAGAGGTCAATTTTTTTTACTTGTTTCACTCAAGAATAAACCCTTGAGATTTAAATGTAAAGGAGATTGAAATTTGGCAAAGGTAATTTTTAAGGGGATTGAATGATGTCAAATGAATGGTTCACCACCAAGTGTAAACTTGGAAAAGAAGATGGTTGAAAACATAGCGAGATATGAAAAGTGACCTAGAAAGATAAGTAATATGCAACAAGAAGTTGTGAAACTGAAATGTGTGCACTTGGGAGACTAAAGAAGGAAGAATGGAGATCTAGATCACTAAAAAATATATTGTTTATGTTAACTAGGACTCATTCACCAAGCTGGGCGAATTAGTCCAATTTCTGAGAAAATGTTCAAGAACAGGTTTTAGCCAAAAGGGTATCCAAATCTGCAAAGATCCTATTTAGGCCTATACAGTGGGACTCATTCACCAATAATGGTGAATCAGTCCACTTCTAAATTTTTCAAATTTTTGAAGTGGATTTTGTTCCTCTCAGTCTGCTCTACTCCTTTTGACTTGTTTCTGGATCTAAATATGTAAAATAGCACCTATAGGTCTTCTCAAAGCTTCTCCAAGATTGAATGAAAACTTTGACAACTTTTCTCCAACATTTCTCCTTGAAAAATTTGCAACCTAGACCTACAAATCACACTCTAGAAGAGGGAAAAATGGTTGTGGGTTTAGAGACTATGGTCTTTCCTTGGTCAAACCCCTTGTTGGTAATTAAACCTTGAAATGAAAGAAAATGTAAAGGGATAATGATGAATGAACAATAGGTAATGTTGCAACTCACCAAACCCTAGAAATAAAGTGCTACAATTATGCTTGAAATGCCTGTAATGGATGTGGTATTTGATTCTTGCTTGATGTTGATAGATCTTGAATGCAATGCTTGCTTGAATCGTGAACTCTACATCACAATTGTTAGCACAATAACAAACATGAAAAATGTAATCTTTGACGTGATTATTGATGCTATTGAATGCTCTTGAATGATTGACAATTTTTCGTTGAAATTCCTTATATTCTCTTGCTCAATTGCTCTGCTGAAATTGGTTTTCTATTAGGATGACTACTTGAATTCTTGGGCGGGAAATGAGAGAAATAACCTTGTATTTATACTCAATTATGCAAGAATTCTTTAAATTACAATGCTACAAACTGACATTTGATCTAGGAGAATAAAATCCCACTAAAAATTTGATTTAAATTTGAATTTTAGTCACATGGGACTCATTCATCCATGGTGGCGAATGAGTCCCATCACACATAATGTATGTGACCAAAACTCAAAAGTGTCTAGAAATATGTGAAACCTGCATCGGGGTCAAAAAGACCTAGGTGAGACTCATTTTCCCAAGTTGGTGAATGAGTCCCAGACACAAAATCTAGGCCACACAAGCTAGGAACACCTAGATTATGAATGGTTACTGGTTGGTGTTAGGATTATCCTCAAAAAAATGTAATTAATGAGGCTTTCGTGGATGCAAAATAGGGTGAATTAAAGCATAAGAAAGCCTAATTATTAATGAAAATCCTAGAGAAATGTGAAAGTGTGTTAAAACACTTTAAAACACTCTAAATACGGAATGATTAATGTTAATTATGATTTAAAGTATGTTCATTATGCTTAGTTAATTGAAGAAACCCTAGAAAAGTGTGAAAGTGTGTTACAACACTTTACAACACCTTTGCAAGGTACTATTAAAATAAATTAGTTCACAAGGGCCCAAGACCTAATGTGAATGTGTTATCCACATTACAACACTAAATCAAGGCAACATTAAGCAAAAATTTGCAAGGAGGACCCAAATGAGTGGGAAAATGTGAAAGGACCCTTTTTTCGACACTACAATAAAAAATAAGAAATATCTTAATGAAGTTCTTGTATTGTTTAGGATATATAATATTATCCCATGGGAATATTTAGATCACTTTAAATGGGAGTTTTGACAAGAAAAATAATTAAATGTGAATTTATTGATTATAAATAAATGGTATTTAGGATATTTTGAGGATGTGAACTTACTTGACGTGGGATGCTTTAGATAATAATTTAGTGGGAGATATTTTTAGGAACATAGATATAATTTTTGAGATTTCACCATAGAAAAAACTCAATGGATTATCTTCATATTTTTTGAGGATGTGGACAACTTGTTATTATGGAGATCTCTAGTGCACTTGAAATTCATGGTTGAGGTATTGGTTATAATTTTTTAGTTTTAGATAGATATTCATTGTTTTAGAGGATGAGTGCCATTATTTCATGGTAAATCTCATATTGTAGTAAAATTATTGAAATTATATACATTCTTTTGACCAAATGATTTGGACAAAGATAGATGATATTCTAATAAAGATAAAATTCATCAATCCATTGGGAGCTCTTGGAGTCTAAATTTTTATCTATTTATTAGGACTATTAGAAATGAACTAGGGATAATCTTCTAGACGAGTAAAATAATCAATTCTAATAGATATTACAATAACATGTTTGGAGTTTAATTATCATAAAATTATTAATATTGTAATTAACTTTTTCCATACATATTTAGGTGAGGGTGGAGATTATATGTACATGTTTATAGCTCACATTGGAATGATAGTCTCTAGAGACAGTTTTAGTAGAAATATTGAGAAGCTTGAATCTATAGTGTTATGAAATAACTCATACAATAGAATGAATAATATGAAATATTTTATAAATACTTGATAATAATTGAGAATAACAAGCCACTTAGAAGGGGGAAACATTCAAATATATCCAATGAGAACACAATTCATAATCAAATGATCAAACAAGACTCAATAACTCCTATATATACCCTACTTATCCATATAATAACACCTATACAAATTTACACAACCATTTATAAGCCTTAGGTTGACCTAATTAACTAAATAAAAATATAATAATGATAATATGAGTTAATTAAAAGTTAAAATGGGGTGGGGGCCCTGGCTCGGTTGGCTAAATATTTCCTGCTGCAGGAGGTTGGTCACGAGGTCTAGTCTCCCCCACTCCCATAGTACCGGAGGGCATGTCACGCTAGCTCCACCGGTCACATTAAAAAATTTACCAAGTGGACTACAGTTTATAGGGGGTCGTGCTACCCAATTCCCGCAGTCTAATAAAAATAAAAAATAAAAAATTAAAAGTTAATATAGCCAAAGACTACTATTCATATTACTATGTACTCTAATATTAAGGGCATAAGATGCCCCCATTCAAACAAGCATTGAAGCCTTGTCCTCAATGTTAATCAAATGTAGATGCTTCTCTAATTTAATCCTCATCCTCCCACGTTACATATTCAAATAGTAAATTCTTCTACTAGATGATACACTCAATGTGTGTTCTAGTCTTTAGCTTCTTTATGTGTGTTTGATGAATGAACTATGGTTCCAATATGATTCTTCTTTATTCATTGAGGTTTGGTAATATTGTTTAAGTAGGGATATTATGCCCAATTACCTTCTTCAAAAAATAAACATGAAAAGTTAGATGTAACTTTGTTTTTGGTGGAAATTAAAGATTGTAGGCAACACTAGATCTATCTTTCGCATGATTTTGTATGGAACATAATATTTCAAAGACAAATTTTTTTTCAAATTATATTTTCTTCTAAGGTTGTAATCTTAAGAAGACCTGATTCCCAACTTTAAAACTTCTTTCACTATGGTGTTGGTACGCCTATTGTTTCATTTAATTTAGTGTCATGGCTAAATTCTCCATGAGTCCTATAAAGTGGTCCTCCACTTCTTGAACTCTTGGTCACACCTTCAATACTGATGTGTAGGAAGGAGAATGATATCCATATAGTGCCACAAATAGAGACATTTTTGATGAATTATGAAATGAAGTGTTATACCACCACTGTACTAGTTGTAGCCAATCTACCCATTGAGATTTTTTATCTAAAGTGAAACAACATAGATATCCTTCCAAACACTTATTAAAAATCTTGATTTTTCCATCAAATTGAGGATTGCATGAAGAACTATGAGCTAATTGAGTACTCAAATATGAGTTCACGGTCACTAACAATAAACTTAGCTATACCTGTAGCTTTTTAATATTCTCCAGAAATCCGTTTTCCACTCTTCTTTATGTAAAAGGGTGTCATAATGCAATGCAATATGCATTTTCAGTGAGACAATCTACTACTACCATGATGCCAAATTATTCCCTTGTGGAAATGTGATTTTTAAAGATGATGTCCATTGTAGGAAGGATGCATCCTAGGACATGTTTATCAGATGTTTTGAATAATACTAATTTTTTTATAGGCCATTGATACAAACATTACAAATTTTTTTACTCATGATCTAGAATTTTTATTTTTACATTTAGGTTCACACTTCACAACTTGTCACACTTGTTTCCACTTGTTTTAGCAAAGGTTAAAGATGACGATTGATTTATTATGAATGGAGGTTTATTGAGAGTGAAAGTGAAATGGGGTGGGTGGTTTTGGAATTTTGGAATATTTCAATGTTTTTGACAATTCTTTTAGATATTTTGAGGCCATTTTTGGTATATTTCAATGTTTAGGTTTTTAGTTTATGTGATGTTGTTTAGGGTTGTTTGAACATTTTTCTGATGTTTAAGGTTTTCAAGCATTTTAAATATTTTTGTGCTTTTTGAGTTTTGACCAAGACCTAAGAGAGACTGACCTACGACCTTAGAGAGTCATGAAAGATTTCCTTGCCTATGTTATACACGTAGAGACCACATAGTTTGATTGATTCTAACTAGTAACTGCTTATCAATTGATGAGATATGAACATTGATGGATTGCCAATTTACTATGAAGAACTCGTAAAGACTAACCTAATGCCTTGGGGGTGCATCGATGATGGCCTTTCCTACATTCAAGCTCAGAGAAAACATAGTTTGACATGGTGTGTTTTTGATTTTTTTCAGATTTTGACCTATTTAGGGATTTTGATGTGTTTTGGATGTTTTGGATTTTGAATTTACAACTTTTTGAATGTTTTTGGATTTTGGCTATATAAGGCTATGATGTTTTTGATATTTATAGTTTTGCAAGTGTTTTTGGATTTTGGTTATTTTCAAATGTTTTGGGATTTTTTGAGAGATTTCAAATAACATTAAGATATACAAGAACTTGATCTGATGCAACTATAGAAAAATTTCCCCTAGTGTGATGTGATAGACTACCTCTCTAGGAAAGAATAATTTACCTTAGGAATGTACCAAGTACTGCTAAAGGGAAATATGATATTGTAGTCATAAAATTGTATCCCTTTACATTTCCTCACTTGTTTGGGCCCTCCTAGTTAAAATGGACTTAATGATGCCTTAATTTAGTGTTGTAAATTTTATCCCTTTACACTTTCACACTTGTTCAGGGCTCCCTTAATTAGTTGATCTTAATTATGCCTTAAATAGCCCCTTTAATTCATTGATGAGACCATTAAATTACATTTTTCGAAGGGGAAACCCGACATTAATTAATGCCAATACATAACAACTTACATTGAGCAATGTGTGTTCCAATAATTAGCATCCCAGACTCATTTGGCCAATGGGTCACCCTAAGGCTTGAAAACCATTTTTAAATATGTTTTTGGCATTATTTTTATGATCCAAAATTCAAATTTCAAAGGTTGGCTTGTAATGTTTGAATTTCAGGAAATTAAGGATAAATGTCTATAAATGCAAGGTTATTTTCATCAAATCAAGTCTAAGGAAAAATATAGCAAGAGAGAAACTTTTATGTGAGAAAAGATTATTGTTAAGACCATTCAAGAGTAGATTTCTTCATCATTTGTTGCAGAAATTCAAGATCTCAAGTGTCATGTCAAAGTATTTTGCATCATGCATGTTTTTGGAGCTAAGGTTATGATGTAGGTTTAAAAATCAAGTTCAAGTGTTCAAAACAAGATTAAAGAATCAAGATCCACATCTATTGAAGTCATTTCGTGCAAGATCAGTATCAAAATTTCAAATTTTGAAAAGGTTATTCAAGGGTTTGTTGAATTGCAACATTGTATTATTCATTCTTTATTTTCTCTTTCATGATATTTTATTTCATTTCAAAGTTTAATTACCGAAATGGGGTTTGACCAAGGAAAAACCCCATTCACCAAAAGAAAAGATTTTCCCCCTCTCTTTGTGTGTTGAAAATTTTCATGTTGAAGGAAGGTTGAAGATCTCAAAAGTACAAAATTACAACATTGCATTAATTATCATTTTTTTGTCATCTCATAGAAAATTAGATCCTAGATTTAGTTTTGACTACCCGATTGTGAAACATGAAGAATGTGGAAGTGTAGACACAAGAGTAGAGGACCCAAAAATTAATTTTAGAAAGATCAACAAGGACCCACTCACCAATAGGTGAATGAGTCCTCAAATAGCTTCTAGAAACATCATTTTGTAATAGGTGTAAAACATTTTCCCTCTATCTGATTTACATGAAATAAATTATTTTTGTTAGTGTTATGTTTCATCTACAAAATACACTTTTTTACATTTCATCAATGAGTGAATTTGGTATTTTTAATTTTTCTCCCAAAACCCCTGTTAAGTCATTTGTATCAAAAATTTATCTCAGGACACTTTGCAACCAATCAAGACAATTTGCAACTATTTTTGAGATATGTTTTAAGTGTCTTCCACTCATTTGATTTATGTGAAATAAATTGTGTCTTAGCTCTTTGTTTATTCTACTCGGATCTGGTCTTACATTTTAGTTTTTAGTTGATTTGCTATTTTATTTTCATCTCCCAAAAGTGTTGTTTAGTCCACACACACATAAAGGAAATTTAATTATTCCTCAAAGAATTCATTCACCTAAGGGTTGAAAGGGGATTTTAATTTGATGGATCTCATTTCTTGAATGAAATAGAAAATATATAGGTTCATTCACCCTATTTTTCCCTTTCTATTTAGAGTAAGTTTGGTGACACATTCCAAGTTTAGTATAAAGCCCTATGTGTTTGAACCCCTACCCCATTTTTCTATGTTTCATTTTGGTGAACCCAAGTATTTGAACATTATAATTTTTGATTTGGAGTGTATTCAAACCCTAGATCTATTATTTTCATTAATTCATTTCATTTAGGGTTTCTAAAATTGGCATAAAGTTGCATTGCATTTTAGGTATAAACTTGTATTTTGCATTCATTTTAAATCTAAAAATTCAACAAAAATTGCATAATGTTAGACTAATTTTGCATAGTATTGCATATTAGTGTATGTTCAATCATTCACATTCAAGAATTGGATAAAAATTGTATTTCAAAAAGTGTCATATAGTTCATCATTTGTCATTAATTTCACTTGCATTTACACATCAAATTCTAGAAAATTTCGTTACAAAAGTTACAATTTGAGACCTCAAATAGAGAACACATATAATCACTCAAAAATTGCATTCTTCATTTTAAAAATCCCTAAATAGAGAGCCATTCGCCCATGGGAAAATGAGTCCTTCAAGGCCTCTTAAAACCGTCTTTTCTAAGCTTTATTGTTGTTTTTTGCACTTCCCAAATCTCTTGGTAACCCGCTATTTCAATCTAGGAATTTTTAGGAATTTTTGTTTTATGCATCTAGGTCTAGTAATCCATTTCATGTAGCAATTTTTAAATCATTCCAAAACTTATTTCAGTAGTGAAAATCATCAGATATGTTACACAATTGTTTATATTTTCAAGCATTGCATAAGTTGGATAAATTAATTTTCATTTTAGGCATGCACACACTCAAAATTCAAAATGTTAGTATCTTTCCTTTCCAAGTGTAGTGTAGGAAAAAGTGTCCCTTTTTCACACTTAATTTAGGAATAATTAATATTAAACTGAGCCTAATGTTTCCTTCATTTAGTTTTGTAATGTTTTTTACACATTCACATTAAGTTTAGGGCCCTTTTAAACTAAATGGACCTAATTGTGCCTTATTTAGGGTGTCGTAAAGTGTATAATTACACTTTCACACTAATCTAGGGCTTTATTAATTAACTATACTTATTTATGCCTTAATTGGTCCTATTTTTCATCACAAGCCTTATTAAATGCATTTTTCAAAGGATAATCCTGATATTTATCAAATGACCAACAATAATTAAATAATTTTGGAGTGTATGACCTAGATTTAGTGATCTGGGAATCATATGCCACCATGTGCATATGAGTCCCACTTGAGTTTCGAGGCCTAATCCTGGATTTGGCATAGAACTTAACAATTCTTGAAATTTGTTTCCCAAGCTTAGCCTATTGGGACTCATACACCACAACTAGAATACGAGTCTCGATTTAACCATGACCTGATTTAAATAAAATTCTTGGTAGGATTTTATTATTATGGATCTAATGTCAGCTTATAGTGTTGTAATTTTAGGAAATTTGGCATAAACAAGTATAAATACAAGGTTATTTCACATAGTTTTGTCCTAGAACTTCATAAGAAATGAAGAGTACTTTAACAAGAGCATTCAAGAGTTCACAAGAGAATTTCTTAGGAATTCATGGGAAAATTAGTAGAAGATTATTATACGAATTCAAGATCCATTATAATTTCAAAGGCTTGATGTATCATGCATGTGGTTTTGAGCTAATATTGTCATGTATTGTTCAAGATCAATTCAAATATTCAAATGAATTATCTTTCATCAAGAATCATGATCAATATCTACATCCATTGAGGCCACTTCAATCTTGTGTTCAGATCTACAAGGTTTCAAACAAGGTTCTCTTATTTTTTCTTATGTTTCATTCTTCATTTCATTCATGTTTCATTTCTCATTAAGGTTTGATTACCAAAATGGGTTTTGACTAAGGAAAACCCCTATCCACTAACAAAAAAACTTTTTTCTCCCTCTCCATGTTTGATTGTAGATCTAGGTGCTTTGAGCTTGAAGATCCTTTAAAGAAAAAGTTGCAAGATCGAAGAAAGTTATCAAAGCTGTAACAAGGTCATCATCTTCATGGAAAGTCATCTACAAAGCAAAAAACAAGCTTTTAGACTCGAAGATCTGGTAGGAGAGAAGCTACAAAAAATCACTAGAGGATAATTGAGTTTCAGGAAAACCCTAATATTAGGACTAAATCACCACCTTGGGAATATGAGTCCCAGTACAACACTTTTTCCAATTTTCAAAAGATCCAGATCGTTCACTGGGAGATTCTAGTTCCTTCCCCAAAACCCTAGTCTAGGACGAAATCCGCCAGTCTAGCGTATGAGTACCAATGAGCCTCAAACAATAGAATTTCAAGGTTTCAGAGCTTTTTTTTACCACATTTTTCTTCTAGGTACCTTTCTATATCTTTTTATCTAGTTATATGAATTCAAGTTTCATTTTCTATGTCATTAAGTTAGATTTGTATAGTACTTTCATGTCTTTTTTTATAAGCACATGCTTAGTGGTGAACCCCATTTTGTCTTTAATAAGACCCAAGGAAACCATATTAAGCATCTAACCCATCCCTAAATCAAGCCAATTGGTTGAGGGATCTTGATTTCCTTTAATAAAACATAAGTGAAATAGGAGGAGGAACCCTAATTCCCCTTTAGTTCCATCTCCCAAAAGGTTGAACACTATTTTTTTGGTTTCATATTGGTGAAGATGACCTTTTTACACCTTATTTTTTATTTGGATTTCCTTAAAGTCTTAGATCTAGTTTACATTAGCTTTGCATTAGGTCTTACATTAGTTAATCTGCATCTAGGGTTTCTAAATCTTGCATGAGTGAAAGTGCATATAGGTTGCATTTTTTCATCTTGCATCATTGAATTTCAATTGAAATGTAATTTCAAATAATCTAGATAACACACAAACCAAAAAACCTAACATTCACTTAGAATTTGCTGAAATTAGTGTCAAAACCCTAATCTGGGACTCATACACCCCTAGGTGATTTAGTTAAGTATAGGTGGTTTTACATAATTTTTGGGTATTTTGTATGGACTATTTTTCAACATTTGAACCCTTGAAAAATCCTTATTGGGATTCATACACCCCTCTGGGTGATTTTTTCCTAGATGAGACCTAAAACTGCCTTTTACATCATTAAAAACTTGAGTTATGTTCTTTAGTTTGCTATTATTAGATAACTATTTTAATTTTTTGACCTTTTATTTCATTCATTTCATTAGATCTAGCTTAATTTGGTTCAGATATTGCATTGCTTAATTTAAAAATGGCATTTACAACATTTCATTTTCAAATTGTTGCATAGTGTAATCAACAAATTACCTTGTTTAGAATATGAAAATTGCATTTACACATTCCATTCTAGGTCATTTCATTTCATGTTAAGACCCTTTACTTTTTGAGTTTGCACATTAAGTTTGTATAGATTACTTTTCAATAAATTTCGCTTCTATCATTTCCATGTTTGAAAAGAAAAAGTTAGTCAATAAATGTTAGTCATTCATTGAATACATTTCCTAGTTACAAGAGTCTCTTAGTGCAACAAAGTTAAAATGTTGAGGCTTGTCTTAAATCTACACCCCCTCCTATCTCTCCTATTTGTGGGAATTATTTGATCAAAGAGGATACAAGCATAGATAATCATGACAATCATAGTTGTTCTTCTCCTGATACCTCTCCTATTAGTGATGAAGGTATCTTGGCAAAAGAAGATGCAATCATTCAGAATTGAATGAAATTTTTGTTTGTACTTCTCCTCCTCTCCCTTGGGAATATATTATGACACAAGAAGATATCATTTCCACTACTTAGCCTACATTCATCTCTCAACACCTCCCCTAATTATGAGAATGCTTTGGTGAAAGAGGATAAAATCATGAACAAACATGAACAATCACATTTGTAAGGAGGACATGTGGATTGAAAATTATAGTATTATTTCTCTCCTCCCTAATGTCCCTAACATTTGGAAAGACCTATTCAAACAAAATTATCCAATCATTTGTAAGCATGAAAATCATAGTTGTCTTTCTCTTGATGCCTCCCCTATTTGTGATGAATCTACTTTACAAACCCTAATGATAGAATGTGATGATCCTTTTGTTTACACCTCCCCTAAAATCTCTCCTAATACGGTAGAAGTTATGGCACAAGAGAATGAGACCTTAGAAAAAAATAATGAAATCATGAACAATCATAATAAGAAAATTTTTCCCTCTCCTAATATCTCTCCTATTTGTGAAGAAGATATCATGGTGTTAGAAGATATAATCAATGAGAGTCATGAGAACCTTATATGTCTCTCTTCCCCTAGGGAAAACATTATTGAACAAGAGAATGCCACCATTGAAAACTCCCTTACTTGTGATGAAGTCATTTTAGAGGAATAAACCTTTGAATGTCATGAACATCTAGTTTTTAGTTCTTCTAAGGCCTCTCCTACGAGGAAGGATATCATGGTGCAAGAAAATGAGAACATTAGAACATTTCTTCCAAACACTAGTAATGAGGCTTCCTTAGATGAAGATGATGAAGTGAAATTAGGCTCTCCTTCCCTAAGAGAAGTTAATATTTTTAAACCTCAACTTATCCTTTATCTGCCCTCACAATGACCAAAAACTCAAAATAAACCCATCTTCATCCTTGAACCACCTAAGAATATTGATTCGAAACAATCAAATTATAACACTAGAAATAATCTGCAACCAAGAAAAACACCTTATGTTGTTTTTGCATTGTTTTTTCATTGATGTAAAATGTGTTGTATAGGTTGATGTATGATGTTGGTTGGTTTTCATAAGGTTGGTGCATAAGCCTTTGATGCATGGGATTCATCATTAACATCAAAACATCGAAGCATTAAGGGTATTTGTCAGAACATGATAAAGGTTGGTAAGGCAACTTTTTCATCATGCAAAGACATGGTTTAATTCAAAAATTATTTGGTAAGGGCTCTTATTCATCATGCAAAGATAGGGTATGCTTCAACACTACTTCATTTCTTTATAACAAAGGATATTGATTGATGTAATGTAGAAAATTGTATACTCTTGAAGAAAGAGACAATTTTTTGACTAATTTGGTCCTATTTTAGACATCTTATGCCCTAATTATCCTTTACATAATCATTAATATGCCCCTATGACCCCATATTGTGCATCCTGAGGTATAATTTGATCAAAAAACCTGACTAAAATCAACATAAAAACTAGCATTATTCACTCCCAAACAATCCAACTGGAAAAAGAGCCCCTATGGGACCAAGTCGCCCATATAGGTGAATTAGTCCCATCTAGGTGGGACTAAGTCACCCAGCTTGGTGACTTAGTCCTATTTGGGTTGTTTTGGGGCTTGAGTGGGAAAAATTAGGGTTTAATTTTAATTTTCCTCCATGTCGACCTTCAGGATCAAATTAACGGGTGTTTTAGATGGATTTCCTATAAATACAAGCCTCTAAATCCTAATTGATAACTCATTCATTATTCATTCATGATTCATCTTCCATCTCAAGCCAAGCAAGCTAGATTTTTAGCATTCTAAGTCATCAAGACATCTTTCCAAGGCATTCAAGGGAAGATTCTTCAACCATTGTTGTAGAAACTAAATATTATCATTATGGAAAGGTACTAACTCCATCATTTCATGCTCCATTATATTATTTCTTCATTTTGGTTTAATTACCTTAAAGGGGTTTGACCAAGGCAAATCCCCATGCGCTAACATCCAACATTTCTCTCTCTTTCCTTGTGTGTTTACAGATTTGTCCAAGAGAAATATTGGAAGAGTTGTCATCAATGTTTCAAAGCCCTTGAAGGTTGTCAAAATCCTAAGAGAAGCTTGGAGAACACCTATAGGCCGAATTTTGCAGTTTCAGATCCAAAAATTTATCAGGAGCAAAAGTACGGGTTGGGGGCTACAAATTCCCCGTTTGAATCTTTAGAAAATTCAAAGTGGACACTTCCCAAAATTGTGGTGAATTAGTCCCATTGAATATTTTTTTTGGAGTTTTATGTAGATTTGGATACACATTTGGCTGAAACTAGCTTTGGTGTAGTTTTCCAAATCGAGGACTAGGTCACCCAGAATGACGAATTAGTCCCAGTAGGAAAAAAATCCAGAATGAACAACTTTTCCAGTCTCCATTCAAATATGCAATACATTTCCAGGTGCATGCTTTTTTTTTTTAATTTTCTATCCTTTTTTATTTTCATTTCTATTCATCTTTTTAGCCCCTTTTGTATATCAGAATGTATTTTGAAAGACTTTACATTTACTTAGTTTTTCATCTATAGTTTATCTTCTTTATCAACTTCCAACCTTAGGAACAATCTCCTTTGATAGATTGTAATCTATATTTCATTGGAATCTCTAGGAGTTGTCCTTGAATGTAGCATAGATCTTTGTCCTTCTCTCTTTAGGTGCAAAACCCTAGAGGTTCAAGAGGTGACAATTTTTTAAAGAAATTTTGGTGAACCTGCTTTTCGAATCCCCTTGTTTCAGGTTTGGACTCCGTCATCATCCTAGAATTAGCTTGCATCGCATTTTGCATTGGTTAAGTTGTATTCTAGGGTTTAAAATTTTTAATTAGTGAAAGTGAATATAGGTTTCATTTTTACATCTCAAATCATTACAAATTTTTGAAATTCTACATTTGCATCTTAGGTTTGCATCATACAACACAAAAAAAAAAAAAATCAATCAATTTTTTTTTGAAAATTCTGATAAAATCCCTAGTAGGACTAATTCGCCACCTTGGATGACTTAGTCCCTTTATGCCCTTGAAACTACCTTTTACAGAGCTGAAAACCCTACTTTTAAGATTTTGTTTGCTTCCCTTAACTATTTGTATCAGTGGGTTGACTTTCAGTTACATGCATTTTACTAAATCTAGCATAAATTGGTCCATTTCATGCATTGCTTCATCTCAATTTTGCATGTACAACATTTCATTTTCAGATCATTGCATTATCTTGCTTGAAAACTAAAAATTGCATTTCATTTTAAGTCTTTAAATTGCATCTTAAGTTTGCATAGATTATTTTTCAAAAATGTTCATTTCAATATTTTCCAAAACTACAAAGAAAAAGTTAGTCAATAAATGTGTTATTCATTCATTCAATGGATTCCCTAGTGATCAAAGTCTCTTAGTGTAAGAGAAAGCAAATTTTAACATTTTTCTACAACTTACACTGCCTCCTATCTCTCTCATTTGTGAGGATGATGTGTTAGAAGCTAATACAAATATAGATAACCATGATGAGCATAATTATACTTCTCCTGATACCTCTCCTTTAAGTGATAAAGGTATATTGGAAAAACAAGGTACAATCATTGAGAATCATGAACATATTTTATGTTCTTCTCCTCGTCCCCCTTGGGAAGATATCATAGCACAAGAGAATTGGATTGTAAATGATGAGGATGATAGATTGATCTTAGATAATCAAATATTTAAGGTCTATAAAAACCCTCTTTATGATCCTTCCCCTACTTATCCTATTTTGGAAGACATTAGGGAGCAAAGGAATGAACTCACAAATACCCATGACAATTGTCCTTCTCCTACTATCCCTCCTCGATGTGAAGACAATTGTTTAGTGTTAGAAGATATCCTTATTGAGACTCACGGGAATGTTATTTTTTCCTTTCCTGATGCCCGTACCATTTGGGAAGACCTCTTTGAAAAAAAAATTCCAATCATTGGTAACAATAAAACTCATAGTCAAGAACATTCCAATCATTCGTACATATGCTGAAGTTATTTTAGAAGAACCAATCCATGAATGTCAAGAACATTTGATTCATAGTTCTCCTAAAAAATTTCCTCCTAGGGAGAATATCATGGTGCCAGAAAATGGTAACACTAGTAATGTGTCTTCCTTGGGTGATGGTAAAAATATGATACTAGATTACCCTTTCTTAGACATACATCAAACCAAGACTTCCGAGTTTATAGCATACTCACTATTGCAAGGAGCAACATATCATCATCCATTCAAGGCTCATCCTTGTCCTACACTAAGTGAGGACAAGGGGTTCAATAGCCTTCTTCTCGTATGTCACTTGTCGTTGTCCCTTTTGACTAGTCATTAACCTTTCATGAACATATAAGACCAAGCTTGGGATGTGGACGACATGTATTAAGTTAACTCGCATATGACATACTACTTATTCATGATGTAGCTTAATTTGGAAACATATGACTTGGAATAGGGCCTTCCAATTTATATCTCATGTCTTATTAGCACTTATCATTGTCTACATTAAAGCAATTTCTCACAATGATGGTGTAGCAACCACTTTAAAGTGGGGGCATACATAGATGACATATTTTGGCAAAAACTTCATGGTGTGTTTTTTCTTTTTGTTGTGATGTGTCCTCTTCTTAGTGATTTCATTTGGTTTGATGTTGTCTAAGAGTGTATCATCTACTGACATGGCATGATGTGAACCAGGCATCCCATGGGAAATTATTTCACTTTGACTTGTCCTCTCCTGATGACATTAGGAACAATGGTCCCTAAGAAGAAGACCTTACATAAACATAGAAAAATCCCCTTTATCTTTACATGATATTTAAAATAATTTACAAAACCATTGTGGTGCCTTATCAAAGTTATTAAAAGGTAAATTTGGTATGGTTAGTATCATGGGAAGCAGACACACTGGCATGGATTTATCATTATACGATGACAAGCCGACACACTAGCATGAATTTGTCACTAAACCACTTCTTTCGGACTTCTCACCTGGTCGACAACCATAAGTTTTGTCGCCTCAGAGTAAGTATGATTTTTGGACAAACATCCTAGATATGATTCAAAACTAGTTGGAAAAATGGTCGAAGCTTGATCCACCTTTTTACATTCATTCCTCTCTTCCTTTAGTTCTTGTCATTGCATGATCATGTATCTTGTTTTGGGGAAAATCATTCACCTTGTGTGTCCTTTCGCGCTTATGTTGGTTTAACTTAGGATCTTGGATCTTGGGGGATTGACCATAGCTTTAATCCTTTTCATCCTTTGTCATCTACATTGGTATGATTGGACCCCTCTTGAATGTCTACTTTAGTGTGAGTTTGATGCAAGTTCATCCTCTCACTCAAGTGGGGGCTAAATGTTGTGTAGAAAATTGTATACTCTTGAAGAAGAGATAATTTTATACCTAATTTGGTCCTATTTTAGACATCTTATTCCCCAATTATCCTTTACATCATCATTAATAGAACCCTATGACCCCATATTGTGCATCCCAAGGTATAATTTGACTAGAAATTGACTAAAATCAACATAAAAACTAAAATTCTTCACTCTCAGACAATCCTACTGGAAAAAGAGCCCCTATGGGACTAAGTCACCTAGCTTGGTGACTTAGTCCTATTTGGGATGTTTTCAGGGTGTGAGTGGGAAAAGTTAGGGTTTAAGCTTAATTTTTCTCCATGTCAGCCTTTAGGGTTAAATTAATAGGTATTTTAGGTGGATTTCCCATAAATAAAAACCTCTAAACTTTAATTCATAACTCATTCATTATTCATTCATGATTCATCTTCCATCTCAAGTCAAGCAAGCTAGAGTTTTAGCATTCTAATTCACCAAGACATCTTTCCAAGGCATTCAAGGGAAAACTCTTCAACCATTGTTGCAACAACTCAAGATTATCATTATGGAAAGGTACTAACTCCATTATTTCATGATTCATTATATTATTTTATCATTTTGGTTTAATTACCTAAAAGGGGTTTGACCAAGGAAAACCACCATGCCCTAACATCCAACATTTCTCTCTTTCCTTGTGTGTTTGCAGATTTGTCTAAGATAGATTGGAAGAGTTGTCATCAAAGTGTCAAATACCCTAAGAGAAGCTTGGAGAACACTTACAAGTCAAATTCTATAGTTTTAGATCCAAAACTTTATCAGGAGAGGAAGTGCAGGTTGGGGGCTATAGATTCCCCTTTCGAGTCTTTAAAAAAGTCAAAGTTGACACTTCCTCCAGTTGTGGCAACTTAGTCTCACTGCACATTTTTTTCAAAATTTTCTCTAGATTTGGACACCCATTTGGCTAAAATGGGCTTCAGTGCAACTTTCCAGATCTAGGACTAGGTCACCAAGAATGGTGAATTAGACCCAGTAAGCCAAAATTCCAAAATCAATAGCTTTTCTAGTCTCCATTCTAATTTGCAATACATCTCTAGGTGCATTCTTTCTATTTTACTTTCCTATTATGTTTTATTTGTATTTCTATTCATCTTTTTAGGCCTTTCTATATATCACAATGTGTTTTCAAACACTTTACATTTCCTTAGTTTTGAATCCATAGTTTATCTTCTTTATGAACTTCTAGCCTTAGGAACAATCTCCTTTGATAGATTTCAATCTCTATTGCATTGGAATCTCTAGGATTTGTTCTTGAATTTATTATAGATCTTTGTCCTTCTCACTTTAGTTGGAAAACCCTAAAGGTGTAAGAGGTGACAAAATTCCTTATACAATTGATCATCTCATGGTTCTTATTGCAAAAGATACTTACTCTTCATTTGTGAAAGGTTGTTGGATTTTGGAGATTGTTTTGTCTTTGCAAGTCTTTAATTTCAAAGGTTCAAAATTTTAAAGTATTATCAAGCTTCACAACTATCAAAGTATCAAAAATTATGAAATCTTCAATGCATTAAGGTATCAAAGGGTTTGGTTTCCTACATGGAAATGTAAAAGTTATATTGTTCTTTAAGAAAAGGATTTATATTTCTCCATGCAAGGGTTTCATAGATACTTATGGTATGGCTTTATATTTCATTGTTTCTCACATGACAAAGGTTATCTCAAAGGTTTTTTATGTTAAAATCAATGTTGGAAGTGCTGCACATTTAAGGTTGGATTCAAATTCTATTCATGTTTCGAAAGTATTGTCTAAAACCTCAAGGACCTAGGGTTTAAAGCTTTTGTTGTTTCTCAATACAAGCTTTTCATACCTTATATTTTGAAGGTGGTTTATTATTGGAGGTTTATTAATTTGTTGTTTAAAACTAATTTCATCTCGCCCAAAGAAAGAATGATCAAGTTTTCGTTTAAAACTATTATTTCATATCGACCACAAAAAGATCAAAGGTCTTTATTTTTGAAATTGATGAAGTGGCGGGTTTCGAAGAAAAAAGGTCTATTTTCAAAGAAATAGAATGGCCGCTCTTCTATGTTCAATTTTTGGTGGGCATTTTCATTATAAATATAAAAAAATAGTCATGTAACTATTTTTTGTTTTTTGGCAAGCAAATTTTGAATGGCTATGTATGGTAAGAGTTAGCAGAACAAATGATATCCTTCCTTTGTTAAGGAAATGCATAATAGATCAAAAATAATGATGTAGGGAGATGAAAACTAAGTTCTTCAATAAAAAATATATGACAATAGTGTGCATATATTTTTTGGACTTCATGAAGAAATTTTGAAATCAACCTTACCTTATTGAGTGGCTTCCAATAGTAGTATGAGCTATATATGAGTATATTAAAGACTTTGAAAATGAGCAATTGTTAGAATAATTGATAGGTAGAGAAACTTAAATAACATAATGAAAAGGTTATGTGATGCTTCTAACTATGTTAATGGATTTTCATTACTTTGCTCAAGATTAGTGTGAACTATGTTTTATAGGAGAATATTTGAGTATGTTGATATCGAGTTTTGTATAAAAAAAAAAATACTCAGTGTTTGAAGACCAAATTATTCATGAAATGCATCTTTTTTCTTTGCATATGTTTAAGATGCTATGTGTGAGATTCAAGAGAATATAGTTCTAATTGTGAAGAAGGAACAGTGAGATACACGGGAGCAAAGTTCTAGTTTAAATGAAGAGCAGTGTGTTTAAGGTGCAGTCAAGATGATAACATGGAATTGAAGAAAATCCTTAATGATTTATTGTTCATTATTCATATCTATAAGCCTTTTTGTGTTTGGTGTTTTGAAGAGAGTCTTGTGATGGTGTTCTTGTTTATATTTACAAAAGGGTGTGTGGTTTTTAACGTGAAACAAAAAAGAGGAGAGGCAGGTTTGAGATTATGATTTTGAATTAGTATGGTAATATGGGTGAATAAAGGAGATTAATTTTGGGTAGGTGCAAAAATATGGGGGGCCAAATTGTGGCCAATTCTTTTTTAAAAAATTGATGGGCTATAATATGAGGACATTGTAACGTGAGTGCGTTATAACATGAGTGTGTTATAACATGAGCGTGTTATGGGTTGGTGTGACCAGGCCTAAGGCTCGACCACATTGAGCCTAATATGCAGTCACATTATAATGTGAGTGCGTTATAGGTTATTAAAAGAAAAAAGAAAAGAAAATCAAATTCCTTTTTACTCTCACTATTTTTTAAGTAGCTCATGGCCAAAAACCCTTCTTCTTGTGCGCTCGCATTTTGGAGGGAGAATCTTCTAAATTTTCATCATTGATTAGTTGCAAGTTTGTCTCCAAGATGTCACCACATTGATAGGGAAGTTAAATAAGTAAGGATTGTTTTTTTTTGTTGTGATTTTTTTGTGAATTTGTTAGTTTTAGGTTATTTTTTATATTCGTTTGTTTAATTTGTAGAAAATGATAATGATCCTGAAAACCATCCTAAAAGTCCTCAACAACCAAAGCAACAACAACATGAAAAAAATCTTCAATAACCACAACAACAATCTCCTCCACCAATCCCTCAACATCCTCTTGGCACTTAGTAGAATTTAATGGGGATAATTGAAAACAATAAAAAACATATTGAGTTAATCACGAAGTTGAATGATCCTTTAGGTTCAACCATGGAAAGAACACTTGAAAATTCACTTAAAGAAATTTTAAAACATGTAGATGCAATCAAAAAACAATTAAGTGGTTTCCAAGATAGGAGGTAGGCGGCTAGGAATTTTTACGTAGATAAATTACCATATAAAGATGTAAAAGATGAAAAAATTACAAAATATGATTTGTGCTCATTATTCACCAACCCATGCACAAATCAAAATCTTGACCTCAATGTGAAGAGGTTTCCTATCTATTGGGGCCACCACCAAGGGATTAGAATTTTTTTTTGGGATAGGTGGCACATGGTTTTTGATTACCCACCATGCAACAATATTTAATTCCCACAATGTTTCCTAAGAAAACTCTACTGTGAGTTCATCCTAAACAAAATTATGATATATTTTGATATGAGGGACTTTCAGGGGAGAGGTGGGGGGTTAGCTCAAGATAGACCTCATGCACGACAAGATCCTAGGTGGCAAGTGAGATGACCTCTCTCTAGGGAGGCTCATGAGCACATCATGATCCCTTCCATTGTGAAGGAGAGTGCCAAGGTAGACATTTTGTAGGCTATCAACTCTTTCAACTAGAGTGTCATCCATCATGCCACTCCTATAGTACATCACCATCTAGGAGAGTCTTCGAGTGGTAGGATTCCACCCCATTTGTCTTAGGTTTGTGGGGTGACTTGTACATATGAGCCCATTGATACTCAGAAGGGTACTATACATGATACATCTGCAACTATAGAGATGGTGAGGGCAGTTGACCTTTTGAATGAGGCTTATGGAATCGATACTTAGGTAAATGTTAGCATTTTTATTGAATTTAATGTATTAAATTTCATTTTTGAAATACAAGATTAAATAAAAAAAATTTATCATTGTAATAAAATTTGAGGGTCACAGAGTTGATACTGGATACACCGGCCGTACACCTACTTATTACTCCACTACATCTATTTTTGAGGTATGTAACTAGTAAACAGTTATAAATTTATTACATGTTAATAGCATTCTTATATGAATGATATTCGGGCATGTGCAGGATCATGATGGACCAAAAAGTGGCAATATGTAAGTGATATGATGGCCCATGTGGCTGACGACTTTTTTTCACCCAAAATTGATGAAACGAAAAGGGTTTGTGAAGGATATTCTCAACTTTCCACCAATATAAATTATGCTTTACTTTGAAATTAATAAATAAATATTATTCATTTTCTATTTGAATTATGACTAAAGTCCTAATTGATAGGCTAATTAAAAAACATCTATAAATTTCAAACGGTATCACATTTTTTGAATCCAAAAGATGTGTCACATTCTATGATTCACATACTATAGGATTAAAAAAATAAAAATTGAATTTCTTGAAGTTTTGACCAAGTGAAGGTGGTCAGGCATACGACTTTTTATATTTTTTAAAAGTTGTAATAAAAAAATCATAATTAATTATTTACTTGGAAAAAAATTACAAAAAAATATGCATTACATCGAGACATGAGGCCTCTACTTATATCTAAAATCTTACAAAAAAATATTATCATTTTATTGTGGTTAGGGTGGTCAGATAGACACCTACTTCTTATTTTTTCCTTGAAATTTAAGTACTAGTGCATTGAAATTTCTAATTTTCTCCAAATAGATTTTTTTATTTTAAAATAAACCTAGTAGTTTAGAAAATACATTCAATTTGATACAGATTCTATTCTCACATATTTTTGAAATAATAAAGATAACTTATTCAAATGTTTACGTGAAGTTTCCTAACTTTGATTTTCTGAATTTTTATCGCCACTTAAGGGCCTGTTTTTTCCATGATGATCCTACACATACCCATTCCAATATCTTATTTTGGATGTTGAATAGGCTAATATTAGAGGTTTCATGGGAACACTCCTAGTGCCAATGGAGTTAGAAAAACCTTCATGCAAGTAATAGAATAAAGAGTTTAGCTAATGAATTGTAAAAATATTTTTATAGTTTATATTCCTATCATTGATTACATTGCATTGCACATATTTCAAACTCAAAGCATTACTTCACATTCCATACCTAATAACTAGATGTTGATAAATGACAAGATTTCAACTAAAATATAGTTGTTTAGAAATTCAACATAAGTAGTGATGAAATTACTTCACATAGCATAAGTGGGTATGTGCAGGATCATCATGGAAAAAATAGGCCCTTAAGCGGCAATAGAATTTAGAAAATCAAAGTTAGGAAACATGACATAAAATTTTCAATAAGTTATCTATATTATTTCAAAAACATTTAAGAATAGGATCTGTAGAAAATTGAATGTAGCTTCTAACCTACTAGGTTTATTTTTATTTTTTAAAAATCTATTTGGTGAAATTTTGAAATTTCAATGCAGTACTAAAATTTTAGGGAAAAAATAAGAAGTAGGTGTCTGTCTGACCACCCTAACCACAATAAAATGACAATATTTTTTTATAATATTTTAGATACAAGTAGGGGACTCATGTCTGGATGTGATACATATTTTTTTGTAATTTTTTTCCAAGTAAATAATTAGTTATGATTTTTTTATTACAAATTTTAGAAAATATAAAAACTCGTTTGTCTAACCACCTTAACTTGGTCAAAACTTCATGAAATTCAATTCTTTTTTTTAATCCTATATTATACAAAGCATAGAATGTGACACATATTTCAGATTCAAAAATTGTGATATCGTTTGAAAGTTATAGATTTTTTTCAATCAACCTATCAATCAGGAATTTAGTCGTAATTCAAATATAAAATGAATAATAATTATTTATTAAATTCAAAGTAAAGCATAATTTATATTGGTGGAAAGCTGAGAATCTCCTTTAAAAATCCTTTTCATTTCATGAATTTTGGGTAAAGAAAACGTTGTCAGCCACATGGGTCATCATATTACTTAGATATCGCCACTTTTTGGCCCATCGTGATCCTGCACATACCCAAGTAATAACTAGGAGTAGATGCCAATTGTATTTTCTTGTCATAGAATATTATGGGACCACTTTTTATTGAGGAATATTTTCAAATAGTTCACTTCCTTGTTGCTATGGCTAAAAGCCTAAAAATAGGTGCTTTCCAACAAACTATGGGTTCTTGGAAAAAAATCTATCAAAAAATAATAGTAAGCAATAGCATAGCAGAGGAAGTGAGTAGTTTCAAAAAATTCCTCGAAGAAATGTGGTCTCATCATGATGTAATTTTATTCCATCACCATGAGACCACTTTTCTTAGAGGCATTTTTTCAAACAGCTCACTGCCTTTTCTATGCTACCACATTTTCCATACATGTCTACTAAAGAATTTTATGAAACGGTTCATTTCATTGCTACTATGGCTAAAAGCCTAAAAAAGGTGCTTTCCAACAAACTATGGATGGTTGGAAAAAATCTATCAAAGAATAATAGTAAGAAATAGCATAGACAATGCAGTGAGTAGTTTGAAAAAATGCCTCGAAGAAATGTGGTCTCATGGTCATGGAATTCCATTCCATCACCATGAGACCACATTTCCTTGAGGCATTTTTTCAAATAGCTCACTACCTTTTCTATGCCACCAAATTTTCCATACACATCTATGGGTATGTGCAGGATCATCATGGAAAAAATAGGCCCTTAAGTGGCGATAAAATTTAGAAAAATTAGAGTTAGGCAACTTGACGTAAAAAAATGAATAAGTTATCTATATTATTTCAAAAATATGTAAAAAATTGGATGTAGCTTCTAAACTACTAGGTTTATTTATATTTTTTAAAAATCTATTTGGTGAAAATTTTAAATTTCAATGCACTAGTACTTAAATTTCAGGGAAAAAATAAGAAGTAGGTATCTGTTTGACCACCGTAACCACAATAAAAAGATAATATTTTTTAAAAATATTATAGATATAAGTAGAGGACTCATGTCTCGATGTGATGCATATTTTTTTGTAAGTTTTTTCCAAGTAAATAATTAATTATGAATTTTTTATTACAAATTTTAAAAATATAAAAACTCGTATGTCTAACCACCTTAACTTGGTCAAAACATCATGAAATTCAATTTTTATTTTTTAATCCTATAGTATGTCAAGCATAGAATGTGAGACATGTTTTGGATTCAGAAAATATGATACCGATTGAAAGTTATAGATGTTTTTCAGTCACCCTATCATTGAAGACTTTCGTCATAATTTAAATAGAGAATGAATAATAATTATTTATTAAATTGAAAGTAAAGCATAATTTATATGGGTGGAAATCTGAGAATCTCCTTTAAAAACACTTTTCGTTTCATCAATTTTGGGTAAAGAAAGAGTCATTAGCCACATGGGCCATCATATCACTTACATATTGCCACTTTCTAGCCTATCATGATCCTGTGCATACCCCTACCAAATCATTTAATCAATATACTCACTTCCTTGCTGCTATGGATAAAAGCCTAAATTAGGTTCTTTCCAACAAACTATGGATGCTTGGAAAAAAAATATCAAAGCATAATAGTAAGAAATAACATAGACAAGGCAGTGTGAAATTCCATCACCATGAGACCACATTTCTTTGAGATTTTTTTTCAATAAGGTTGCCAAATTTTCTATGTGAAATTCCATCACCATGAGACCACATTTATTTGAGATGTATTTTCAATAAGGTCACCATATTTTCTATGCTACCACATTTTCTATAAATTTCTACCAAAGCATTTTATCAAACTACTTGAAATTCCTTTTTGCTATTGCTAAAATCCTAAAAAATGTGCTTTCCAACAAACTATCGATGCTTCAAAAAAATCTATCTCGAATCATAATAGTAAGAAATAGCACAGACAAGGCAATGAGTAGTTTGATAAAATGCCTCAAAGAAATGTGATCTCATGGTGATGGAATGCCATTGCATCACCATGAGACCATATTTCTTTGAGGCATTTTTTCAAATAACTCACTGCCTTTTCTATGCTACCACATTTTCCATACATGTCTACCAAATAATTGTATCAAACTAATCACTTCCTTGTTGCTATGGCTAAAATCCTAAAATAGGTTCTTTCCAAAAAACTATGGATGCTTGGAAAAAATCTATCAAAGCATAATAGTGAGCAATATCATTAGCATCCTCAATTTACCAATCCATGGAAACTTCCATATTTTATTCCACTTGTTCATAGCCCCACCCATCCCTCTTCATGTCATGATCACCCTCCATCTCATAACCAAGACCACACTATACCATCCACCTCATCCCAGCATAATACCATAGAGAAGGCAATGAACTGTCTAAAAAAATGCCTCAAAGAAATGTGGTCTCATGGTGATTGAATTCCATGACACATTTATTTGTAATGGAATTCCATCACCATGAGACCGCATTTCTATGAGGCATTTTTTCAAATAGTTCACTACCTTCTTTATGCTACCACACTTTTTGTACATGTCTACCAAAGAATTTTATCAAACAGTTCACTTCCTTTCTGCTATAAATAAAACCCTAAAATAGGTGCTTTCAAACAAGTTATGGATAGGGAAAATAGTAAGCATGATATTAAAAAATATATCGTTTAATAAGCACTCAAAATTTTTTTCATTATCTCATACATTATAAGCCATGACGTGCATCACTATTGTAGTTTTTGTGATTGAATAATTTGTTGCTTTGTTTTCAGATATTGGAAGTAGATACACCTTCAAATATTCATAGGGAAATGGATCTTGGTGTTTCATTTGATATGGACTCCTCAATGCCTCTCATGGGGGTATGTGGTAGATTACTAAATTTCAATTTACATGCATTGTTATAGTTGTTAGTTAGTGAAAAATCAAACCAGTATTGATTCTTAGTTTAATTTCTCTTTGGATGGTTTCTATAGGGATTCAGCACACCACAACATGGGCCTGCAAATGTTTCCCTTGAGGAGAGTGATCATCTACATGTGATAAGGGATTATTTTGTTAAATATATCATTTTTTATTTTGTAATTTGTATATATTCATGTATTTACTTGTTATTGTAATAGATAATGCTTGATCAAGAACTAAACCTAAGGAGGAGTAGCAGGAGCACTCCTCATTCTCAAAGTAAATGAGTGACATACTTATCACCATTTGGCCGACCAATAAAGGGAAAGAATTTGTTTCGAGAGCATGGAAAGCAATGAATTTTGATTCCAAATCCCTTTGTTGTATGCCTATATGGCATTTTTGTACATATTTTGTATTGGATATATTTGACATTGTACTCCTATATGGCATTCTCATAAGCCTATATGGCTAATTTTGTATATATTGTATACTTATATCGACATATATTGATGGATGCCTACATGGCTATTTGGTTAGTATAAATATTTTTTATCGATGGTGTCCACATTTGCATTATAAATCCATTGTTCACTAGATATGAGTTACATGTATTCAAGTGTATACTTTACAACTTATGTGTATACTTTGTGACTTACATGTATTCCAATGTATACTCTACAACTTATGTGTTTTCATGTGTATACCTTGTATTCATGCATATACTTTGTATTAATTTGTATATACTATGTATTCTTGTTTATACTTCAAGTCTTATGTGTATTTGATTACTTGTGCTTCCCTTATTCACATGTATGTTTGAATTATATTCTCATCTATACTTATTAATTGGTTAGCCCTAGCATTGATCATTGTTTTCCTTCATGGTTTATCTTGAATATTTATTGATTGATTCTAAACAAATTTATTAGTTTATCCTAAACAACTTCAATATTTCTAGGAATACTAGTAGAGTTAAAAATTACCAAATTGTAGAAATTTAAAAGAAAAGATTAATTGTAAATAAATGTGTTGATTATTAGCTTTATAATTGTTTAAGAATAAGTACAATATATATATCAAGAGATGAGCCTTCTATAATGGCAACTTCCAACTATAAAATAGGCATGCAACTCCATGCAAGATTGCACAAGTAAAAAAATCATTATCGTAAAAATCTAATAACTAGCAAACTTATCTAAAGGAACATTTTAGGAAGAATATTCTACACTAACCTTTTCATGATCAATGGCTTGTTTCCATGCTCGCTCCCTAACTATCAACATAATTTTTTCAAGGAATCCCTTTTATATATTTCTGTGTCCATCAAATCAATGTATATAAATCTAACAAAAGCATTCCCAATAGTTTGAAATCCATAATCCATCCAAAATTGTAACAAGATATAAGGAAAATGAACCCACATAGGAATAAATAAATATGGAATAGTTCACCTTTCACAACTTGGTAAATCAATTGTCAAACTTAGATCTTAAAGATAAAAAGATAAATATGATATATATAATATAGAATTAGTACCCACTGTGATGACTACAAAATTGTCAACCATAAGCTTATCATACTTTTTAAAATTTTAGAGGGAGGCTTATTTGAGATCCTTGAGAAATGTATTTCGTAAGGGCAAGGATGATAAGTAAAAAGAATCTTTCCCTTTCTAGACTTGAGGATGATCATAGTCTCTTGGTTTGGAAAACTAAGACTTCTCAACTATCATGTGAATGTTTCTCTCTTCGATTATTTTGCATGCCACCATAAGGGATCCAGTCAATTAAACATAGCTCAGAGTGATTTGACATGTTTGGGTGCAAAAGAGGATGATTACTAGTGTAAAATTACCTATCCAAACACATTCTATTAGTTCATTTGGTCACATGAGTTGTAGAATGAAAGTTGCACCACTTTGCAACTTTACATTGCTTACATTTGAGACTTTTTCCATCAATTGAAAAGTCATCACCATGAGAATACGACTCTGAAATAACAAAAAATAAGAGATTTTACTGTAGAGGGGCCCAATTTTATCACATAGGCTCATAAACAGAGCTCATAAGAATCACGGTTTCTGAGTAATAGTTAGTTAAAGATTGTAGCTATTTTGCACTTTAGACCCTTAAGGGATCGAGCGGGTTGAACGTAGCTCAGAGTGATTTGGTGTGTTTGGGTGAAAAAAAGGACCATACCTATTGTAAATGTACCCATACAAATGTGTTGGAATAGGTTTTTTGGTCACACAAGTTGCAGAACAAAAGTTGCACCACTTTGTAACTTTACACTGCTTGCATTTGACGCTTTTTCCATCAAGTGAAAACTTGAAACCACAAGAAAATGACTTTGATATTACAAAAAATGAGAGAGGTTATTGTAGAGGGGACCAATATGATCTTTTAGGCTCAGACAAAGAGTTCATAAGCATCATAGTTCCCGAGTAACAGTTCGTCAAAGATTGCTACCCTTTTGTAATTTGGACCCTTAAGGGATCAAGATGGTTGAACATAGCTTAGATTGATTTGGCATGTTTGGGTGCAAAAGAGGACCATGCCTAGCGTAAAATTACCAATTTGGATGTGTTGGAATATCTCATTTGGTCACACAAGTAGTAGAATGAAAGTTGCACCACTTTGCAACTTTACACTACTTGCATTTGACACTTTTTCAATCAAGTGAAAACTAGACACCATGGGAAAATGACTCCATAATAAAAAAAATTGAGAGAGGTTATTGTAGAGGGGCCCAACATGATCTGATGAGATTAGGAAGAGAGTTTTTAGGCATCACGGTCTTTGAGTAATAGGCCATCAAAGATTGCTACCCTTTTGTAATTTGGACCCTTAAGGGATCGAGCTGGTTGAACATAGCTCAGAGTGATTTGACATGTTTAGTTATGAAAGAGGATGATTCCTAGAATAAAATTACCCATCCAAATGCATTTGAATAGTTCATTTAGTCACATGAGTTGTAGAACAAAAATTGCACTTTGTAACTTTACACTGCTCGGATTTGACATGTTTTCCATCAAGTTAGAACTTGACACCACACAAAGAAGACTTTGAGATAATAAAAAATGAGAGAGGTTATTGTAGAGGATCCCAACATAATCCCATAGGCTCAGAAAAATAGTTCATAACCATCACATTTTTTGAGTAACATGCTATGAAAGATTGCTTCCCTTTTGCAATTTGGACCCTTAAGGGATCGAGACAATTGAACATAGATCAGAGCGATTCATTATGTTTGGGTGCATAAGAGGACCATTCCTAGTGTAAAATTACCCATCTAGGTGTGTTGGAACAATCTGTTTGGTCACATGAGTTGTAGAATGAAATTTGCACCAATTTGCAACTTTACACTGCTTGCAATTGACACTTATTCCATTAAGTGAAAATTGGACACCATGAGAAAACGACTTCGAGATAACAAAAACTGAGAGAGGTTATTATAGAGGTGCCCTAAATGATCCTATTTCCTTAGAAGGAATGACTATAACTGACACATATTTGAGGTAATAGGCTGCCAAAGATTGTTTCCCTTTTGCAATTTGGACTGTTAAGGGATTACGTTGCATGAATTCCAAATGTTTGAGGGCAGCAATAAATTTCAAAATTTGATTAAATATCATTAAATATGTTTATGTGAATAGATGGTGTTTATGCAAGGATTATGGTGTGGGCCGATTATGCTTCGTCCATGAAGAATCAAAGCATATTCATGCCACTAATACTCGAATCTCAACAAGATCCATCAATCAAAATTGAAAGTAAACATTTTATCAAGAAACCTAACATGCTAAATTTATGAAAGATTTAAAGAAAACATCTACTCTAATCCATTGAATTTTATACTATTGTGGAATTGGTGCCGCGTTGATGTGGACCAACGACCCTTTCCCAATACATGATAGTGAGCTTGTTTCAGTCGATTCTATGGAAGAGAATTGATGAAACCATGATGTTTGATGTATGAAAACCTAAATTATGCTAAAAATGAACATCATGTCAGCTAAGTTACCATGATTTTATGCTATGAATGATCTAATTAAGAAATTTCTTAGCTAATGCTAAGCTAATCTAAGATAAAATGATGCTAAAATGAAGCTAAAAGATGAAATCCTAATTTATTTACAAACTAAGATGGATGCATGAAAGCCATTAATGGATGTTCTAAGCTATTATGCAACTAAAATAACTAAAAAATAAGCTAAATGTGTGCAAATTGAGAATATGGATGTGAGTGAATTTAACAAAATGAGTTTGCAATTTAAAAGATGGATTCATTTATCTCCAAATAGTGATCTATTTATAGGAGAGAAAATGAGGAATGAGTTGTTGAGATCAAAACTCTTAATCAACAACTGACAATGGAGGAAAAGAGGAGACATGGATCAAGGATTCTCATCAATGGATGAGAATGGAAGATCACATGGATCAAGTAAATGATTAGGGGTTCACAATTACCTCAAACAAACACACTTTTGACCTGCTCACATAGGTTAAAAGTAACTTCCTTGGGAGTTAAATGGGATAAATTTCTTTTCAAGAAAAGTAAGTTGATTGGAGGAGAGGGAATATTCCTTAGAATATTCCATTGGATAAGGATAAAGGTGAATTTATAAATTAAAACAAACTTTTAACTGTGCAAAAGGATAAAAAATATTCTATAGGAATATTCTCTTTGATTAGAGGAAAATTAGTTTAATTGTAAATTAAACAAGGTTTAATTTATGCAATTAGGGGATTAGAGGAATTATAAATATTTGATAAATTTAATGATTTAATAAGTAGGGGAGGGCTGAAATGATATTTAATTAACTTAGGGTTATTTAACTAAGTAAGATGACTTAGGAGATTAAATTAAATATTTTGATTTATTTAATTTAATGAGGTGAAGTGTTAGTGGTGAATTAACCCAAATACAATTAATTAGATTAATAGATGAAAATGATGTAATTAAGCACAAAGAGGATGAATAAAGAGGAAATGATGTGAATAATCCTGTTTTGGATGCTTGACATTGATTAGGACATTTTTTCAGTGTCTACATTTTTCCCCTCTTTGAAGCGAGGTACCTACTGCTTCAATTCAAAGACCAACTCTTCTTGAATTAAAAATGCTGCTCAAACCAAAAAATATATTTTTTGTTATTTTTTTGATATCCCAATAGAAGAATAATGTTGACTCCCTGCCCTGTCGAGAAATCGGGTGGAAATTTTGAAATTTTGGTTGATTTCTTGATAAAGGTTCAAAAGTTTCCCCAAGGGTCCGGAAAGGTTCCAAGATACAAGAGTAATGCCAAAAAGAAAAAAAAAATGATGCAAAATTAGGTCCATATTGGAAAAATTGGTGAAAATGATAATAAACCCCATCAATAAGATTAAATTAGGGAAAAAAAACCGAATTTTCTAGCTTATATAGGTCAAGAGGGGTCATTTTCAAGTCATTTGTGCATTCATACTTAAGGAATTCTTGCAATTTGAGCTCTAACCTTCCATGAAATGGTGTGTCATGAGCTTCCTCGACACATCTTTGATCGAGTTCTTAAGTTCCAGTGGCTTCCAAGCGCATAACCACCGGTATGTGATTCGAAGCTTGATTTGAAATTTGAAATTTTGATGCCACATTTATTAGGTGTTAGAATTTAGAATTTGGGGATGTCACCATACAACGATGCTCAAACTTCAATCGAAAACACCCAAATGATATATAGCAACGCATATGTCTAGGGTGACACTTTTCTAGATTTGAAATTAGGGTTTTCAAATTTTAAACTATGACACATGCTTATCCAATGACACTTGTTGATTTGAAATTAGGGTTAGGTTAGGGAAAATTCAAAATCACGATGCTATATTGCATGGTGACGCATTTATCAATTTTATTTTTGAAATGCATCGAATGTCACTGTTTGAATTTTTTATATAGCAACCCTTTTGAAAACAGTGATACATTTGTGACTTTTCAGCGAGAAATTCTAAATAACCTCAAATTTTGATGATTTCCTTATGTCGTGTGCTTCATGGGTGCAAGAGGTTATACCACCATTGATTGAGAGAGAGCACAAGCCCACAGTACTAAAAGAGTTAGATGGTTTATCAATGTTGTGCTAGGAGCACCTGGGAGAGATCGAGCTTTGGTATTGGTGCAGAAGCACACCTTGGCTAACCTCCATTTTTGTTATTTTGGCTTGTACTTGACTCTAGCCAAGTCAGGAGGTTTGTTATTTTTCAGACCTTAGAAGGTCTTTGCTTTTGTGGGCTAGGTGAGTTAGTCATTAGGACTAAGGTCACACAATTAGCCATTGTTAGTAGGTTATGTTTTCTTAATGTTAGTTGTCTAGGGGAGATTAGAGTCTTAAAGATGTTCTAAAGTGAAACACTTAATGTTATTGTGAAGATGCCTTAAGGCCATTCAATGAGTTGGTTCTTCAGAATCTAGAGGGAATGCTGGTCCTAAGAAATAGAATGAAGGCATGAAGAAAGATGCCAAATGTTGTAAAGAAGTTAGCATGGGCATGCAACTCGGTTACCTTTGGATTCCCTTGAGAATAGGAAGTGGGAGATCAGCCAACAGGCCCTAGAATCATGGAGTGGGCATTTAATATGACCCAAGACTGGAATCTCATGTAGACAGAGCAGTTATGTAATTTGTAATTTTGTTTTTGAAGTAAAATAGAGAACTTTGCAATAGTGCTTTGAAGAAGAACTTGAGTGTTTGTGGTGACAGAGATACTTAATGGATTTATAGATTGAGTTTAGTGTTCTATAGGATTATCTTAGTCGTTTTCATTTGATAAGCAATGTTTTAGTGTAGGTATTTTGTGTTAGTTAAGTTATTTTGTTTTAAGCTCTTACTTGTCCTGTCTTGACCACTCAGTGCTTTCATGGCTCCCCCATGAAGTCTAGCCTTGGGAAACACCTAAGGATAGGTGGGAATGTTAGGGGAGTAATTATTGTACATAGTATTAAGACTAGGAAGCATGAAAGAGTGGAGAGCTCTTTCTATCACTAGTCTCTAGGCGAGCAGACAGAGCCCGGTTAGAGGTCTAGGAATGTCATTGAAGTTTTCTTGTAGGGTAAGAAGGTACTGTACGGAACAGGTGCAGCTTCAAGTAGGGTTTCAACTTAGCTCAACATTCTAGGTGGATTGAACTCATGTCAATCATTTGGTTTATGGTTTGAGCAGGTTACAAACAAGATCACAGTCAGACCTACAAATTAAGCCTTTTAGCCCTGTTGTCCTAAGTTGTAGGAAGATAGTGTATGGAGGTTGTCAGGCCCTAAGCCCCACTTAACCTTATAAAACTTCCAAAAGGGTATCTGAATCTGCCTTTAGGTTTGTAGGGTCTTTGGGAAATTTTTGCAAGAAATGGCAAAATAGGACTGGTAAAGACTACAAGGAATAGGCCTATTTAAGGTCTCAAATGGTGAATCCTTGAACCCAGTAAGGATAGGGTTGAAGAACCTATTGAAATGGTTCAAATATACAAGGTTATGATTGCTATCAACCAGATGGACACCTCTGCAATGAAGAATGAGGTTTTTGAGAAGATAGCACTTAGAGCTTGCTCAGTGAGGAAGAGGAATTAACTTGTCAAATGGTGTTAGTCCTCCAAGGTGAATCACAAGGGATAGAACTCTTAGAAAAGAGTTAGTATTGGAATTAGTTAATCATCTAAGCCAATCAGGACCTAGAGGAGACTAGGTTCCTAGAAGAGACAAGCTAGGTCTCTTTGTTGCAGTGCAAGCAAGCCTTGGGCCACTCACATCATATTGGTATCAGAGCTTTTAATTAATCAGGCTTGTGGTGGATGTTGCAGCCTACTGAATTAGTGGGAGAGAATACACTAGTGCAAGGTACTACAATGGTGACTAATGCTAAGTTAGCCAAGAAGGTAGAAGAACAAGATGAGGACAACAAGTCACTAAGAGAGAGGTTGGCTC
Source organism: Sequoiadendron giganteum (assembly GCA_007115665.2). Taxonomy (NCBI): domain Eukaryota; kingdom Viridiplantae; phylum Streptophyta; class Pinopsida; order Cupressales; family Cupressaceae; genus Sequoiadendron; species Sequoiadendron giganteum. The sequence continues at coordinate 29,240,324 of VCHN02000014.1, forward strand.
AAATGGAGCAACTCTTGGATGAAGTCCAAGAAATGATAGACAGAGTAAAGGATAAAGTAGATTAGAAAGAAGAGCAAGAAGCAAGGGTAAAGGAAATAGAGTTGGAGGAGGAAGCTCCAATCCATGACCCTATTATTCCTGAAGAACCCTTCTTAAAGGCACTAAGGGCTTTAAGTAGCAAAGCTTTGGAGGGTGTACCTCTTTTCAGTAGATAGATGGATCCAAATTCAGTCATGGATTGGATAGACAGCATTGAGAATCACTTTGAATGTGATGGTATCTTAGAGGCCCAAAAAGTAAAGGTGGCCAAGTCAAGGTTGAGAGGTTCATCTCTCACATGGTGGAAGTATGTGCAAAATGAAAGAGAAAAAGAAGGAAAGGGTCCTATAGTTACATGGAAGAGCATGGTAACTAAAGTAAGGTAGACCTACCTACCTGATGACTATGAAGTCTAGTTTCATAGGAGGAGACACAATCTTAGACAAAAAGATTTGGATGTCCAAGCATACACCGAGGAGTTCCAAAAGTTGTGCTTAAGATCAAAGGTGGTTGAAGATGAAAGCATCAAGCTAGCAAGGTACTTGAATGGACTCAAGTGTTCTATTCAAGAAGACATAAGTCTAGTGAACTTCAAAACCATCTGCCAATGCTATCAAATGGCCTTGAAGATAGAGGAGAAAAGCAAAAGGAAGCAAGAGCAAACCTCCAAAAGTAGAGGTAAAGGAAAATATAGTAGAGGAAAAAGAGGCGGTTATGGTGGAAGGAGTTCATAATCAAGGGCTCAAGGAGACATTAAGTACACTGAGCAGCAAGAAGGAAGCTCTAGTAGAGGTGGTAGAGGAAGAAGCTCTAACTTTACAGGAAGAAGTGGTGGACAAGGAAGAGGCAACTATTTTTCCAATATGAAATGCTATCATTGTAACCAAATGGGGCATCCTGCCTATAGATGTCCAGAGAAAGGTACTTCTTCACAAGGAGGTGACAAGAGAACTAACCTAGTTCATGAGGAATCAAATGCAGCAGAAAAACATTATGAGGTTCCATTAAATTATGAGGCAGGTGAGAATCTCATGATTAGGAGAAATTTAATCAAGGAGCCGGTGAAGGAGGAGCCAAGCCAAAGGAGGTCTTTATTTAGGATACAGTGCAAGATGATGGGGAAAGTATGTAGAGTCATCATTGACTCAGGCTCTAATGACAATATTATGTTAGAGGAAGCAGTCAACAAACTAAAGTTGAAAAGGATACCTGACACCAATCCTTACAAGGTTACTTGGCTCAATAAAGGACAACATGTGTTAGTGAATGAACAAGCATGGGTAGAGTAATCAATTGGAAGGTATAAAGATAAAGTTTTATGTGATGTGTTAACTGTGGATGCATGTCACTTGCTCCTAGGTAGACCATGGCATTTTGACCGGCAAGCCATCCATGGTGGAGGTAAGAATTCTTATTCTTTCAAGAAGGATAATGTGACATTCAAAATTCAATCAATGTTAGAAGATGCAGAGGTGAAGACAGTAGGTCCTAATCTACTCATGGTTGGTGAAAAAGAATTCTTAGAAGCTTTGGAAGAGAGTGAAGGAATTGGTTATGCATTGGTGCTAAGACCAAGAGAGGGAGATAAAGGTAAGGTGACCAAGAAGATAGAGTTACCAAAGGAGATTCAAAGCATGCTGCAGACTTACCAAGGTATGGTGAGTGATGGACAACCATCAACCTTACCTCCTAAAAGAGCCACAAGTCATAGGACAGACCTTATCCCAAGAGCTACCCTTCCCAATAAAGCAGCCTACAAGATGACCCCTCAACAAAATGAGGAAATAGCTAGAAAAATACAAGAACTGCTAAACTAAGGTCTCATTAAAAAGAGTATTAGTCCATGTGCCATACCCACTATCCTTGCACCTAAGAAAGGAGGAACTTGGAGGCTTTGTACTGATTCAAGGGCTATCAATAGGATAACCATAAGGTATAGGTTCCCTATCCCTAGGATTGAAGACCTAATGGATTCTCTAGGTGGAGCTAAATACTATAGCAAGATAGACTTGAAGAGTGGCTATGACCAAATAAGAATACGTGAGGGAGATGAGTGGAAAACAACTTTCAAACCTAATGAGGGTCTATATGAGTGTCTTTTCATGCCCTTTGGATTGTCTAATTCCCCCTCCACATTCATGAGGCTCATGAATGAATTCCTCAAAGACTACATTGGAAAATTTGTAGTGGTATATCTTGATGATATACTAATTTATAGCAAGACAAGAGAAGAACATCTCAAACACCTAGAGTTGGTTTTCAAGAAGCTACATGAGGAGGAGTTGATGATCAATTTAGAGAAGTGTGAGTTCATCAAGACAGAGCTGGTGTACCTTGGATTTGTGCTATATCAAGGCAATTTGAAAATGGACATTAGCAAGGAAGAAGCCATCCTCAATTGGCCTACTCCAAGGACAGCAATAGAGGGTAAGGATTTTCATGGCCTTGCACAATATTATAGGAAATTCATAAGGCATTTTAGTGCAATTTGTACTCCTATGTTGGATACTATTAAGGGAGGCGTGAAGACAAAATTTGTATGGAATGAGCATGCTAACAAGAGCTTTGAGTTGTTGAAGGAAAGAATATCTACCCAACCTATTTTAGTGCTACCAAGCTTTGAGAAGCTTTTCACCATTGAGTGTGATGCTAGCAATGTGGCAATTGGAGTTGTTCTTAGCCAAGAGGGTAGACTGGTGGCTTTTCATTCGGAGAAGTTGAATGAAGCCAAAAAGAAGTACTCTTCTTATGACCTTGAGATGTATGCACTGGTCCAATCTCTAAGGAAGTGGAGGCACTAATTGCTCCCCAAGGAATTCATTGTGTATTCAGACAATCAAGCACTTAGTTTCCTGAATTCACAAGAAAAGTTGAGCCACAAGCACATGAAGTGGGTTGAGTATCTACAAGCTTACACCTTTAATATCAAGCACAAGAAATGTGTCCTCAACAAAGTAGCAGATGCATTGTCTAGAAGAGCTCTCACAATTTAAGAAATTCAGTTCAAGAGCATGGGAATAGATCATTTCAAGGATCTATATGCAGATGATGAATATTTTATAGACATTTATAAGGTATGTGCTAAGTACAAGAATCATTTTCATAGTAGATATGCTGAGTATACTTTGCAGAGTAACCTTTTGTTTAAAGGAAACCAGTTATGTGTCCCTAGAGGCTCTATTAGAGAGAATTTGATACAAGAAAAGCATAATGGTGCTTTGAGTGGTCACTTTGGGATCACTAAGACTCAAGAACTTGTTCAAAGTTTCTATTATTGGCCTAAGATGAATCTTGATGTTAGGAGGCATGTGGAAAGTTATGTAATATGTCAAAAGGCCAAGGGAACTTCTTCAAATGGAGGCCTTTACCAACCACTACCTATTCCTACTAGGCCATGGGAATGTTTGAGTATGGATTTTGTAGTTGGGTTACCCAAAACAAGGCAAGGCATGGATAGTGTTTATGTGGTGGTGGATAGGTTCAGCAAGATGGCTCACTTTATACCAAGTAAGACCTGACATGATGCTAGTCAAATAGCCTCTCTCTTCTTCAAAGAGATAGTAAGAATCCATGGGTTACCTATCAGCATTGTATCAAATAGAGACACTAAATTCATGAGTCATTTTTGGAAGAATCTTTGGCAAAGGTTGGGCACTAATTTGTCCTTTGGATGAGCCTACCATCCCCAGATTGATGGTCAGACTGAGGTTGTTAATAGAAGCCTTGGAAATCTACTGAGGTGTTTGACAAAGGAGTATGGGAAACAATGGGATCAATTGATTGGGCAAGCTGAATATGCCTACAATGATACTATAAATAGATCCACAGGGAAGAGGCCCTTTGCAATAGTCTATGGGCTACATCCTAGAGGAGTTTATGAGTTGAGATATTTGAAGGATGGAGTGAAGTGAAGTGGATATGCTGATGAATTTTCTTATGCTATACAAGAGATACATGAAACAATGAGGAAGACCTTGACAGAGAATGCCATCAAAAATAAAACCAAGGTGGATGAGCATAGGAGAATAGTACAGTTCAATGTGGGTGACTTGGTTATTGTGCATCTTAACAAATCAAGACTTCAAAAGGGAGTCCCTCACAAGTTATAGATTAGGAGGATAGGTCCCTGCCCTATCTTAGCTAAGTATGGTGATAATGCTTTCAAAATTGAGCTATCTAATTATAGTGGACTATCCCCTGTCTTCAACATTGCAGAGTTAGTCCATTACAAAGGACCACAGAAAAACATGGATCAAACCCTTCATGAAGTGATCAGAGATGTGGAAGATCTAAACTTACCTATTGCTATAGTAACCAGTGCTGACAACATATTGGACACAAGGGTCTACAAACATACTAGAACTAAAGCCTACAAGGAAAACTTGATCAAGAAACAAGGCCAAGCTAATGCTGATGCAGTATGAATAAAGGAAGCAGAGTTCAGAAAGATGGGGATTGATCCAAGCATCCTCAATCCAAGGGTGGATTGAACTTTCTGTTTTGGGGAGGATGGTGCAGAAGCACACCTTGGCTAACCTCCATTTTTGTTATTTTGGCTTGTACTTGAATCTAGCCAAGTCAGGAAGTTTGTTATTTTTCAAACATTAGAAGGTCTTTACTTTTGTGGGCTAGGTGAGTTAGTAATTAGGACTAATGTCACACAATTAGCCATTGTTAGTAGGTTATGTTTTCTTAATGTTAGTTGTCTAGGGGAGATTAGAGTCTTAAAGATGTTCTAAAGTGAAACACTTATTGTTATTGTGAAGATGCCTTAAGGCCATTCAATGAGTTGGTTCCTCATAATCTGGAGGGAGTGGTGGTCCTAAGAAATAGGATCAAGGCATGAAGAAAGATGCCAAATGTTGTAAAGAATTTAGCATGGGCATGCAACTCGGTTACCTTTGGCTTCCCTTGAGAATAGGAAGTGGGAGATCGGCCAACAGGCCCTAGAATCATGGAGTGGGCATCTAATATGACCCAAGACTGGAATCTCATGTACACAGAGTAGTTATGTAATTTGTAATTTTATTTTTGAAGTAAAATAGAGAACTCTGCAACAGTGCTTTGAAGAAGAACTCGAGTGCTTATGGTGACAGAGATACTTAATGTATTTATAGACTGAGTTTAGTGTTTTTTTAGTGTTCTATAGGATTGTCTTAGTCATTTTCATTTGATAAGCAAGTTGTTTTAGTGTAGGTATTTGTGTTAGTTAAGCTATTTTGTTTTAAGCTCTTACTGGTCCTGTCTTGACCAGTCGGTGCTTTCATGGCTACCCCATGAAGTCTAGCCTTGGGAAACACCTAACGATAGGTGGGAATGTTAGGGGAGTCACTATTGTACATAGTGTGAGGATTAGGAAGCATGAAAGAGTGGAGAGCTCTTTTTATCACTAGTCTCCTTGCGAGCAAATAGAGCCCGGTTAGAGGTCTAGGGATGTCATTGAAGATTTCTTGCAGGGTAAAGAGGTACTATACGGAATAGGTACAACTTCAAGTAGGGTTTCACCTTAGCTCAACATTCTAGGTGGATTGAAGTCATGTCAATCATTTGGATTATTGTTTGAGCAGGCTACAAACAAGATCAGAGTCAGACCTAGAAATTAGGCCTTTTAGCCCTATTGTCCTAAGTTTTAGGAAGATAGCATACAGAGGTTGTCAGGCCCTAAGGCCCACTAAACCTTTTAAAGCTTCCAAAAGGGTATCTAAATCTGCCTTTAGGTTTGTAGGGTCTTTGCAAAATTTTTGCAAGAAATGGAAAAATAGGACTGGTAAAAACTACAAGGAATGGGCCTATTTAAGTTCTCAAATGGTGAATCCTTGAACCTGGTAAGGATAGGGTTGAAGAACCTAATGAAATGGTTCAAATATACAAGGTTATGATTGCTATCAAGAGGATGGACACCCTTGCAATGAAGAATGAGGTTTTTGAGAAGATAGCACTTAGAGCTTGCTAAGTGAGGAAGAGGAATTGAACTTATAAAATGGTGTTAGTCCTCCAACGTGAATCACAAGGGATAGAACTCTTAGAAAAGAGTTAGGATTGGACTTATTTAATCATCTAAGCCAATCAAGACCTAGAGGAGACTAGGTTCCTAGAAGAGACAAGCTAGGTCTCTTAGTTGGAGTGCAAGCAAGCGGTGGGCCACTCACATCATATTGGTATCAGAGCTTGAATTGATCAGGCTTGTGGTGGATATTTCAGCCTACTGAATCTGTGGGAGAGAATACACCAGTGGAAGGTACTACAATGGTGAGTAACACTGAGTTAGCCAAGAAGGTAGAAGAACAAGAAGAGGACAACAAGTCACTAAGAGAAAGGTTGGCTCAAATGGAGCAACTGTTGGATGAAGTCCAAGAAACAACAAATAGAGTAAAGGATAAAGTAGATTAGAAAGAAGAGCAAGAAGGAAGGGTAAAGGAAATAGAGTTGGAGGAGGAAGCTCCAACCCCTGACCTTGTTATTCCTGAAGAACCCTTCTTGAAGGCACTAAGGGCTTTAAGTGGCAAAGCTTTGGAGGGTGTACCTCTTTTCAGTGGACAAATGGATCCAGATTCAGTCATGGATTGGATAGACAACATTGAGAATCACTTTGAATGTGATGGTATCTTAGAGGCCCAAAAAGTAAAGGTGGCCAAGTCAAGGTTGAGAGGTTCAGCTCTTAGATGGTGGAAGTTTGTGCAAAATGAAAGAGAAAAAGAAGGAAAGGGTCCTATAGTTACATGGAAGAGCATGGTAACTACACTAAGGCAGACCTACCTGCCTGATGACTATGAAGTCCAATTGCATAGGAGGAGACATAATCTTAGACAAAAAGATTTGGATGTACAAGCATACATTGAGGAGTTCCAAAAGTTGTGCTTAAGATCAAAGGTGGTTGAAGATGAAAGCATCAAGCTAGCAAGGTACTTGAATGGACTCAAGTGGTCTATTCAAGAAGACATGAGTCTAGTGAACTTCAAAACCATCCACCAATGCTATCAAATGGCCTTGAAGATAGAGGAGAAAAGCAAAAGGAAGCAAGAGCAAACCTCCAAAAGTAGAGGTAAAGGAAAAGATAGTAGAGGACAAAGAGGTGGTTATGGTGGAAGTAGTTCACAATCAAGGGCTCAAGGAGAGGTTGAGTACATTTAGCTGCAAGAAGGAAGCTCTAGTAGAGGTGGTAGAGGAAGAAGCTCTAACTTTCGAGGAAGAAGTGGTTGACAAGGAAGAGGAAACTATTTTTCCAATATGAAATGCTATCATTGTAACCAAATGGGGCATCCTGCCTATAGATGCCCAGAGAAAGCTAGTTCTTCATAAGGAGGTGACAAGAGAACTAACCTAGTTCATGAGGGATCAAATGCAGTAGACAAACATTGTGAGGGTCCATTAAATTCTGAGGAAGGTGAGAATCTCATTATGAGGAGAAATTTAATCAAGGAGCTAGTGAAGGAAGAGCCAAGCCAAAGGAGGTCTTTATTTAGGATAAAGTGCAAGATGATGGGGAAAGTATGTAGAGTCATCATTGACTCAGGCTCTACTGACAATATTGTGTTAGAGGAAGCAGACAGCAAACTGAAGTTGACAAGGATACCCCACACCAATCCTTACAAGGTCACTTGGCTAAATAAAGGACAACATGTGTTAGTGAATGAACAAGCATGGGTGGAGTTCTCAATTGGAAGGTATAAAGATAAAGTTTTGTGTGATGTGTTACCAATGCATGCATGTCACTTGCTCCTATGTATACCATGGCAATTTGACCAGAAAACTATGCATGATGGAGTTAAGAATTCTTATTTTTTCAAGAAGGATAATGTGACATTCAAAATTTAGTCACTATTAGAAGATGTAGAGGTGAAGACAGTAGGTCCTAATCTGCTCATGGTTGGTGAAAAAGAGTTCTTAGAAGCTTTGGAAGAGAGTGAAGGAGTTGGTTATGTATTGGTGCTAAGACCAAGAGAGGGAGATAAAGGTAAGGTGACCAAGAAGACAGAGTTACCAAAGGAGATTCAAAGCATGTTGCAGACTTACCAAGGTATAGTGAGTGATGGACAACCACCAACCTTACCCCCTAAAAGAGCCATAAGTCATATGATAGACCTTATCCCAGGAGCTACCCTTCCCAATAAAGTAGCCTACAAGATGACCCCTCAAAAAAATGAGGAAATAGCTAGACAAATACAAGAACTCCTAAACCAAGGTCTCATTAAAAAGAGTATTAGTCCATGTGCCGTACCCACTGTCCTTGCACCTAAGAAAGGAGGAACTTGGAGGCTTTGTATTGATTCAAGGGCTATCAATAGGTTAACCATAAGGTATAGGTTCCCTATCGCTAGGATTGAAGACCTAATGTATTGTATTGGTGGAGCTAAGTACTATAGCAAGATAGACTTGAAGAGTGGCTATCACCAAATAAGAATACATGAGGGAGATGAGTGGAAAAAAGCCTTCAAAACTAATGAGGGTCTATATGAGTGGCTTGTCATGCCCTTTGGATTGTCTAATCCCCCCTCCACATTCATGAGGCTCATGAATGAAGTCCTCAAAGACTACATTAGCAAATTTGTAGTGGTATATCTTGATGATATACTAATTTAGAGCAATACAAGAGAAGAACATCTCAAACACCTAGAGTTGGTTTTCAAGAAGCTACATGAGGAGGAGTTGATGATCAATTTAGAGAAGTGTGAGTTCATCAAGACAGAGCTGGTGTACCTTAGGTTTGTGCTATCTCAAGGCAATCTGAAAATGGACATTAGCAAGGTAGAAGCCATCCTCAATTGGCCTACTCCAAGGACAACAAAAGGGGTAAGGATTTTTCATGGCCTTGCACAATATTATAGGAAATTCATAAGGCATTTTAGTGCAATTTGTACTCCTATGTTGGATACTATTAAGGGAGGCATGAAGAAAAAATTTGTATGGAATGAGCATCCTAACAAGAGCTTTGAGTTTTTGAAGGAAAGAATATCTACCCAACCTATTTTAGTGCTACCAAGCTTTGAGAATCTTTTCACCATTGAGTGTGATGCTAGCAATGTGGCAATTGGAGTTTTTCTTAGCCAAGAGGGTAGACCGGTGGCTTTTCATTCTGAAAAGTTGAGTGAAGCCAAAAAGAAGTACTCTTCTTATGACCTTGAGATGTATGCACTGGTCCAAGCTCTAAGGAAGTGGAGGCACTACTTGCTCCCCAAGGAATTCATTGTGTATTCAGACAATCAAGCACTTAGTTTCCTGAATTCACAAGAAACGTTGAGCCATAAGCACATGAAGTGGGTTGAGTATCTACAAGCTTACACCTTTAATATCAAGCACAAGAAATGTGTCCTCAACAAAGTAGCAGATGCATTGTCTAGAAGAGCTCTCACAATTCAGGAAATTCAGTTCAAGAGCATGGGAATAGATCATTTCAAGGATCTATATGCAGATGATGAAGATTTTGCAAACATTTATAAGGTATGTGCTGAGTACAGAATCATTTTCATAGTAGATATGCTAAGTATACTTTTCAGAGTAACCTTTTGTTTAAACAAAACCAGTTATGTGTCCCTAGAGGCTCTATTAGAGAGAATTTGATACAAGAAAAGCATAATGGTGCTTTGAGTGGTCACTTTGGGATCACTAAGACTCAAGAACTTGTTCAAAGTTTCTATTATTGGCCTAAGATGAATCTTGATGTTAGGAGGCATGTGGAAAGTTATGTAATATGTCAAAAGGCCAAGGGAACTTCTTCAAGTGCAGGCCTTTACCAACCACTACCTATTCCTACTGGGTCATGGGAATGTTTGAGTATGGATTTTGTACTTGGGTTACCCAAAACAAGGGAAGGCATGGATAGTGTTTATGTGGTGGTGGACAGGTTCAGCAAGATGGCTCATTTTATACCATGTAAGACCACACATGATACTAGTCAAATAGCCTCTCTCTTCTTCGAAGACATATTAAGAATCCATGGGTTACCTATCAACATTGTATCAGAGAGAGACACTAAATTCATGAGTCATTTTTGGAAGACTCTTTGGCAAAGTTTGGGCACTAATTTATCCTTTGGATGAGCCTACCATCCCCAGATTGATGGTCAGACTGAGGTTGTTAATAGAAGCCTTGGAAATCTATTGAGGTGTTTGACAAAGGAGTATGGGCAACAATGGAATCAATTGATTGGGCAAGCTGAATATGCCTACAATGATACTATAAACAGATCCACAGGGAAGAGTCCCTTTGCATTAGTCTATGGGCTACATCCTAGAGGAGTTTATGAGTTGAGAGATTTTAAGGATGGAGTGAAGTGAAGTGGATATGCTGATGACTTTGCTTATGCTATGCAGGAGATACATGAAACAATGAGGAAGACCTTGATAGAGAACACCATCAAACATAAAACCAAGGTGGATGAGCATAGGAGAATAGTACAGTTCAATGTGGATGACTTGGTTATGGTGCATCTTAACAAATCAAGACTTCAAAAGGGAGTCCCTCACAAGTTATAGATGAGGAGGATAGGTCCCTACCCTATCTTAGCTAAGTATGGTGATAATGATTTCAAAATTGAGCTACCAGATGACAGTGGGCTGTCCCCTATCTTCAACATTGCAGAGTTAGTCCATTACAAATGACCACAGAAAAACATGGATCAAACCCTTCATGAAGTGATCAGAGATGTGGAAGATCTAAACTTACCTAATACTATAGTCACAAGAGCTAACAGCATATTTGACACAAGGGTCTACAAACAGGATAGAACCAAAGCCTACAAGGAACACTTGATCAAGAAACAAGGTCAAGCTGATGCTAATGCAGTATGGATAAAGGAAGCAGAGTTCAAAAAGACGGGGATTGATCCAATCATCCTTAATCCAAGGGTGGATTGAACATTTTGTTTTGGGGAGGATGGTGTAGAAGCACACCTTGGCTAACCTACATTTTTGCTATTTTGGCTCGTACTTGAATCTAGCCAAGTCAGGAAGTTTGTTATTTTTCAGACCTTAGAAGGTCTTTTCTTTTGTGGGCTAGGTGAGTTAGTCATTAGGACTAAGGTCACACAATTAGCCATTCTTAGTAGGTTATGTTTTCTTAATGTTAGTTGTCTAGGGGAGATTAGAGTCTTAAATATGTTCTAAAGTGAAACACTTAATGTTATTGTGAAGATGCCCTAAGGCCATTCAATGAGTTGGTTCCTTGGAATCTAGAGGGAATGGTGGTCCTAAGAAATAGAATCAAGGCATGAAGAAAGATGCCAAATGTTGTAAAGAATTTAGCATGGGCATGCAACTCGGTTACCTTTGGATTCCCTTGAGAATAGGAAGTGGGAGATCAGCCAATAGGCCCTAGAATCATGGAGTGGGCATCTAATATGACCCAAGACTTGAATCTCATGTAGACAAAGCAGTTATGTAATTTGTAATTTTGTTTTTGAAGTAAAATAGAGAACTCTACAACAGTGCTTTGAAGAAGAACTCAAGTGTTTGTGGTGATAGAGATACTTAATGGATTTATAGACTGAGTTTTGTGTTTGTTTAGTGTGCTATAGGATTATCTTAGTCATTTTCATTTGATAAGCAAGTTGTTTTGGTGTAGGTATTTTATGTTAGTTAAGCTATTTTGTTTTAAGCTCTTATTGGTCATGTCTTGACCAGTTAGTGCTTTCATGGCTCCCCCATGAATTCTAGCCTTGGGAAACACCTAAGGATAGGTGGGAATGTTAGGGGAGTCATTATTGTACATAGTTTTAGGATTAGGAAGCATGAAAGAGTGGAGAGCTCTTTTTATGACTAGTCTCTAGGCAAGCAGACAGAGCCTGATTAGAGGTCTAGGTATGTCATTGAAGATTTCTTGTAGGGTAAGGAGGTACTATATGGAACAGGTACAAATTCAATTAGGGTTTCACCTTAGCTCAACATTCTAGGTGGATTGAAGTCATGTCAATAATTTGGTTTATGGTTTGTGCAGGTTACAAACAAGATCAGAGTCAGACCTAGAAATTAGCCTTTTAGCCCTATTGTCCTAAGTTGTAGGAAGATAATGTATGAAGGTTGTTAGGCCCTAAGCCCCACTGAACCTTGTAAAACTTCCAAAGGGGTATCCGAATCTACCTTTAGGTTTGTAGGGTCTTTGGGAAAGTTTTGCAAGAAATGGCAAAATAGGACTGGTAAAGACTATAAGGAGTAGGCCTACTTAAGGTCTCAAATGGTGAATCCTTGAACCCGGTAAGGATAGGGTTTAAGAACCTACTGAAATGGTTCAAATATACAAGGTTATGATTGCTATCAATAGGATGGACACCCCTGCAATGAAGAATGAGGTTTTTGAGAAGATAGCACTTAGAGCTTACTAAGTGAGGAAGAGGAATTGAACTTGTCAAATGGTGTTAGTCCTCCAATGTGAAGCACAAGGGATAGAACTCTTAGAATAGAGTTAGGATTGGACTTAGTTAATCATCTAAGCCAATCAAGACCTAGAGGAGACTAGGTTCCTAGAAGAGACAAGCTAGGTCTCTTAGTTGCAGTGCAAGCAAGCCTTGGGCCAATCACATCAGGTATATTGCATACGGTCTGGTTTTGAGGACACATTTAGCCATGATGACAGTGTTGTGTGAGATATGGCACATTGAGACCTCATCGTTTGACCTTCTGATGGGGGAGGTGACAATGACCTTAGAGGATGTGTGGTGGATATTGCCGTTGCCCATCCATGGTGATCGCATGATCTATGATCCTGATGCCAAATTTGATGCTTTCTTAGAGGTGATGGATATGAACTAGATTGTGTTGATCACTACATAGATAGATTTAGAGACATATAGAGGTCACATGTCGACCTTTAGATTGATTTTTTCGGCCATTATGTTAGGTTTGGTGGCCTGAGACAGATGCGGTCGATTCTCTAGTCCAAGATGGGGTTTGGCTTGGTAGCGGATGTTGTATAGGAGGACTCTTTTTACGTCGGAGCCATGATGTTGGATTCCTTGTCCCATGATTTGTATGATTTTGTGTATTATGATGGGAGAGCCCTCAGTGCAGGTGTTACTATTCTTCATATCTAGGCATGGGAGCACATTGTAGTTGTTCAGTTGATTGTACAGATGGTAGACGTGGAGCTAGATGATCCCATCGTATGTAGATATCACCATCAAAATTAGCCACAAAAGATAGATTGGGCTCCTGTACTGGAGAAAGGTGATAGATGATATGATATTGTTTCAGTGGTGCCAATGGCTTCATATGTCACCATGGTTTGATGATACTCAATAGCTAAATTTTTCTAGATAGTCCCGATACATGCAGGGTTGATAGCACAACATGATTGAGCAGTACCTTCCTAATAGAGTAGGAAGACAGGTTGGAAATGTATAGTACAGGCTTGATGATGCATATAGGTCTATTTTTGTGAGATCAACTAGAGTGGTTTTGACATGGGTGCCGACAACTCCGACACTAGAGGAAATTGAGAGCTTTCATCAGTTGGTTCCCTAGCCTTGGGCGTATGATCAAGATTAACTCATTATGCATTCCGATCTCACTTATGATGCATTCTTTGTGCCACCAAGATGACTCATAGATCTGACAGGTGCTCCTCCTAGAGGGAGGCCACGAAGTAGAGGGGTTAAGGGTAGAGGACAAAGTGGCTAGGATTACCATGATGGATAGGTTCCAAGGGTATTCCTAGTTGGATAGTAACCTCCTCAAAAACCTCTAGTAGTGTAGCAACAACTAGTTCCACCACCACCACCACCACTGGATTACAAAGATGCATAGATACAACAACTTCAACAACATGTGTAGGTATTGACAAGTTAGTAGGGCCAAGCCCGCCAATAGATTTTGGTTGTTACTACTGAGCGAGACCAGAATTGGAAACAAGTGGTTGTAGTGACAACAAACAGAGATACAACATTGCAAAGGGTAAAGGCTATCATAAGAGAGAGACCAAGAGATAGCAGGAGATAGAGGCCATGATAGTGGCCACACATGGTCGGACTATCTCAGCCAAATTATACAAATAGGCCATTATCAAGGCTACATACTATAGGATGAATTATCTTAGGGATGTTTTGGAAGGTCTTCGATAGACTAATTTTTCATAGCATAGTGACACACATCCCTATGCCAGGGATCAGCCTAAGTGGTAGGCTGGAGAGGGTAGTAGCTGTGAGGGCTATCACTTTTTATGTAGACACTTTTTTATTTTTCCCCACTATTTATACTAATATACATTCATGGGCTCCTTTTTGATAGCCTTGCGGATATTATACTTATTATCGATGTACATACACTGATCCATTTTTTTTTTAATTTTCGAGAGGATTTTATGAATGTTTTTTTATTTTTGCGATAAGATGTCCCATGACCTCAAGATATACAAGAACCCAATTATGATGCATAACGAAATGCCCCTAGTGTGATATGTTAGCCTACTTCAATAAAGGTAGGACAAACTGACCTTGGGAATATGCCAAGTAGTGCTAAAGAGTTCATTATACCTTATAGTGAAAATCCATGATAAAGAAACAGATGGGGGATCAATGGTGATGCAAAGAATTATAGGTCAAAATAGCCAAAGAATAGATAGAGATATATTTTTTTATGCGAGGCACCTGTTTGCCTGGTTTTCACTAAGGTACTTTCCCAAAGTGCCACTGAAGTGGTTTTCACTAGAGAATGATTATTTTATTTACTTTTTTCTCATACTTCTCATTTTTTGTATTTTCTAATTTTACACCCTTCATGTTTAGGCATAAAATATTTTGAGATGCAAGTTGTTGACTAGCTCTTGCAAGGTTTCACCTTCAGGGGTTGATAGTTGGTATGCTCCTAATCTGTAGCTTGTTGTGACAACAAAGAGACCCAGCCAGTTAGGCTCAAACTTTCCTTTGTTGTCTTGATCTGGAAGATTCTTCTATTTTTTCTTTAAGACAAGATCCCCTACTTGGAATGACCAATATTTGATCCTCTCATTTGTAGCTCCATTTTAGTTGGTTTTGATATTCTTACAAGTGATTAAGGGCATCAAGATGATGTTCATCTAGAAATTCTAGCTCATTCAGTTGAGAAACTTTATATTCTTCCTCAGTTATTAGATTCTTTAGTTATATTCGCAATGATGGGAGCTCAACCTCAATAGGAAAGATAGCTTATGATCCATAGACTAGGGAAAAAGGGGTTGTTCTTGTAGGTGCATAGATACTAGTCTGATAACCTCAAAGAGCAGGATTTAGTTGTAGATGCTAGTCATAACTAGCTTTGTTAACTATTTTATTTAGGATTCTTAGGATAGTTTTGTTTTTTGCTTCTACTTGTCCATTGCCTTGGGGATAGCATTGTGTAGAGAATCGTTGTTGGATATTGAATCTCTAGCACAACTCTTTCACATCCTGATTATTAAATGGGGTTCCATTGTCTGTGATGAGGTTTTGTGGTATACCATAACAAAAAATTAGGTAATTTAGGATAAACTTGGGTATTTTCTACCCCATTATGTAGGTCATAGGAATGGCTTCAACCCACTTAGTAAAGTACTTAGTGGCAGTTATTATAAACTTATGGCCAATGGATGAGGCAAGAGTGATTTTTCCTATGAGGTCAAGTCCCCACTACAAAAAAGGCCATGGTGTGATCATTGGTTGTGATTCTTGAGTAGGAGCATGAATAAGATCCCCATGCTATTGACACTGGATGCATTTCCGCACATATTGATGAGATTATTTTTCCATGGTTGGCCAATAGTACCCCATCCTCAACAATTTCTTAGTTAATGACATACCACTAGAATGTGACCCACATATGTCATCGTGTACTTTAGTTAAGGTAGTTAAGGATTCCTCTTCATTAAGACATAGTAGTAATGTCCCTTTGATGCTTCAATGATAAAGGGTATCACCTAAGATCATGAATCGGGATACCTTTTTGACAAAGGTATTTTTAAGGTTCGAGGTGATATCTAATGGGAGGGTTCCTTTGTTAAGGTAAGTAAAGATGTCATGGAACCAAGGGGATCAAGGACCAAAAAAGACACATGAATTTAGATTCAAGGATTTCAAAAGTTGGTATGAGAAGCTATTCTACCAAGAATTCACATTGAATAATGTTGTTTGTCATGTCTAGTAGTGATCCAATTGTTTCCATGGCATCTGTTGTTCTATTATTCATATGCAGAATATGCTCAAAAGTTATGTTTATAAAAAAATCTTTGAGATTATCCACCATATTTTGTAAGGAGCGAGCTTGTCATATTTTATTTCATAGTCATCATTTACTTGGTTGATAACCACTTGTGAGTCTCCATAGACTTTCATCTCTTGTACCTTCCATTGAACTGCTATCCTGAGGCCTATGACCAAGGCTTCATACTCAACAATGTTATTGGTATATGGGAATGATATCTTATAAGACTTTGGGATGTAGCCACCTTGAGGGGTGATGAAAATAATTCCAACTGTTGATCCATGTTGGTTGATTGATCCATCAAAGTACATCTTCCACTGAGCTGTTAGATTAATAAGGAACACTAATTCGTCAAGGAACTCAGATATTAAAGGGTTCTCATCATAGATAGGTGATTCTACAAGTTGTTATGTGATCACTTGTCCTTTTATTTCCTTGCACTCTACATACTCTATGTCAAACTTTGTCAAGATCATTACCAATTTATCCATTCATCCTATGAGAGTGGCTTTAGATAATATATATTTTAATGGATCGATTTTTGTGCTGAACTTGATTTGGTGTTACAACATGTAATGCCTACACCTTTGTGAAGAAAAAACTAGTAGTAGGCATGCTTTCTGAATGGATGAATTGTTCATATCATTGCCTACCAAGGTTCTGCTAATGTATTATATAGCTCTTTCTTTTCTATTTTCATCATGTTGTGCTAAAACAGATCCTAACATTGCTTGTGTTGTTGAGATGTATAGGATCAATGGCTTGTTTGGTATTGGTGGCATGAGAACTGGTGGTGTTAGTAGATAATCCTTGATCTACTAGAAAGCTCTATCACATTTGTCATCCCATTTGTATGTTATCCCTTTATCTCTGGGGAGAAAACTAGACACTGTGTCAAGTAGGGTGCCCTAAAATCTACTCCATTATGTTGCACTAGAACTCACCTTCAATCCTCACTTGGTGGCCCCAGGCCCCCAACAAAGAAAAACTAGTATTTACCTTTTTCAAAAATGAATTTCATTGTTGTCTAAAGCATGCCAAGTCTGAAAATACTGCTACTTAGTTCCCACAAAATAGCTTGGTCACTAACATGTCCCACCATATCACTGTGTTTCTCAATGTCACCACCAATTCTGACAATCTACAATCTACATTTAGATACTAACTGAAATTCATAATTATTGTGACATTTTTCCTCAAAATGTTGCTCATTGACTTGAGCTAAGAGATAGAAACCTTCACAATCCATTTGATCTTTGACATCATAGGTTTCAATATTGAAATCAGTTTGCACACCAAACTAAAAGTTCTCATAAACAACTTGTAGTAAGTCATGGAAATCAGGGTTGAATATATCACATACAAAAAATGGATACTCTGGAGCATCCTTATATTGATCATTGGAACATGGGAATAGTTGTCTACAATTGTGTTCAAGTATATCAAAACATACCTTGGCATCATAGAAACAAGGATAATAGGTAACATTTACATCTAGGGAATGCGTAAATGCACTCATCTCATGTTTGAGAACATAGTCTAATGCATTCTTCTTATCATCATTCAAATGAATGCAAAATACCTCAAGAGTAGACTCAAGCAATTCAACATCAACAGGGACAATAGAAATACACCCACATGCACTCGAAACCTCATGTGACATATCAATTGAGCATTTGTTCTCAAGTTTTCACTCACCAATATGAGATTCACCATTATTCTCATTTCTCAGTTACTCTATACATGGATCAAGACATTCTACAATATCAGCACAATCTACAACTTTATTGTCATATGAATCAACAAAATTTTCAATATCACAAATGGGTAATGATGTTGATTCAAGATCCCTATATATGTCACAATGTGCCGCTCGATCATTCCAAAATTAATCCAATATTGCATCATCATGTTCTTCATGCATCACAAACATTTCCATCTTTGCTTCATACAAACACTCATGAAGAGTAGGGGCATAAGAAAACTCATCAACATATTCATCATATTCAATATTATGTTATGAATCAACATACTAATCATAGACATATTTGTCTTCAAACTCTTCCTCACTCACACAATGAACATGCTCCATTGATAGAAAACTTGAAATACATTTCTGGTATTCACCACATGTAATCTGCTCATTCACTTGTGGAAAAGTAACATCATGAGCTTCTATATCATTGCATTCCTCAAGTGAGGAATATCTTTCCATATCATCCTCAATATGATTTTTATCACTTAAGAAGAAAAATCAATATACAAACCATGTTCAAGATATTCAGAGTGAAAAATAAAAATTGCATTTTCAAGACCATAATCATTGGTTTGTAATAAAATGTCAGTAATACCACATGGAATATCATCTTTCCTTTCATTATCATCTAAGATATCACAAGAAAATAATTCTTGCATAGTTACCTGATTATCATCCATGTATCCTTTTCTTCATCATTGTTGTGTTGCTCAATATATGTGTTTTTTTGTGAGTTGACTACAATGCTCATCTTTTGACATATTATTTTCACTTGTTTGCATTATTGTCTAATTTTCCTCAAGAGGATAGCTATTGTCTCCATTTTAAGAATCCACATTTTGTGCATAACCACACTTGGTTCATTCTACAATCTTTATCCAATCAAGAACTTGGTCAAAGCTATGAGGCTTCAATTCCTCTAAAAAAGTACTCAACCCAAGTTCACAAATCCCACAAAAAAAATCAATGCACACAGATTCCTCTAGTCTGAAAATTTTTGGGATTTCTATCAAAGAACCCAAAAACCTCAGAAACAATTTATATGGTGATTCTCACTCGTGTCTCTTCAATTCACACAATTCTTGCAAAAAATATTTTTGAGCAACATTACTCAAATTTTGTTGATGCTCAAAATCTTCACTATGATCTTCATACTATGATGATGGAGAAATCACAATAGAAAAAGCATTGTCATCTTGATAGTCATTTCCAACATCTAATCCTTGAATTCTATTTGTATGTGGTATGTTAGGATAATAAAAAATTGCATCCAAATACCCTTTCATCATTGAGTATTTCATATTGTTTTCAATATCCATGGAAGTTTGATATTCCTGATGTAATGTTGCAGGCTCCATTCTCTTAACAAGAAACTCATCCTTTTGTCAAATGAACCAAGATACACAACCAAACACTCAGCCTCTTTTGGTCTTATATCTTCTAGAATTTCCCTAATTACCTTTGCAAATTGAAGATTAAAGATAGGAACCAATTCATCTTCTCTTATGTGGCTTTCCATAAAAAAATTCCTCACCACACTTGGATTTTCCCTTTCACTAAATTGCTCAATAAAGGTTGTCATAAATTGATTCCATGAAGCAATAGAAAATGCTGGTAAATATGAGAACCAATCCCTAGCATCATCCTTCAAGGATTGAACAAAGAGCTTCATGAAAATGCCCTCACGATTTACTTCCTAATCCCCCATCACATCTATGAAGGTTTTAAGATGTTTAGAGGCTGATTCTGAACTTTTCCATGTGAATTTGGGAAAATCCTTCCTAACATTCTTAGGAATCAAGTTTGGGAAACGTTTAATACCTTCGAAAACCAATGGAATATACCTTTCAATAGAGAAATCCCTTTGACGGCTTGGAAAAACTCATTTTCCCTTCATACTTTTACTTGATGATTCACAAGGAAACCCTCTTGTATTCATATTCAATCATTATCAATCTTCAAACATGGTTATTAATTACATCATTTACAAATTCAACCATGAATCTACAACATAGATTGAATACTTGTGCCTTAATGTTTTCTTAGAGGCATAATTCAAAATAAGCATACTTCTCAAATCATTACAATCATTACTTATCATAAGTATGCAAAGAAATACTACTCTCACTTCCTATCTTAATGCAAATTTATCTAATAGGGAACCATTTATCACCTTAAGCCTTCAAAATTCTCATAAAGCTCTTTAAATAGAATAATTTTTTCTTTAGATTTATGAGAGTACTTGGAATTTTGTAGCACTCATCAACCTTTTCTTCCTGATTGCAAATTTTGCAAGTCTAGAAGTCTTCTTTACAATTCAACTAGCTCTTTAGATAGAGTCCCACCTCTTTCACAAAGGACTGAACTTCAAAGGGATATGAAATCCTTTCAAGCATAAATATCATTCTGGGTCCTCTCCAACAGTAGAGTCACACTTAAATTCATTGAAATTTTGCTGCAATCAAACCTTTTCCAGGTCCAAAAATTTCCAACATCTAAACTTACGGTTTAGATTCTTCAAATGCTTGACATTGTGATACTACCATTTGCGCTTGGGATTCCTTTGTATTTAAATTTCTCAAAATTTCTCCCTAACAAAGTCACCATTTTGTTGGTTGTTTTTATTGTCCCAACTATTGAAACTCTCAAATAGGTATCCACCTTCTATGTTCAAGAATTGTCAAAATTTATGGGCCAACTAACAGGTAAAGCTTCTCAAGTCCTTACCCCTACTCTTTAGGCTCTGTAAGACCAAGGAGGGTATTCCTATTTGCGTTCATATGATATTTCTTGCCTCAAGAACACTTCACACATAGAAAAATTCCTACAAATGTGAATAGATACCATTCACCAAGGGCTTGCTAGACCTTTGAGCAAATAACCACATAATGGTAGGAATACAGGTATTATATGAGATTTTCATCTCAGAATGAATTTAGTTTGAATTTTACAATGTTTTGACCTTGAATCAACATGTAGGTGGTTCATGATTTCAATTATTAAAAGAACCCTAAAAGAATTAGCTAGTACCTCATCAAATTGGGCAGGAGTCACATGAGATTTAACCAGTATATCATTGAACGACTCTCACAATGCCTTATATCATAAGACTTCATAGTATTTAAAACAACACTCCTTATCAGATCATTAGTAAATTATTACACATTTACAATCCCTTTTCAAGCATTTGATTAACTCAGTAAGTTAACTCAAGAAAAAGAATCATACATTCAAATATACCACTTAAGACAAATGAAATAACCTTTGATAATTTCATTTATAACTTGTTACAACAAACATAGGAGAGAAATTGCCTTAAATTTATAGATTTCTGTCAATATCAGTAATTTCACAACACTTATTATGACTACTTAATGTACGTACCCTACCTAAAATAATTTACTAACTAATTTATCCTAAATTCTGTAGTTATATGTATTTAGTGTATATCCACCAGACCTTCAGGATTCAAAAATCCAACCATAACAATGAGCTTTGAAATATCCTTTATAGAACAAGAGAGCAATAAGCCTTGGGCTCATTCCCATTACATTTAAGCAAAATTTCATTTTAAAAGATGAAATTTCATCTACATTTTATAATTCCCCATAATAGGATGGAATCATTAAGTAACAGGGGAATCAAAATAGTTACAACACTTGTAACTAGTCGGTACCACCAAACTGCAGCAAAAACCAACAAGGCCTCATCACCTTCATCCATGTCACATCCGAAAGAACAACATCAACACCAACAAAAAAAGAGAACCCAACAATCACATCAACACACGAACCCAAAACAAGCACAAGAGGCATGGTACAAATGACCGCTTCACGTTTTAGCCTCCATGAGAGCCAAAAACACCTTCCTATCCTTGTCTACCTTCCTCTTAACACTAGGAACAAAACTAACACATGGTACTACCATGGTGATAGGAGACACCGCGATGACCTCTTCATCAACACCAACTAATTCGATCAAACTAGTGAGGTAACTAGGATAGTCCGAGTCAGTCTCAGGACTATCACTACTAGAGCCACCAATCATCTCAATAGGAAATTCCTATTGCCCCATAGAACCCTGACCTTGCTCCAAATATCACTTCTCTCACTCACATCCTGTCACCTCCACTTCTACAAATTTACCTTTAAGCCAAGGGCTACTTCTAGTAAGACACGGGAAGGGCCTTGTATCTTCTTCTTTAGATTCATGAATTTCAAGAGTAGTGCCCTATTCACCTTGCTTTGCATTCTCTCAAGACTTCTTCATACTCATTCTCACAGACCTACATAATGGTGAGCCAAAACCAGCTTTCTTGCTCATCTCATAGTTGAAACCAGAGCCCTTGTCGAACCACTTAATACAAAAGCATAAAATAATTCAAACTCTAAATTGATATGATCCAAATGAACAACCGACAAGTATTTATCAAGAAAACTAATGTAGTAACCATTAATTCTCCAATTGCAGTACAAGCGAGCGATTAGTGGCTAATGATAATATAATCACTATTAGTTTCCAAATTAATGGAAAATGGCATATAATCCATCATGATTGCTAGGAGATAACCACTCACACGCATGGAAATAGGATGATATCCACTGAAAATCTTGTTCCATTAATAAATTTCATTTAAAGAGTTCAATTATGTTGGCATATGGCTGAAGAGATTGGCTCGTAACTATTATCATTGATGGGAACCCAAGTCATGCAACTCGAGTCTTGCATTTGATAGTGCAATTTAGGCTCCTACTGGTAGAATAGAGTAAAGAACAGGGCATCCAATTAAATGCACAAAAGTTTGTCTAAACACCCCACCAGACATATATTTTTGGTTGTGGATCTTTGAGGAAGATCTGTTGAGGCTTGTATCATCTTGGTACTGATGGACACTCACTAGTAAGTGATCTACAAGATACGGTGCAGTAATTTGCTGATTATCTATGCTAGAAGGCTGACCCAAAAAAGATGGAAATAGTGGATGTATAAGATGTAATAAATTATAAGTCTTCATGTTGCAATAAGAGTTATTTGGGTCCTCTCTTTGTCTTAAGCAACTTTGGAGGATGCACATAAAGACTTAGTGGTGGATTTGGCTGACAAGATAAAAGTAACTTAATATTTTGCAAGCTGACTGTTGAATGAATAAGTATTTGATCGCATATATATAAGTGGTTGTTTTTATCATTTAATGAAGAATAAAGTTGTGCAAAGATAAGGTGTGTGTGTAGTAGTGTGAATTATGAGATTTGGTAGTATAGTTGTGTGAATTTGATCATAAATGTTGTGAAGAGCAGAATAGGGCAGAGCAATGTACATAATCATAAATCATATCCAAAATCAGATCTATGAGCTTCACCAAAACTATTACTTAGCATGAATAGATGTTATTATCCTAGTTCACCCTTCAAATGGTTTTAATCTATTTTTTTTAAAGGCAGTTAGCCTTTTTCTTTGAGTAGTGAGCTCTAGGTAGTGCACCTGAATGCAAGTTGTAGAAATGGAAAATGTAAAAGTTCGTTTTGGCACACTTGATCTCGATTACTAACAATCTTTCCTCTTAAATCACATTCTCAACATTTCATCACATTCTATCTCTTAATTTAATAAATCATTATTTATTGGATTAAGTCTTCCTCTTTCAATGATTAAATTAATCAATTAATTTAATTAACCATTGCATCCATGCTTAATTAAATAAATCATTTTATTTAATTAAAATCTCTAAAGTCCTATTAAATTAAAAAAATTAAACCTTATTTGATTTAATCTAACATATTCCTTCTTGATTAAATAAATCAAATCATTTATTTGATAAATCATTTCCTCTCAATTCTTGACTTAAATCAATTCATAAATCTAAGTCTTAAATTGTCACATCACCTAATTCTTCATTAATTTAATCAAAACCATGATTAAGTTAACCCATATCCCTAAAATCCTCTAGAGAATGCAACTTGCACAATAAATCAATTACTTTGATTTATTAATTCATTATTAATTCATCTATTTCCCCTCACATGGCATCAAAAAGGAATATTCCCTCATTTGAATTCAAAAAGGCCAAGTGGACTTGGTCCTTCCAACAAGGCATTCAATTCCTCTTACATGTCCTTGGCATTGAGCCAAGTGACATTAACTCCATTTCTCTTTCCCTCTCACATGTCACATTCAAAATTCAAATTTGAATCCAATGACATTTATCATGCACATTGACCAAAATGTGCTCATTCCTCCTCCAATCACATGTGGACAAGTGGCTTCTTCTCATTGGTTGGCCTTTTATCTCATATTCATCCAAATCCCTCATTCTTCCAATTTGAGAATCTATAAATAAGAGACTCTTCCTCTCATTCAAACATCCACAATTTGAGTAAACTTACTATACTAAAATCCATCTCCAAGCATAGCCATTTCATCTAATTTTATCAAGCTCTTAGCTAGGTTATACAGAAATTTAACCAAAGTGGATCAATCTTCAACAAATCATCAAAGCTTACAAAGGAGTTGGGAAAGGGCCAATTGCAACATCTCATTGGCACCAACTCCCCCATGGGATCAAGAGTTTGTACTTGTTTAAATTAGGATTTCTTTAGTTTTATATGTTTGTTCTTCATTTCCCTATTTTGAATATTTGTAAATGAATTTCATGGGGAATCCGAGTTTTACCTTGCATAATGATCTAATATTATGATTGTTTGCTTTGTTTATGCAGGTATCAAATTGGGGTTCACATTTTGGCGCTATAAGGAGGACAAATCTCGAGTTCAAATCACGTTTTTGTGAAAATTCCATTTTATTTTTTTCGATTTTTTGTAGGTTACGGGTCTGTGGCTCTATATTGCACCGCATTTGAAGGTGTGATGCTATATAGCACCGCCTTATTTCAAACTCCGCTGCACCTACAAACTTTTCCGCATTTGCAGTCACTATTTCTGTAGAGCGCTGCACCTGGAGAACCGTGTAGTGCTATATAGCATCGCACCTATTCAAAATAGCACTGTACTTGCAAAACAACACCGCTCCAAAGGGCTTCGCATATGATTTTTTGTTTTTTCACCCAATTTTAAAATGGTCGTATCTTGGTCATTTTTTAATCTTTTTCAAAGCCTTTTTTTTTTAAATGGGGTATAACTTCATAAGCTATCCAATGGTGTAGGTTTTTCTCAACTTTGATAGAGTTAAAATTTTCAAACTTTCACCTAATGTCAAAACACCATGAAACTTGGTCTAAATTATAGGGTTTATATGCTTAATTTTTTATCTAACCCTCATATCTTCTTATTTATTGATTTCATATAACATTTGGAGCTTTTATTATAGGTTTTAAAGGATCGTAGAGCGTGGAAATGAAAGAATAAAAAATTATCACATGATTGTAACAAGTGTTTTTTAACACTTTGGGAGGAATTATAATCCCTTTCCAAGGATTTGTTTACTTTCATGCTCTTAGGACATTAAATTTTTTTTTGGGATTTAAAAAGAACAATACAAATTTTGCTTTCAAATTTTGCAAACAAAAGGATTAAAAAGAACCTTAGACAAACATACTAGATTTCATTTAAAGGATAAACAATTGAACAAGGCAAATTCATATTTCATTTGGTGCTTAAAAAAAACTCATCATTGCTTTGAAGTTTAAAAATGAACAAGTGTTTTCCATGTTTTGTAATCCTCTTCACAAACTAATATCATTTAAAATGTGTATGTGCTTCTCTCCCATTTCATTGCGATCTTGAGAATCAAAAACATATTAGTGATATTAGGTTGTTAAAAAGATTGCCTCCACATTTCAACTTGGGCATTTTAAAATTGAACAAAACATGCGAGTGTGAATAAAACTTATTGCGAGTGTTCTCCTTTTATTTTTAAAGAAAGGTTGATCGAACTACGAATATGTTTGTTCGCTATTGTTTATCTTAGAGGGTCTGCCTTGTCAAAAAAATTAATCACCGAAGGGAACGACCCAACCGATATATAAGTGTGGGTTCTTGAGGAAAGTTCAAGAATCACGATGATTATTCCAATGAGATGGACAACAATGGACTCTCGCTAATGTTGGATAATCCCCGATGAATGGAATGCCTGCATTAGAACCCTTTGTTTAGAAAAAGGTCAAAACCTTGTCTATCTTGTTGGTGCGAAAGTTCATGTCCTTTGAATCCGCCGCACATTATACATACGGTCTTGTTGTAGAAATGGAAGGTATGCCATGGGTACTAATACTTGGCTGACCCAAATAACTGAATGTCATGGAGGGGAGCCAGTGTGGTCAAGAATTTAGCCATTCACACAAGATATGCACTGCTAGATTTATCCAAGTGGGAACCCAAAAAGATATTGCCTCATCATCCTAGGATTGTAAAAGTGCTTGGATTCAAAACATTTGGAAAAAAACATTCAAAAGACCTTCAAAATTTCAAACCCCTTTGAGGAAACAAATACCTTTAATGAATTTGGACACTCTTGATTTTCCTAGGGATCGTATCCCTAGAGGTTTCTAAGTGCACAAATTCTACCGTCATTTGTTTTCAACAAGGTTAAACATAAGAAATGTTTTCCCTATTTTCCTTGATTTCCACACAATGGACCTTGTGGGATGAGAATGAAAGTGAGACATTAGACACATAGTTTGAAACATAAGCAAGCAAGTGCCTTTGGTAACAAAGAATTCATTAAGCCAAGATAAAAGACAAATTGAACCACACATGTGGTTGTTCTCTTTTGGGTCATATGGTTTTCATGCAAACATTGGTCTTTTGGTTTAAATTACTCCCAGGGAAAAACATATTCTTCATTACCTTGGTCTTGTAAGTAAGTCCTCATAGAGTCATCTAGGATCAAAATCATTACTTCACTCATCTCTCAAGTATCAATCAAATCCTATCTCACCAACAACTTTTGGAACCTTGAAAACATCATTCATGCTAGACTTTTAAAAAATCAACATCATTACATTTGACTTAATACACCTAGTCAAATTATCAATCTTCTTGAACAAATTTTCCTCTACGATAACGCAAGTTCCAGAGGTCCACTAGTTCATGATCACTTTAATTTGCTTAACACACTCAACCAACTTATTCTTTTGATCAAGTTTCTCTAGGATAACACAACTTCCTAGGGTTTACAAGTGCATTATCTCTTTGTTTGACTTAATGCACTTAGTCAAACTATCAGCCAATCAAAATTGAATCAAATCCTAAAGTCTAACATTGATCCAAAGCTCCTAAAAGTCCAAAACACCCATATCATTCACCCCTTTCATCCTCCATCTCATCATTGGTCCTAAGAGGTTCACTCTCGCAACAAGATCACAACACAAGAGGAACATGGAATTCAAACTCGATTCATCTATCATGAGTAATCCAAGTCAACCAAACTATCCAAGTCTCACAATGCCAATTGATTATCGAAACTCACATTTATGCATGGAATCATTATCTCCTCAAAACTTCAACGATACAAATGCGAGTATGCCCAATCTCAAGTTCAGAATACGTTTCCCAATGATAGATTTAAATCCAAGTCCAAATCTCCAAATCTATTAGCCAAACACTCAATGCATAAGTTTTCCAAACAATATTATCCCACCAAATCCATACATGCCAAGTGCAACTTTACCAAACATGACCATTTCAAATCCACACTTGGTAAACTTTGGGGTCAACATGTTTGCAAATCCCATCAATGTTGTTCAAAATCCAAGCAATATGTTGATGACTCTAGGTATTGATCCAAGTGAAGGTAACACCATGCAAAATCAAAGTTACCTAAATCAACCTATAATGCCAAATCAAAAAATCATACTAAATCCCTCATTTTTGCCATCAATATCGCAACAACAGATGGCAACCATCCAAGCAACCCCAACAATCAACACCATTCCCAATCCACCACCACCACCACCAAAGCACAACATGGAAAATTCATTCTCCATCATGTTGCAAGCCACACAACAAGTTGCCTGCCAAAAGGCACTCCAAGCCCAACAAGCCGCACAAGCTGCGCAAGCGGCTCAAGTAGCCCAACAAGCACTATTGCAGGCAATCCATCAACAAGGCCAACAGCAAGCTTTGTTGGCATAGGAGCAACACGACCAACAACAAACTTTGTTGGCATAGCAGTAACACGACCAACAACAAGCTCTGTTGGATCAGCAGCAACAAGACCAACAACAAGCATTGTTGGCACAAAAACAACATGATGAACAACAAGCGTTGTTGGCTCAGCAGAAAACATAGGCATTACTCGCTCAACAAAGTTTGCAACAGATTCCCACCATAATTGTTGAACACAATAATCAAGATCTATCCATTGAGGAGCACCTTGAAGAGGTTTCCATCTCATCCGAGGATCAAATTGACATACATCAAGAGCCATTTTCTAGTCATGATCAAGACCCCTCCTACAAAGATCTATTTCAAGGAGTTTTGATGTTATTTGATCCTGTTGATATAAACCAAGATCCATCCACCAATGTTCATGTTGACGATGTATATACATCACCTAATGAGTTAGAGGACATATTTCAGGAATCTACTCCAAAGCATGATCAACATCTTTCACCAAGGTCTAGCAATGATCCTTTCCAAGACATATTGACATACTGCGACCTCACAGTTGTGAATGGTGAAAGAATCCTCAAATCACCATTTGATCCAAGTCCACTCAAATCTCAAGAGGATATTGAACCACTTCCAATGCCTTATGACGATGTCCAAAAACCCTTTGAAAGCAATCCATTCTTTGAAATTGACCCATGCCAAGAATTTGATCCAAAGCATGTTGAAAGCAATTCCGACATTAATCAAGATCAATAATTTTTATATGAAAGATACTACAATGAGGTGATGGCCACTCTCCTACAAGATGTCACAAATAATAATCATATCCATATAGTACATACTCCTCCATCTACCTATAAGATGCTTTCTTTGGATGGATACGTAGATGATCTTCATTCAAAACAAGAGTCTCATACTCTTGATATCATTCCCAACGAACAAGAGTCTCGTACTCTTAACATTTATACACCTAATCAAGATATAGAGAAATGCAGAGACATATCAGAAATGGGTCATGAAGAAGGCTTCTACATAAGTTGTGAATCAGAAACATCCTGTGAAGTGAGTCATGAGGAAGACTTTTGTGTGGACAATGAAGCATCAACACTTCTTGAAGAAGAACTACAATCTGATATATCACAAGATCAAGCTAAAGATATCAATCAGGAATTCATCCCACTTATGGAAGATCCTATCACTTATAAAATTGGATCACTCAACTGTGTAAGGGAAAACTATCTTATCAATAAAAGAGTTGTCACCTTTGAGGATCCACCATAGAGCAAAGAAGGAGCAACACCTTGTTTCCGAAGTAAATCATATCCTATTGCAAATAAACTTTTTAAATAGATGAATTACCAAGGTAGAGGATTAGGCCTACATGAACAAGTTATCCTAGAACCAGTGCAGATTGTTGGAAATCCTAAGCATCAAGGCCTTGGTTATTCAACAATCAAGGGATCTCAACATATCAATGATACTTCTAGAAAACTGGGGGCAACTTCGTCTCAAGCAAACATCAATATAGGGGGCACAAAGAATCCTTATGATGAAACCAATGCCAATACTACAACCAACCACATCATGAATCTTCATCCACCCATCACCCCATCAACGAATTAGGACCAACGTCAAAAGAAAAAGTTGAATCAAAGAAAAAATAATGTTATCAAGGAAAACGAAGCTAAGAAGCATCAAGGACAGATCTAATATAAGTGGATACCAAAAAATACAAAGAAAGTTTATCTCTATCAAACTCCATCAGTCAAAGAAACTATGGGGCAAAATAAAAATGGGGCAAGTATCCATCGAAGATCTCCACAAAGGAAAAAATAGGCTTCTCAAGCGGCATACAAAGTGTATCAAGCAGTTGGTCCTAATTCCATGCACACTTTTGTATCCACCCATTATTGCTCATCTTCCCAGGTTTGGAGAGTTAAAGGTTCAAAACTGTTGACCAATCCATCTTTTATACCTAAACACACTCTGTCCACACCTCCATGCATGATATCCAATTCTCACATTGACCATGTATTGGCACCGACCCTTCATCATAAGGATTTAGAAGGCACTCTATCACGATGTGTGCATAAAGATAAAGTTAACTCTGGTATCAGCAAAATAGATCAGGGATCTCAAACATTGCATTCAAGTGTACTTATCTTGGCAAAGCAACTTCTTCAAGTAGGATATCGATGGCACATTATGATAGAAGCATCTACATTAGCACCACCAAGTGGTTCAACATCAGCTTAAAATCTCTCAAAAAATACAAAAAAATCAAAAAATCAAAAAATCAAAAAATAAAAATAAAACTAAAAATTTCAGTGGTGCTTCGGACAGGTACCATGATGAAAATCTGGAAAATAGGCGTCATGTGTAGAATTGAGCATCTACATGCACAAGTTCAAGAGAAAGCATCTTATTACATCCATAATAAATCCAACATTCCAACCATATCATCCATTTATCCATGAACTGTTTAGCCAACCCATTACCATCCATCTACTTTATCTAGATCTTGATGAAAATTTTGGAGCATACTTTAAACTTTTTTATGGTAAACATCTTGACATGGGTCATTTTCATTGATCCCATCCTACCCAATGTTATTTGAGCCTTGAAGCATTATTCGAATGAGAATCCTCTATTGGAACACTGTTATGTTATCACAAGATAATCCATATCCATATATCCAAGAATCCACTCGTGGCCATTCATACATTGCTAGACACTGGGGGTAGATATTTGCATCTTGCTTCGAGAATAAATCTTGATATATATCCTCCAACTTATGTGGTGATCTGAACATTGGAAAATTCGTCAAATCATTTGTGAGCCAAAAATCCAAATCACTAGCCCATGACATATTTTGACAGGAAGACGTTCCTTATCAAGCTTTATCTTTCACCGAACATCAATCCAAGCGATCAATATCAGTTGCATCTAATGCGCACTTCAACATCACATCAAAATCATCAAAGCTATTTTGTTCCAAATCAAGTTTCATCAATGTTGATCAATCGAATCCAATCAATTATCACCTTGTTTGATTTAACACACTTAGTCAAACTATCATCTTGTGCAGGAGTTTACTCTAGGATAACAAGACTTCCTTGGGTTTACAAGTTCATTATCATCTTTGTTTGGCTTAACACACTTAGCCAAATTATCAAATCCATAATCACCTTGTTTGGCTTAACACACCAAGCCAAATTATCCTTTTTGTACGAGTTTATTCTAGGATAACACAACTTCCTAGAGTTTACAAGTGCATTATCACTTTTGTTTGACTTAACACACTTAGTCAAACTATCAATTCTTCAATATGATCAATCAACATTAAGCTTGGTTTTCAAAAAAATCTTAGAATAGAGCACTGATATCATTGCATATCCATATCTAAATCATCAAAATCATGCAAAAAAAACAAAAAACACTCAAAAAAATCATCAAAATTTCAAAAAAATCAAAAAATCAAAAAATAAAACATTCAAAAATTCATCAAAAAAAAAAAACCAAAAACATCCAAATCATCCAAAATCCAAAAACATGTCAAATATCAGAAAATCTTCAAAAAGTTCATCATTAAGTCTTGTCAATCTTTCACCTTGTCGAACTATGTCATCTTTGAGCTTGAACGTAGGCAAGGTTGATCTTTGATCATCCCCCGAGATAGTAAGGTCAGTCCTTTAGGCGTCCATCGCATTAGCAATCGATTTGCCCATTTATTTCACATCTTAGGTCCATCCTTAGGCATCCATCACAATAAAAATGGCAATCTGTTTGCTCATCTTTCTTATTAGCTGTCAAGTCAATTGTTGTTTGAACTACATTGTCTATGAGCTTAAATGTAAGCAAGGCCATCCTTGATTGGCCCCCAAGACACAATATACCAAAAACATTCAAAAATGTGAAAATACCAAAAAAAACCTTAAAATATCTAAAAACCCAAAATGGTGCATCCATTTAATCTTGCTTTCACCCGTGATTATCATCTCATAATAAATCAATTGTCGCCTTCATCCTTTGGTGAGTCAATCAGAAGCAAGTCTAGCACATTCAGAAGGGAACACATAATCGTTAGTCTTAAGCCTAAGTTAGTAAGCAAGCAAGTTGGTCAACTCAGAGTATCAATAGCTTATCACCCAAATCAATCCCATCAAAACCGTAATCACTACATGTCCTAGGATGAAGCTTTCCTACGATGGATATAAGCATTAGGTACCCCACAGTAGTTTAGTCTTGGCTAGCGCTATGAAGAACATTGGCTTGTTTGTTTACTTTATCTTGGTCTTTTTAGACTGATCTTATTTTGCACTCATTCCAAGGACCTCTCGATGATGCCTAAACAAAATAGGTTTAGAGAGAAACGAATGGGGCAATAATCATTATCTTTTTTATTTGTTGTACTTGTTGGATATTCTTGTAAAATAACTTGACGAATACTTTCTTTGTTAGGTCTGTCCTAGCAAGGTTTTCGTATGTCAAGTGTGAACAAGAATACTTCTATGTGATTGATGAGTCAAATTCCATCACACTGGGTACCATGCCATCTTGGTCCTTTATACCTTGATGCATCATACCTATGTGTGTTATCAAACATAAAGCAATTGGCCCTTTGAAAATCCCAATTCCTGGTAAGCAATACATCATCATCATCGGTAATAATGTGAACTTGTGTGGATCCTCCTTCCATCCATCTTATTCTTCTTATTCTTCTATCTTTACTAACATTTCTATCTAAAATCGGTGTGTTGTATCAAAATATACATGAGGCTACCCATGGTCGATGACTATCTATACATCATCAAAATTGTCTACATCAAAAAAATATCTTTCTTCCTCTGATCAATGAAACCACTCCTCTCACATTTTATTGCGACCTCGATTGAAAAATCATACATTTCTGCTCAATCTCTCGAGGGGGCAGTATACTAGCGCAATCCTTCCATTGGGGCAACAGTGGGGCATCTGAAAAATTGATAAATTTTGAACTTTGATCACATCTATTTATTCTTTGAATCAATGCAATAAGTACATTGCTTCAAAGAGGGGCAAAATGTAGACATGGAAAATGTACAAGTTCATTTTGGCACACCTGATCCCAATTACTAACAACGTTTCCTCTTAAATCACATTCTGAGCATTTCATCACATTCTATCTCTTAATTTAATAAATCATTTTATTTAATTAAAATCTCTAAAGTCCTATTAAATTAAAAAAATTAAACCTTATTTGATTTAATCTAACATATTCCTTCTTGATTAAATAAATCAAATCATTTATTTGATAAATCATTTCCTCTCAATTCTTGTCTTAAATCAATTCATAAATCTAAGTCTTAAATTGTCACATCACCTAATTCTTCATTAATTTAATCAAAACCATGATTAAGTTAACCCATATCCCTAAAATCCTCTAGAGAATGCAACTTGCACAATAAATCAATTACTTTGATTTATTAATTCATCTATTTTCCCTCACTGGCATCAAAAAGGAATATTCCCTCATTTGAATTCAAAAAGGCCAAGTGGACTTGGTCCTTCCAACAAGGCATTCAATGCCTCTTACATGTCCTTGGCATTGAGCCAAGTGACATTAACTCCATTTCTCTTTCCCTCTCACATGTCACATTCAAAATTCAAATTTGAATCCAATGGCATTTATCATGCACATTGACCAAAATGTGCTCATTCCTCCTCCAATCACATGTGGACAAGTGGCGTCTTCTCATTGGTTTGTCTTTTATCCTACATTCATCCAAATCCCTCATTCTTCCAACTTGAGACTATATAAATGAGAGACTCTTCCTCTCATTCAAACATCCACAATTTGAGTAAACTTACTATACTCAAATCCATCTCCAAGCATAGCCATTTCATCTAGTTTTATCAAACTCTTAGCTAGGTTATGCAGAAATTTAACCAAAGTGGATCAATCTTCAACAAATCATCAAAGCTTACAAAGGAGTTGGGAAAGGGCCAATGGAAACATCTCATTGGAACCAACTCCCCCATGGGATCAATATTTTGCACTTGTTTAAATTAGGATTTCTTTAGTTTTATATGTTTTTTCTTCATTTTCCTATTTTGAATATTTGTAAATGGATTTCATGGGAAATCCGAGTTTTACCTTGCATATTGATCTAATATTATGATTGTTTTCTTTGTTTATGCAGGTATCAAATTAGGGTTCACACAAGTGCATTCGTTTTGTAAACAATTATATTTGAGTACTCAAATTGTGGATTAACCTCCACCCCGTGGTTTTTACCCTAATAGGGTTTTCGCACAAAAATCTATTTGTCATGGTGTTGTGTATGTTTACTTTGAATGCATACATATTTTATGTAATACAATGGTGAAATGGTTTCATGCTTTGGATGAATGGATTTTTAATATTTTTTGAACACTGATTCACGCCCCCCTCTCAGTATTCCCTTGAGTCCAACAATTGGTATCCGAGCAAGTTCCTCTGAAGAAGTTTCATAGCTTGAGGTGGATCTTGGAATGTGATGGACTCTAGTAGTCTCCAACAACAACTTATGGTGGCTCTTGATGAGCTTGATCAGTCTAAAGTAGAAGTTCAAGAACTAAAAGAAAATCTTAGAGATACTGAGAAATTCATTCAATCATTGAAGGGTCAAATAGTTAAATCCAGGGTAAAAAGGAAAGATCTTTGTGATCAGATATAGAAAAAGGAGAACAAAGACATGGAGGATGCTCACTTGAATCAAACCTTGAAGGAGATAATCGAAGAATGTGAAAAGCTTGCTAGAGACAATACAAACCTAAAGCATGAGATGGAATCTATGATGATGAAGATGTCTAAGGAGATAGAAGAAAGGAAGAAAAATGAGGAATACCTTGCTCAGACCCTAAAAGAGAAAACCGATGAATGCAATAGAATAAATGGAGAATTCATTTAGTGGGAAAGTGAATTACAAAGAACCATAAACAATGAAGAAGAACTTGGTAAGCTAATTACCACTCTTAGGAATGATCATGTAATTGCAAATTAATGTAAGGAAAAGTTTAAGATTAGTTCATTAAAGCTTGATGAGCTAACTCAAGGACAGAGGAGTGCAAATGATAAGAGAGGTCTTGGTTATGAAAAGGGAGAAAGTTCCATATCAGGAAAAAAAAATTCAGACAAAACAGAAATGGAAGATTTCCGATAAGACAACCTAATGCACAAAAGTTTAATGGATATTATTTTTCCTACAATAAGTTGGTTCATATGGCTACCTAGTGTAGAAGTAATTGGAGGTCAAAATTTTAATCAATTTTTGGTCAGTGTTTCAATTATAAAAAACCTGGCCATAAATCAATTGAATGTAGA
Source organism: Sequoiadendron giganteum (assembly GCA_007115665.2). Classification (NCBI taxonomy): domain Eukaryota; kingdom Viridiplantae; phylum Streptophyta; class Pinopsida; order Cupressales; family Cupressaceae; genus Sequoiadendron; species Sequoiadendron giganteum. The sequence continues at coordinate 29,275,673 of VCHN02000014.1, forward strand.
AATATGTCAAGTCACTTTATTGACATAAGAAATGTTGAATGCTATACATGTGGGAAGTTTTGGCATATTTATGATAAATGAAGATCTAGAAGAAGTTATTGGAATGATTGGTTAGGACAAGGAAGCATTGTGTGCTAGAACTGTAATAAGTACAGTTATATTGCAAGAGTTTGTAGAAACAAGAACATAGATAGAAGAGGTCTGGTATATAGAGATAGAGATACAAAGAAAAATGATAAAGGGAAAGAAAAGGTAACTATAGATGAAATCAGAGATAAAATAAAGAGAACATGGGTAAATAAAAATGATTCTGATGCTGGTAATGGTTCTGTACCAGAACCTACTTCTGGTAATTCTTCCAGTAATTAATTTCAGGTCACCGGCCTAGGGAGAGTTTTAAAAGAAAATATTTCCCCCCCTATCTATGGATGGTACCAGAACACGGAGAATAGTCATGGAAGTGAAATCATAGTGTAAATACATTTTGGATGATTTTTGGAAAGGAAATTCAGCAAATTCATAGGTCCGTAGAAATTTTTTTGGTTGTTGCTTGGTAAAACAAAGTCTCTGAAAAACTTAGGGAAAATGCATTTATTGCACATGCACGTGCTAGAAAAGGAAAGTTTGAGCTTTCATTTGTCACTTTGCATTGTCGAAGAGAAGAAGGAGTGCACTTGAATCATGGATTTTGAAGTAGTAAAATTAATTTCATTGGGAGATCGTGAAATCTTTTAGGTACTTCAAGTCATTCTCAAATTTTTTATACAAATTGGTGTGTAGTTGTGAACCATAAACACAAAAAGTAAAAATGGAACAAATTAAAGGCTCAATCACATTAGATGAATATAATAGTGCAAAGATTAGATCTATGAGGAATTTGTTGCTCCCTGATGAATTAAAATAATTGAGCGAAGCCAAGCATGGAAATTTGGATATGTGGAATGAGTTTTTGTACCTTGAGAATGTGGAATTCATGAAACTCATATTAAGTAGATTACATGATGATTTTATAACTTTTGACAAACCTTACATCATCTCGAAAGAGGCAACTGAGAAATAAACTATTTTTTGCAAAGTCAAAGATCTTCCTAGAAAGAAATCTATCTGAAACAAAGAGGTCGAAATCCTAACTAGAATAATCAGAGATTAGAGAGCCCTATTGATAGCAACAATCAAGAACCCTATTACAAAGTACATTGCGAATGGCATAACCTATAAAATCTTATACAAAAATCATGAAGGAGGTACATCGGCTGGCGTAGTATACATTGCTCACAAAATGATAATTGATGGTCAAGACTTTGACTTATGCGGGTTGTTGAAAGATCAAATGTTGGAGAATGTTCAACTAATAAACGAGTCAGGGTATCCATTCAATTTTTGCAGTTTAATTATATGTCTGGTTATGTATTTTCTGAATTGGTTGCCAAGAATTGACAATATAGTATGGAAATCAGACAAATTAGTATGCACTCAAATTTACTCTTATTCTAAGAGTTTGTCTAATTGGGATTCAAAATTTGAAAGTTTCTATAAGAATGTGCTTGTAAAGTGTGGATCAATCAATATTTACCCTTGAGTAAGAACAATGGAAGTTGGTTCCTCTTCTGGTAGCACTAATAGAGGACATAAAAGAGGACAGGAGATTATTGAATACAACCCTTTGGAAAGAAAAATTCTCAAGATTGAGGGAAAAGGAAAGGAAATTGTTGACATTCTAGATGAATAATCTGATGAAGAACCTGAGAATCATTTGGAAAATGAATCTGGTCAAGAAGAAGGTAGTAAGGATGAAGAAGATCTGAAAAAAGATAAGCTACAACAACTTATCCTTAGTGTAGGTGGCATGCAGAAAATTGCAAGGTTCTGGTCAAATAGACCATCATACAATCAAGATTTGATTGTAGAAGTTCTAAATTCTCATGTTGATTAATGCAAGATAAAATTGGAACTGGAGGACATTCTACCCGAAGAGATGATTGAGTGTAACAAAGAATCAATAGGTTCTGAGGTGAAAAGCAAAGAAGAAGGTGAAGTTGTCTCTCATCTAAAGGAACAATTCAGACTATCTCTTTCCAAGTTGAAAAAGAAAAGGAATGAGTTAAGGCAATGCATTAACTCATCCATAGGCATCTACAACTATTTCATTTGTTGGCCCCATGGATTTAGCAATTACAAGGAGAAGCTGGATCAAATTGAGACAAAAATGAATGGCATTGGCAAAAGCTTTGACATTTCTCAGAATCTGGTTGGCATTATCAATAGAAGAATTCAAGAAATATAGACAACACAAACAAAAATTCAACTATCCAAGAATTTTCTTGTGGATAATTTTTGGAAGGTAAAGGAATTAATTGAATGTAGACTAGAGCAGATGGTGCAAATTCTGAAAAGTGGTGAGAAATTGGAGGAAGCAATTACAATTCTTGAATCTCTCATTGAGATTGTCAACAAAACTTCCAAGAACAATAGTTTGATCATCAGTATTGGAATTACAATTGATAGCTGGAAGAAGTTCCTTCCAAAAGTGAAGAAAAACAATAAGATAATCTTCTAAAGATGGCAGTAAATTGTCTTCAAGTTTCTGCAATTTTGATCAAAGGAGGAGAATTGTAAGCATATGTGTGGTTTTTAAGGATTGGTGATTCTGAACACATTTTTGTCACTTTTTGTCTTTTTGGCATATGGAATCCATGCTTTGTCATTGATGTCAAAGTAAGAGAGAATGTAGTGAAAAATGCTTTATAAATCTCAGGGGGAGTCAGTGCAACAAACAATTTGGCAGTGTACCCATAATGATTATGACACCTATTCATTTTTCACTGAGTGTTGCCATCAATGCCAAAGGGGTAAATTGTTGGCATACGGCTGAAGGGATTGGATCATAAGTGTTTTCATTGATGGTAACCCAAGTCATGCAACTTGAGTCTTGCATTTGATAGTGCAATTTTGGCTCCTACTGACAAAACAGAGTAAAGAACATGGCATCCAGTTAAAGGAACAAAAGTTGATCTAAACACCCCAACGAACAGATATTTTTGGTTGTGGACCTCTAAGGATGGTTTTTTGAGGCTTGTATTATCTTGGTACTGATGCACACTCACTAGTAAGTGATCTAAAAGATACAGTACAGTAATTTGTTGATTATCTATGCTAGAAGGCCAACTAGAAAAAGATGGAAATCATAGATGTATAAGATGTAATAAATTATAAGTCTTTGTGTTGGAATAGGTGTTATTTGGTTCCTTTCTTTTTCTTAACCAACTTTGGAGGATGCACATAAATATTTAGTGGTGGATCTGGTTGGCAAGATAAAAGTAACGTAATATTTTGCAAGCTGATTGTTGGATGAATAAGTCTTTGATTGTAGATATATATATATATATAAGTGGTTGTTTTTATCATTTAATGAAAAAGAAAAGTGTGCAAAGAAAATTTGTGTGTTTAGTAGTGGGAATTTTGAGATATGGTAGTACAGTTGTCTAAATTTGATCATAAGTGTTGCAAAGAGTAGAGAAGAGCATAATAGGGCAGAGCAATGTACAAAATTAGAAAGCAGATCTAGAATCAGATCTATGAGCTTCATCAAAAATATTACCTAGTGTGAATAGATGCTATTATCTCATTTCACTCTTCAAATGGTTTTAATCAAAATTTTGTAGGGTAGTTAGCCTTTCTCTTTGAATAGTGAGCTCTAGGACCTGCGCCTGAATGCAATTGTGTTCCTTTTGTAAACAATTATATTTGAGTACTCAAATTGTGGATTAACCTCCAGTGTGGGTTTTCCCCTAACAATGTTTACACACAAAAATATGTGTGTCATGGTGTTGTGTATGTTTACTTTGAATGTGTACATCTTTTCTTTAATACAATTGTGAAATGGTTGCATGCTTTGGATGAATGGAGTTTTAATATTTGTTGAACACTGATTCATCCCCCTTCTCCGTGTTCCCTTGAGTCCAAAAAATTAGCCATCACATGGTTGATTCAAGAGCTTTGAATTTGGGCCATTGATGCATCAGCGAGTTGGCATACTTAACAACTTAGATTGAGTCAAACACTACTGAAAAACCCATGTTGTTAGATGAAAAATCTAGCAGCTAATGACATACCTCATAGTAAAAAAATGAGCACATTAACTATGAGCCCCAATCAACCACCTTGTTCCACTAGGAGAGGCCACCTCTCACCCATCCACACACCTCACAAAAATTTGAAAATGATTATTTTAATTGTGCGCGGTTGGTGACGAATGACCACAATTAATCCTCATTATCACAACAAAACCATTGATTTGAAATCCTTTATTAACAAAGTTGGTGAATTCAAGCTAGGCCCCATTGTCATACAAGACAAGTTGTGACATCTGACACACCTCACCACACTTTAGTGACATCATCAAAAAACCCTATGAGGCCAATGGGGAATGACTGAGATTAAGACCATTGATCTGATGGTCCACAACCCTGAACAAACCACAATTTTATTTATAAAAGGGGGCTGACCTAGGCATATGGGGGAAAAACCCTTAAGGCATAAAATTTTAGACATAAGTTTAAAATTTAAACAATTATCAACCCGACATTAGGAAACAATTATATTAATCCCCAACATGGAGAAATATTGGTAGGCTAGGTAAAGGGGTTGGTAAACACACAACATGAAAGGCTCCATGGATGACTAAAGTGACTGACAACCTAGAATAAAAGGTCAACATGAAAATATAATACAAGGGTTCAAAAGGCATGAAGATTTGAAATAAGGTTAATAAACCCCTAAACCCTAACATTCTACCCCTAAAACATAAGGGTAATAGCCAGACATGATATAGAACTAGCCATGATTTGTAGCAATTATTAAAATCTTTATCATAGCATATACATTAAACCCTCAACCCTCAATTCTCAACCCTCAACCCTTAATCCCTCAACCCTTAAGCCTTAAACCCTAAGCCCTCAAGCCCTATACCATCTACCCTATAGATTGGACCCTCAACCCTATACCCTCAGTCCTCTACCATCAACCTTAAACCCTCAACCCTTAAACCATAAACCCTCTACCCTCTACCCTATACCCCATACATTAGACCCTCAACCATCAATTCTCAACCCTCAACACTTAGAACCTAAACCATCAGCACCTATACCTTCTACCATATACGCTGGACCCTCAACCCTAATCCTTCAACCATATACCATAAACCATCTACCCTCAACCCTTAATCCTTAACCATAAACTCTAAAACTGTAAACCCTTAAACCCTCTACCCTCTACCCTCAAACGTAATCCCTCAACTCTATACCCTCAACCCAATTCCCTAAACCATCAACCCTATAGGTCCTCAACATAATACCCTCAATTATCAACCCTCTACCATATATATTGGATCCTAAACCCTCATATATGTATGTCCCTCCCACCTCTTTTGTCCTTCTTTCTATCTCACTTCTCTCTCCATCTCTCCCTCCCTCCATCCCTCCCTCTCTACCCTAATCCTTCAAATATATACCATCAACCCTTAAACCCTTAAAAACTCAACTTTAAACCTTAAGCCCTCAACCCTTAGCCCTTAAACCATTAACCCTTAAACCCTCTACCCTCTACCCTTAACCCTAATGCCTAAAACCTAATACACCTAAACCCAAGTAAACTCTCTACCCTAATCCCTCAACCCTCAACCCTCAACCATTAATTCATCAACCCTTAAACCCTCAACTATAAACCATATACCCTCTACCCTCAACCATTAACCCTTATACCCTCTACCCTATATATTTGACCCTAAACCCTAATCTCTCATCCCTATACACTCAACCCCTTACCCTCAACCTTAAACCTTCAACCCTCAACCCTTAAACCCTAAACCCTTAAACCCTCTACCCTCTACCCTTTACCCTATACACTAAACTCTCAACCCTCAATTAAAAACCCTCAACGCTTAATCCCTTAACCCTCAACCCTTAATCCCTAAACCCTCAACCCCTATACCTTCTATCTGATACGTTGGACCCTCAACCCTAATCCTTCAACCATATACTCTCAAACCTATACCCTAAACCCTCTATCCTCAAACCTTAACCCTCAACCCTAAACCATTTAACCATAAAACCTAAACCCTTAAACCTCTACCCTCTACCCTCAACCCTAATCCCTCATCCCTAAACCCTCAACCCAATACCCCAAACTATAAACCCTATAGGTAATCAACCCTATGCCCTCAATTCTTAACCCTCAAACCTATACATTGGATCCCCAAACCTCATATATCTTTGTTCCTCCATCCTCTTCTCTCCTCTCTATCTCACTTCTCCCTCCATCTCTCCCTCAATCCATCACTCCCTCTCTACCCTAATCCCTCAACCCTATACCCTCAACCCTTAAACCCTTAAACACTCAACCCTAAACCCTAAACCGTTAATCCTCATCCCTTAACCCCTAAACCCTTAAACCCTCTACACTCTACCCTCTACCCTCAACAATAATCCCTCAACCCTCAACCATTTATCCTTCAACCATTAAATCCTCAACCCTCTACCCTCTACCCTCTATCCTCCACCCTTAAACCCTAATCCCTCAACCCCTATACCCTCTACCCTTTACATTGGACCCTCAACCCTATATCATCAATCCTCTACCCTCAACATTAAACCCTCAATGCTCAACCCTTAAACCCTCTACCCTCTACCCTATACACTAAACCCTCAACCTTCAATTATGAACTCTCAACCCTTACTCCCTCAACCCTCAACCCTTAAACCCTAAACCCTCAACCCCTATACGGTACTCTACCCTATACATTGGACCCTCAACCCAATCCTTCAATCATATACCATCAAACCTAAACCCTCAACCCTCAACCCTAAACCCTCTACCCTAAATCCTAAACCCTAAACCCTAAACCCTAATCCCTAAACTCTAAACCCTTTAACCCTAAACCCTTAAATGTTCTACCCTCTACCCTCAACCCAATACCTTCTATCCTCAACCCCAATCCCTCAACCCAATACCCTAATCCATCAACCCTATAGGTCCTCCACCCTAATCCCTCAACCCCTATCCTTTTCTCTCTATCTATACATATCACCTCTCTCCCTCCCTCTCCTACCCTCTATAATTTTCTTTATCTAGCCTCTCACTCTTTCTATGTACCTCTCACTCAATCATTCCCTACCACTTTCTCTCACTCCCTCTATCTATCTCTCTATCTCCCTCTGACTGCCTCTCCATCACTCCCTCTCTCTCAATCCATCTCTCTCTATATCTCTTAGGTCTATCCCTCCCACCTCCTCTCTCTCTTAGGTCTCTCCCTCTGGCACCCTACCTAGATAACTTTATCTCTCTCCCCCCTCTATCTATTTATCCCTCCCACCTGACCTATATAAGTCTCTCTCACTCCACCCCATCTCTCTCCCCCTCTCTCTTAGATCAGTGCATCCCACACCCTCTCCCTCTCTCAAGTCTCTCACTCTCACTCTCCCTCTCTCACCCACACCCTCTCTCTCATACTCCATCTCACTACCTATCTCTTAAGTCTCTCCCTTTGGAACCATACCTAAATAAATATCTCCCTCCTCTCTCTCCCTCTCTCAATTCTCTCTCTCCCACCCCCGCTCTCTCTCTCCCTCTATCTCTTCCACCCTACCTATCTAATTCCATCTCACTCCAACCCATTCTCTCCCACTCCCTCTCTCTTAGTCTCTCCCTTCCACCCCCTCTCCCTCTCTCAAGAATCTCTCTCACTACCTCTCTACCTCTCTCTCTATCAGGTCTCTCCCTCCCTCTCTCCCTCCAACTCTACCTAGAAAATTCTCTCTCTCTCTCTCTCTCTCTCTCAAAATTCTCCCTCCCTCTAACGACATACATAAATACATACATGCTTACATACATACAAGTATAATAAATATGTAGATACAATCCTATATACATACAAGCATACATGTACATACAATCTTACATATATACATAGATATAGGCATACATACATACATGCATTGATACATACATACATACATACAAGCATGCATACATACACACATACAAGAATGCATTCATACAAGCATACATGGACATACAAACATAAAAATTTATAAACATACATTCAATAGAGTAGAATTTTAAATAAAACAAGACATACCATGAGCATGTTATAACACACTCGCATATGTCTTGTTAGACATGTCCTACATAAACAAAAAAACCATTTCAAATTTAAGATATAGTATGCATGCATTGTAATGTGCTCACATTATATCTTTCTTTGGGAATCCCCAAGCCTTGGCCTTGTTATTTAGCTTAGAATACCAAACCAAAGGCTTGGAGGGTCTTCCCAACAACCAAAGACATGTTTTTGCAAATTCTACAATATTTTGCATAATTGGGTTTGTGCTCTCCTTCATGATTGCACATGTTTCAATGTTGAACAAATCGAACACCTAGGTAATGTTAGGCTCTCTCTTAGCTATCCAACAATGTAATTTTTTTCACTTTTTGACAATGTTAATCCTCTGATCTATAATTTTTTTCACTACCTTTCCAAAGCAGTAGGGTTGACAAGGTAGGGGAGCTCACTAGCTTGCCAATGCGGTAGGCTTGAAAAGGTAGGGGTAGCATGAAAAAATGCCTCATAGAAATGGTGTCTCATGGTTATGTACATCATCGTGAGACACCATTTCTATGAGGAATTTTTTCATGCTGCCCCTACCTTTTCAACCTTACCACATTGGCAAGATAGTGAGCTCAAGCGTGAAAAATGCCTCATAGAAATGACTAATTAAGGAAAGATTTAAAATATATCACAACATTAGTGATGAGGTAAATTTAGAAATAGAGATGAAAACAAAAATAGATTCAAAGATCTATCAACATGGGAGGATTATATTCCAATTTTGTAGAGACATGTATGGAAAATTTTGTAGCATAAACAATACAATCAACTACTTGAAAAAATGCACATCACCATGAGACTCCATTTCTTTCAGGCATTTTTTCAAACAGGTGATTGCGTTGTCTATGTTGTTCAATAAAATGCTTTGGTAGACATGTATGGAAAATTTTGTAGCATAGACAAGGCAATCAGTTGCTTGGTATAACTGTTTGACAAAATATCTCAATAATATGTCCTTGTGGACTAGAATGATTACAGGATATGCACAAAACAGATTTATTCAAAAGTCTTTATAAAATTGCAAGAATATACAATTTCTAGGTGTAAAACCAATGTGAACTACATTTTCCAACATCCCCATACCTATACCAAAATGAAAGCTTTGGAGAGGGGTATGCACATCCATAATAAATGATTGAGAAATGATGTATTATTATACTTATAACTTTTGTCATATATATATGTGTATACAAAATGTGGAAGCATACACAAGGTAAGTAAATTGTTTAACAAAATTCCTTGAAGGGATGTGGTTTAAAAATATAATTGGCAAGTGTAAAGAATTGAGTATTAACAAGCTAAGGTTATAATGACAAAAAAATAGTGATCAATATGGAATATTGATCACATGGAAAAATCAAAGCAAGCCAAAATAGAATGAAAGAAAATGTAAAGACTTCACATGCCTAAAAAACTAGAGTTTCAAATGGACGAGTTCTACCAAATTATGTAGCCTTTGCTTCTTATTTCTTGAAAATCCTCAACAATTTGACTTTTTCAAAATCTTGTTCCCTCCAAAATTCAATTGTATATAGCTCTTGAATGGAATTCAGACTTGAATATATATTATATGCCTTTCAACATGAAATCTCTGCTATTTCATGCAAAGGTGCTGGAATGTGAAAAAATTGCATGCACACTTCACAAAATCATCAAAAATATTTCTTTTGTCATAACACATGCATAACCAAGAGAATATGCAGAATGTGGGCCTCTAGATCACAAGTATAATGAGTTTTTTACCATTTTTAGAAGAGGAAATTTTTTTCTCACATTATAATGTGCTTGCATTATAACATGATTGTGTTATGTCTTGGTAAAAAAACAACCATATCTCTACTACTTCAAAACACACTCGCATTATGAGAAAAATGTTTTCTTACAGGTTTCTTTTGTCTCTTTCTCTCTATCCTCTACCCTCTACCTTGTATCTCTCTCCCATTACTTCCTGCTTTCTCTCTCTCATAATTGTCTCCCTCCTACCCCCTCTCCCTCTTTGAAGTCTCTCTCTTTCAATCACTCATTCTCTCCTTCTATCTCTATCCCCTCTACCCTCTACCCTTAAACCCTTAAACCCTCTACCCTATGTCTCTCTCCTATCTCTATCCCATTTACCCTCTACCCTTAACCCTTAACTCTTAACCCTCTACCCTCTATCTCTCTCTAGCACACACACACTCTCTCTCTCAAGTATCTCACTCTCATTCACTCACTCCTATCTCTATCCCCTCTACTCTCTACCCTTAACCCTTAACCCTCTACTATCTATCTCTCTCCCATTCTCTCCCTCTCTCTCTCTCAAGTCTCTCTCTCTCACTTGCTCACAACTATCTCCATCCCATCTACCCTCTAACATCTCTCTCTCTCATTCACTCTCTCCTATCTCTATCCCCTCTACCCTCTACCCTTAACCCTTAAGACTCTACCATCTATCTCACTCCCACACTCTCTCCCTCTCCCTCTCTCTCTCTCTCAATCACTCTTATCTCTATCCCCTCTACCCTCTACCCTCTCTCCCTCTCAATTATATCTCTCATTCACGCACTCCTATCTCTATCTCCTCTACTTGTGTAGTCATAGCAGGAGGGTCCTCAAAGAGAACTATCTAGACCATGCAACAGGAGTTAAAAATTGCAAGCAACAAAGAACATGGAGGAAAATGCAAATGAAAGCATTCTTATTACCATAAATTTTGATTACATATAGACAGCCACATTCAAGCTTACAGATTCAACTCACAGGTTTGATATAACATTTTCAAAATACAATATTCCCATATGCTCCTTATGCAGCCTGAAATCTTACATGTTGAACCTCAATTCTACCTAATCTAATTCCTAATGATCAATAACAATGATTTATATCACATCTAGGGGCCTAGAATCATCTACGTCAGCCAAAGATCATTACGATCTCTAATGAAGAAAATGTAATGTGCATGAAATAGGTCGGCCTTCAATTTGAATTTCTCCTTATCAGGTGCATAAGATGAAGTGTGGACCTAAAATTAAGGTCGGGGACTTCACAGAACAATTTGAAACACCTCACAAGGATCTACAGGTTACGAGAAAGATCCACAAGAGATCAAACTAGTTGTTAGGCTTGAAATTATTTTGGTGCCTGTTCAAGAGACTATCACTTAATCTAAAAGTGATAAATTTCCAGAAAAAGATCCAAAATTACTGAAATAAGGAAAATGAACATGCCCATGATGAAAACGTAGATCCATAGAGTCTAGTGAGAAAATATGATGATCCATAGAATCTGCCAACTTGAATTGAACAAGAACAAAATTGAATGAAAATATTTTTGGTTGATGCAACATTACAAAGAACCAAGGATACTCCTACATCAGACATCCAGGGTTATTTGAAAGTGAGTCCCTCACTTTTTTGGGGCTAAAGGAAAACCAATACAGTCCAGCTTGAGAAATACAAGAAGAATTCTCCACTAGTCTACCTTTCCACTTCAAAAGATATTCTTTGTAATGTCTTCCACATGTTTTCCTCCCATTTATAACATCCAAAATCTCTTCTATCTCATCTAATTATTGTTTAGGAAACTTTTTCTCAAATATTTATTTATTATCTTCACTGAATTCTGCTTCATGGTACTAATGTAGATCTGCAATGTTGAATATAGTTGATATACCCATGTGATCTGATAAATCTACTTCATATGCATTTCATAAATCAAATTTATTTGAAATCCTATAGGCTCCAAACTTCCTCATCTTGAGCTTAGTGTATGTGCCAACTAGAAATCATTCCTTCCTCAAATACACCCTCACTTCATCTCCAACTTCGAACTCTTTATGTATCCTCTTCTCATATGCTCGCTCCTTATACTTTTGGTTCATATCTTCCAATTGTTGTTTTACTTGAGTATGCACCTTCTTCATATGTTCTACAAGTTCTTCTACTTTTGCACTCCTTTTATATTCCTTACTAATGTCTCTCAATTCTGATATACCTCTAGGGTGAACTCCAGTAACAATCCCAAAAGGTGTCTTTCTAGTACTCTTGTTCACTAAATTATTGTAAGAAAACTCTGCTTGTGCAAGGACTAAATACCAACTTCTGGTTTTCTCTCAAATCAAACATCTCAGAAAATTCCCCAGACTCATATTTACTACGTTTGTCTATCCATCAATCTGTGGGTGAAAAGTAGAATGGAACTTTAAATTTTTCTTAAACTTCTTCCAAAGTGTCCTCCAAAAGTAACCAACAAACTTTGTATCTCTATCTGAAACAATACTCCTAGGTAATCCATACAATCTAACTAATTCCTTGAAAAAAAGGTCTACTATGTGTACTTCATCTGTTGTCTTCTTACAAGGTATGAAATGTTCCATTTTGGAAAATCTATCCACCACCACAAATATGGAATCATTACCTCTTTGTGTCTTTAGCAAACCAAGTATGAAGTCCCTGTTGATATCCTCCCAAGGTCTCTTGAGAACTTTCAAAGGCTTATACAATCCAACATTCTGACTACTCCCTTTTGCAGCTTGACAAATTCTACAACTTTGCACAAATTTACTAACGTCCCTATGAATTTGTGGCCAAAATTAATTCTCACTTACCAATGCTAATAACTTATCAATTCCAAAGTTACCCACCAATCCTCCACTATGTTTTTCTTTCACCAAATTGTCCCTCATTGAAATCTATGGTATACATAACCAATTCCCTCTGAAAAACATACCCTCCTGAATTAAATAATCCAGCCACTAACTCCTATCCTTCAAGATTGATTCTTTACAAGCTCTCCAAGGTTCTACAAAATCTGGGTCTTCCTCATACAAGTTCTTGAATTAATCAAAGCCTAATGTCTCCACTCTCATTTCTGCCAGTAAATTCATTCTCCTACTCAAAGCATCAAAAACTCTATTTGACTTTCCACTCCTATGCTTAAAAAAAAAAGTATAACACTTCAATAATTCCACCCATCTCATATGTCTCTAATTCAAATTACCTTGAGTGTTCAAATATTGCAATTCTTGATGATCTATATACAACAAAATCTCCTTAGACAACAAGTAATGTCTCCACTTATTCAAGGCTTGAACCATGGCATAAAACTCCTCATCATACACTGAATACCTTTTCCTAGAATCATTCAATTTCTCACTGAAATAAGCTACTGGTGTTCCTTCTTGACTTAATACTACTCCAATTACATTTCCACTTGCATCATAGTCTACTTGCAATACTTTATTAAAGTATGGTAAAGCCAACATAGGTTGCTCAGTCACCTATTTAAATAACCCAAAACTCTTGTCTACAATAGATGTCAACATAAAAACCTTCTTATCTCCTCTCATTGCTTCTTTCATAGGACTGCAAATAGAACTGAAATTCCTAATGAACTTTTGGTAAAAACTAGCCAATCCATGAAATGATCTTACACCTCCAATGCTTTCTAGTGTAGGCCATTCAACAATTTCTCTTACCTTCTTAGGATCCATCTCCAATCCATCAGTAGATATCACAAATCTGAGACATACCAATTATTTCTTAATAAAACTACACTTCTTAATGTTTATCAGCAATATCTCTTCTTTCAACCTTTGCAAAACTTGTCTTATATGCAACAAACATTCTTCTCTAGTCTTACTAAAAATCAAGACGTCATCCAAATAGACAATTACAAACTTACCCAAGAATTTCTTCAATGCCTCATTCATCAGCCTCATGAAAGTACTCACTGCATTTGTGAGTCCAAAAGGCATCACCAACCACTCATATAATCTTTCATTTGTCTTGAATGTTGTCTTCCACTCATCCCCTTCTTTGATTATGATTTGATGATATCCACTCTTAAAATCTATTTTTGTAAATTATTTAGCTCCACTCAAACAATCCATAATATCATCCATCCAGGGCAAAGGAACTATATACTTCACTGTAATTTTGTTTATGGCTCTAGAGTCTATACATGTCCTCCATTCTTCATCCTTCTTAGGAGCTAGCACAACAAGTAGTACACAAGGACTTAAGATTTCTCTGATCAAACCCTTCCTTAAAAACTCTTGAACTTGTCTATTCAATTCTTCATTCTTCGTTGGTGTCATCCAGTGTGCTTCTTTATTAGGAAAACTAGCTCTAGGAATCAGGTCCATGCAATGACTAATACTTCTCACAAGTGGAGATCCATCAAGTACATTCTTTGAAATGATAGCTTCATATTCTTCCAACAACTCCTTTATCTCCTCTGGTTGTTCTTATACATTCTTCAAGTCTTTAATCTTCTTAGGAACTAGGGCATAACACATTCTCTTATGTTTTAGTCCATCCAAAAAACCCCTTCCATCAACCAAACATGTTCTAGGATTTGTACAATTGTCAACTTTAGGAACATCCTCCAATGGTAACAAAGTTTGATTCATCCCATTTGCAATAATGGTATATATGTTCTTCTTTCCATCATGAATATCCTGCCTATCATACTAGCAAGGCCTTCCCAAAAAAATATGGCATACATCCATAGGAATGACATCACACAAAACTTCAACATGATAATTCCCTATGTTCGATTTTACCAAAAAATGTTCACTTACCAGTATCTTATAGTCATATTGAATCCATGTTATCTGATAAGGCTTCAAGTGTTTCAATCTTTCTAGCTTCAATTTGGTCACCATTTCTTCAGAAACTAGGTTCTTCAAGCTTCCACTATCAATAATCACTCTACAATATTTACCAGCTACCTTGTATCTGGTTCAGAACAAATTATTTCTCTACAATGGTTCTTGCTTCATGTGACTTTGACACAATACTCTTCTACTCACCAACACTTCTCCCTCTTCTAGTTTATTAGATGATCCAACATGATCCTCCTTGGCAAAGTTTGTTCTTCTACTATTCTCTACCTTTTTTCTTGTCTCTTTGATTACATTCAAATTCTCTATATCCTTCTCCACCACTCTTAAAACAAGTTCCCCTAAATAATATTTTCTCCTGTCCTCTATCACCATTTCTATAACCATCATTCTGATAACCACCATATCCTCCTCTTTGGTAAGATTTTCCATCATCTCTATGGTATGGATTATCATTCTTATTGGCTTCCTTATCTTTATTTTGATCTGCAAAAGATCCTCTTCCTCCTCTAGTAAAAGTTATTCCGCTTTGAAATCTTCCACCTCTTCCTCTATGTCTCTGCGCATGTCTTTTATTCAACTTCTCTTATTATTTTAGGGAACATTGATATGCCTCCTCCACACTCATCAACTTAATCAAACTTATCTCATCTTGTATAGACGATCTTAAGCCATTCACATATCTAGCTACCTACTTAGTCACCTCCTCTGGATGTTTGGATCTAGTATTCAACTTGGAGAAATCCTCAGTATACTCTATCAGACTTGACTTCAAATTCTACAATTTTTGAAACAAACTGATCTAATAGTCTGCAGGCATAAAATTTGTCTTTAACTTATTTACCATCCGATCCCATGATTTTATCTTCTCCTTTCCTTTTCTTTGCCTATCTGTCTACAAATTTTCCCATGAAAGGGATGCATGTCCTTTCAACTTTGTACAATAAAATTTCACCTTCTTCTCTTCGATGGTACCTTCAAAATCAAAGTACTTCTCCATCTCCATTATCTAATCAGGCAATTCATCTAAATCCAACTTTCCATTATAATCCATTGGATTGAAATGTGGTTTAGTATTTACTCTAGTTAGGGATCTTATGAACCTCTCTTCTCCCTGATCAAGGCCAAGTCGATTTTCTCTTTCCTCTTCTTCATGTTCTTCTACCTCTTTATCACTCACATCATCAACTGGTTGACCTCTCATCTAGGCTGTTTCAACTACATCTAATCTAGCAGCAATTCCTCTCAACATTTCCATGCACTCCATTTCCTCTACCATTTCTTCTTCCCACCATCTGTACACAAGTGCTTTCTAGCTGCAGGTCGAATCCTTAGTGTACCACCCCACAAAAAATATTTAGTAGGACTTTGCAAACTCTGACGATCTCCCATGGAATGAATCTTTCCCTAATACCAATTTGGTGTAGTCATGATAGGAGGGTCCTCAAAGATAACTATTTGGATTGTGCAGTAAGAGTTACAAAATAGAAGCAACATAGAACATGGAGGCAAATGAAGATGAAAAAATTCTTATTGTCATAAATTTTGATTACATATAGTCAGCCACATCTGGGCTTATAGATTTGGCTCAAAAGCCTGATATAACATGCTCAGAATACAATATTACTATATGATCCTTATGCAATCTAAAATCTTACATGTCAAACCTCAATTCTACCTAATCTACTTCCTAATGATCAGTTACAATGATTTATATCGCATCTAGAGCCCTAGAACCATCCACATCATCCAAAGATCATTACAATCTCTGATGAAGAAAACGTAATGAGCATGAAATAGGTCAACCTTCAATTTGAATTTCTCCTCAAAATGTGCATAAGATGAAGTGTGAACCAAAAACTAAGGTCGAGGACACTCCCTAAAATAATTTGAAACACCTCACAATGATCTGCAGGTTACGAGAAAGATTCACAAGATATCAAAATAGCCGTTAGGTTTGAAATTATTCTAGTGTCGGTTCAAGAAACTATCACTTAATCCAAAAGAAATAACTTTATGAAAAAATATCCAATCATGCTAAAATCTTGGAATAAGGAAAATGAACATGTCCATGATGAAAACGTAGATCCATAGAGTTTGGTGAGAAAATATGATGTTCCACTGAATCTTCCAAGTTGAACTAAACAAAAACAAAACTGAATGAAAATATTTTTGGTTGATGTAGAATTACAAAGAACCAAGGATGCTCCTGCATCATCTACCCTCTACACTTAACCTTTAAATATCTACTCTCTCTCAAGTCTCTCCCCTACCCCATCTCCCTCTCTCAAGTCTCTCTCTCCTACCCCATATCCCTCTCTCAAGTCTCTCTCTCACTCATTCACTCCCTATATCTCTCTACCCTCTACCATCTACCCCTAATGCTTAAACCCTTAAACTATCTATCCTCTACCCTTTATCTCTCTCACACTCCTTCCCCCTCTCTCTTTATCTATCAAGTATCTCCCTCCTACCCCCTCTCCTTCTCTCAAGTCTTTCTTTCTCTCAATCATGTCTCGCTCCCCTCTACCCTTAACCATTTATCCTCTACCCTTAACCCTTAAACTCTTAAACCCTTAAACCCTAAACCTTTAGACCTTATACCCTATACCCTCAACCTTAATCACTCAACCCTATACCATCAACCCAATACGCTAAACCATCAGCCTTATAGGTCCTCAACACTATACCCTCAATTCTCAACCCTCTACCATATACATGAGATCCTCAACCCTTAAACCTTAAACCCTTAAACCCTATACCCTCTACCCTCTATCCTCAAGCCTAATCCCTCAACCATAATAAACTTAAAACCAAGTAAAATCTCTACCCTAATCCCTCATCCCTCAACCCTTGATCCATCAACCCTTAAACCCTCAACCCTCTACCCTCTACCCTCTACCCTCTACCCTCAACCCCTATACCCTTTACCCTATACATTGGACCCTCAACCCTAATCCCTCAACCCTATACCATCAACCCTCTAACCTCAACCTTAAACCCTCAAACCTCAACTCTTAAACCCTCTATCCTCTACCCTCTACCCTATACATTAAACCCTCAACCCTCAACCCTCTACCTTTAATCCCTAAACCATCGACCCCTATACCCTCTAACCTATACATTGGACCCTCAACACTAATCCCTCAACCCTATACCTTCAACACTCTACCCTCAACCTTAAACCCTCAACCCTCAACCATTAAGCCCTAAAAACATAAACCCTCTACCCTCTACCCTATACATTAAACCCTCAACCCTCAATTCTCAATTCTCAACTGTCAAAACCTTAATCCCTCAACCCTAACCTTTAAACCCTAAATCCCCAACCCCTATATCATCTACCCTATACGTTGGAACCTCAACCCTAATCCTCCAAACATATAGCCTGTTACCTATAACCTAAACCCTCTACCCTCAACCCTTAACCCTAAAACCTAAACCCTTGAACCCTAAACCATTAAACCTTCTACCCTCTACCCTAAAGTAATCCCTCAACCCTATATCCTCAATCCTATATGTCCTCAACACTATACCCTCAATTCTCAACCCTCTACCATATAAATTGAATCTTTAACCCTCATATATGTATGTCCCTCCCTCCTCTTTTATCCTTGTCTCTATCTCACTTCTCCCTCCATCCCTCCCTCTCTACCCTAATCCATCAACCCTATACCCTCAACCTTTAAACCCTTAAACACTCAACCCTAAATCCTACACACTCAACCCTCAGCCCTTAAAATATGAACTCTTAAACCATATACCCTCTCCCCTCAACTCAATACCCTCTACCCTCAACCCTAATACCCTTAAACACAAGTAAACTCTCTACCCTAATCCCTCAACCATTAAACCCTATACCCTCTACCCTCCACTCTCTACCCTCTACTCTCAATCCTCTACCCTCAACCCTCTACCCTCCATTCTCTACCCTATACATTAAACCATCAATGCTCAATTCTCAACCCTTAACCCTTAATCCCTCAACCTCAAATCTTAAACCCTAAACCCCCAACCCTTATACCCCATACCCTATCCATTGGACCCTCAAACCTAATCCCTCAACCCTATACCCTCAACCCTCTACCTTCAAACTTAAACCATCAACCCTTAAGCCCTATACCCTCTACCCTATACATTGGACCCTCAACCCTAATCCTTTAACTATATACCCTCAAACCTCTACCCTAAACCCTCTATCCTCAACCCTTAACCCTCAATGCTAAACCCTAAAACCCTCAACCCTAATCCCTCAACCCAATACCCTAAACCATCAACCCTATTGGTCCTCAACCCTATACCCCCAATTCTCAACCCTCTACTCTATACATTGGATCCTCAATCCTCATACATATTTTTCTCTCCCTCCTCTTCTATCCTTCTCTCTATCTCACTTCTCCCTCCATCTCTCTCTCTCTACCCTAATCCCTCAACCCTATACCCACAACCCTTAAACCCTTAAACACTCAACACTCAACCCTAAACCATAAAACCTCAACCTTAGCCTTTAAAATCTAAACCCTTAAACTCTCTACCCTCTATGCTCAACCCAGTACCATATACTCCCAACCCTAATCCCTCAACCTTATTAACACCATTTCTCACATAATTCACCTAATTCATCTATTTAATTAAATAATGTCCAATTATTTACTTAAATTCACAATATTCTCCTATTAATCGAATAATTAAGGGTGTTTGATTAATTCATCATTTTCTCCCCTTTCCATTAAATAATACAATGCTATTTGATTAAATGCTTATAATCCCACCTGATTAAATAATTCACAATTAATTAATTAAAGTTCATAATTCTTCCAACTTACATAATTAAATAATTTCCATGAATTGTTTAATTGGCTAATTTTTCTCCAACCCTCCAACTTGCACAAAGAATATCCTCATGGAATATCTCTTTTCAAATTCAAATTCTTCCCTCCAAATGAAATATCTCCAACATCTTTCCTAAAATTTATGGATTTGTTGATCTCTCAAGGATTATTGACCCTTGGTTAAAATCCTTGATCCATGCCATCACGAATTATGGACCATTGATCCATTTCTTGATACATGTCTTCATTTTCAATTCAATTTCCTCCATTGATTAGCTAATTCAATCCTCGCCATTGATTCATTCCAAAAATCTATAAATACTTCTCATTTACATGAAAGGAGATCCACAACCATTGAAGGAAACTTACTATACCCAATTTATCACTTACCTTTAAGCACTTGTGAATCTTCATCCACCATTATCTCTGATTATCAAGTGTTTGCATCAATTCAACCATGAATTAGGTAAGATTGAGCCACCTAACATCCAATTATTACTCAAGTTGCACTCAATCCATAATGGGATTGTAGGTTTGCAACATTAGTTAGATTCATTGCTTTTAATTTGTAGTTTAATTGCTTTGAAAATGAATCTTTCTTAAGGTTGTAGGATAGTTTCATTAGAGTAGTGTTTTTAGTTCCCTCAACCCTTAAACCCTTAAACCGAATTAAAATCTCTACCCTAATCCCTCAACCATTAATCCCTCAACCCTTAAACCCTAATATCTCAACCCTATAACCTCAATCCTCTACCATCAACCCTCAATCCTTAAACCCTAAACCCTTAAAACATCTACCCTCTATCCTATGCTTTAAACCCTCAACCCTCAATTCTAAACTCTAAACTCTCAACCCTTAATCCCTCAACATAATCCTTCAAAAATATACCCTCAAACCTAAACCCTAAACCCTCTACCCTCAATCATAAACCCTCAACTGAAAACCCTCAACCCTACACCCTATAACCCTAAACCCTTTAACCTTCTATCGTCTGTCATTTACCATCAACCCAATACCCTCTACTGTCAACCCTAATCCATCAACCCTATAGGTGCTCTACTTGAATCCCTCAACCTTATGCCCTCAACCCCTATCCCTTTCTCTCTATCTATACATCTCACTTCTCTCTCCCTCCCTCTATCCTACCCTCTCTAATTGTCTCTATATAGCTTGTCACTCTTTCTATGTACCTCTCGATCAATCATTCCCTACCACTCTCTCTCACTCCCTCTATCTGTCTCTTTGTATCTCCCTCCCATTGCCTCTTCATCACTCTCCCTCCCAATCCATATATCTCCATATCTTTCAGGTCTCTCCCTCCCGCCCCTCTCTCTTAGGTATCTACTTCTGGCACCCTACCTAGGTAACTCTCTATCTCCCCTCTCTCTATTTATCCATCCCACCCTACCTAGATAAGTCCCTCTCACTCCAACCCCTCTCTTTCTCACTCTCTCTCAGGTCACTCCCTCCCGCACCCACTCCCTCTCTTAAGTCTCTCACTTTTACACTCCATCTTTTTCACACTCCATATCACTACCTATCTCTCAATTCTCTCCCTCTCACCACCCCTAACACTCTCAAGTATATCCCTCTAGAACCATACCTACATAACTATATCCCCCATATCTCTCTCCCTCTCTCTTAATTCTCTATCTCTAACCCCCTCTCTCTCTCCCTCTCTCTCTCTCTCTCTCTCTCTTTAAACCCTCTCCCTCTCTCTCCCTCTCTCTCAATTCTCTCTCTCCTATCCCCCCTCTCTCCCTTCTTCTATCCCCCCACCCTACCTAGCTAACTTCCTCTCACTCCAAACCCTTCTCTCCCACTCCCTTTCTCTTAGTCTTTCCATTCCACCCCCTTTACCTCTCTCAAGACTCTCTCTCACTACCTCTCTATCTCTCTCTTAGGTCTCTCCCTCCCTTTCTCTTTCCCACCATACCTAGAAAACTCTCTCTCTCTTCAAATTCTCCCTCCCTTTAAAGACATACATAAATACATAGATACTTAGATGAATACACACATAATACATATGTACATACAATCCTACATACATACAAGCATTCATGTACATATGTACATACAATCTTACATACATACATACATGCATTGACACATGCATACATACATACAATCATAGATACATGCATACTAGCATGCATACATACAAGCATACATGTGCATACAAAAATACAAATATATAAACATACATTCAATAGAGTAGAATTTAACATAAAGTAAGAAATAACATGAGCACGTTATAATGCGCTCATGTTATGTCTTTCTAGACATGTCTCACACAAACATAAAAACCATGTCAAAACTAAGATATAGTGCACCTGCATAATAATGTGCTCATGTTATATCTTGCTTTGGGAATCCCAAAGCCTTGGGATTGGTCCAAGGAAATTACTTGGAGGGCCTTCCCAATGACCAGAGATGTGTCTCTACAAATTATACAATACTTCACATAATCGGGTTCATGCTAACGATCATGATTTAATATGTTTCATTGTCAAACAAATTGAACACTTGGGTAATGCTAGGCTCTCTCTTAGCTATCCAAAAATGTAATTTTTTTCACTTTTTGACAATGTTTAGCCCTTGATCTATAATTTCTTTTGTTTGTTTGTCTCTTTTTTGGTAAAAAGTAGTGTTTGGTGGTTTTTTCATTATAAATTAACCGTTCATCAAAATTTGAAATACATAATTTTTAGAATCTAGTCCATTCTACAAATATTAAAAAAATTCAATTAGATTCCAAAATTTGTAGGTGTAGCATAGACAAAATTCTATTTTTTAGGAAGTGTCCACTTTGAAAATTTGTAAAAATTTAAATATTCATTAAAAAATTATTAGAAAAAACATGCATCAACTATATACTATTATCTAATTTCTCACTAAAGTGATTTTAAAAATACTAAAAATAAGTTCACCATGCTACGTTTCCACAAAAGTTTCTATGTTATGTTTTTCTAACAAAAACAACACCAATTTCCATGGGTCCCTCTTTTGAACTCCTTAATCTCAACAATTTTCAAAATAAATTTGTAGTTTAGAAAGTAGACTCGGAGCACTATGATCCGGTTTTTTGTTGCATCTCAAATTTTTGAGTGTAACTATCCTCAATTTCACGTCCAAGATCAGTATTTCCTAATTTCAGGAAGAAAGTGGCCTCTTAAGCTCCCCATCTTTTTGCACTTACCCTTTTGTTGCAGGGATAGAGTAGTGCTTTGTATGGAAATAAAGTAACCCTCTGAGACTTTTTTATTCCTTTTGAGGTGTTGTGTGTTTGCTAGTGAGGCTTGTTGATTTCCAATGAGGCATTGTTGTAGCCACTAAGGCTTGTTGATTTCCAAAGAGGCATGTTGTAGCTAGTGAGGCTTATTGATTGATAGTGAGGCATATTGTAGCTAGTGAGGCATATTGTAGGTAGTGAGGAATATTTTATGTAGTGAGGCTTGTTGTTAACCAATGAGGTGCAGAACTTGTAACTTGTAATGTTTTAACTAGTAAGGTCTAATGGACCTTATGCTCAAAGCGGTTTTTCACCCTTTCAAGGCTTTCCACTCATAAACCTAGTGTTCTGTCTTCTCTTTGTGGTTTCTTATATTGTGCTTGATTGGATATATTTTTTCAATTGTTACATTTATATTTTCATGTTATTATGACTCCCTTCACATTTAGTAACTATGAAATTTGAAGTGCTTCAATGAGTTTCTTTACATAAGTCAAGTGTGTTGAAGATTGATTTTTTTTTGTAATTAGACCATTGGTCGAACCCCCCTCTCAGTGGTTCTATACTCTAACACCTTCAACAACCCTCCCATTGCCTAACCCTATCTTTCCTAGTCCTCCTTGTTTTTCTTTACATAATGAAAAGGAGTATAATCTCGTTGAACAAATTAAGAATACTCCTACTAAGATATCCTTATGGGACCTTATTCAAGCCTCCCCTCATTATCATAAAATGATTCAAAGTTACTTACAAAAAGTTCCTACCCCCCCTAATGTGAAATCAAGTGATGTGGCAGCCCAAATTCAGGCTATAACACCAAACAACCTAGACATTGTAATGACGGAAAAAGGGTACACCTTTTCTTTCTTTAATTTGGGAATAAATAATGATCGATTGGACTTGATATTTCCTTGATCTAGTGTTGTGATGAGTTTTACACATCAACATTAGGTCTTGGGCCCTTTTTAAGTTAAAGAAACCTAACTCTACCCTAATTTAATGTTCTAAAGTGTATTTATTTACACCTTCACATTAAATTGAGGAGGCTTGTAAATTAAGTGGTCATAATTTAATGCTGTAATGTGTTGTACACATTCGAATGGGATTTAGGGCCCTTTTAATCTAAATAGACCAAATTTTATTTTAATTTATTGTTGTAAAGTATATTTATTTACACTTTCACATTGAATTTTGGGCCTCTTACATTAATGACATTAATACCATCATTAATAGGCCCCTATGACCCTATATTGTGCATCCCAAGGCATATTTTAATAAAAAACTTGATAAGATCAATAAATAAGCTTAATGTAAACACTCCCCTACACTTAAGCAATCAAAATAGGCTTTGTGGGACCCATTCACCACTTTGGGTGAATGAGTCCCATCGAGGTGGGACCCATTTTCCCAGCTTGGCGAATGAGACCCATTTGGCCTATTTTCATGGTTTTAAGCGGGAAAATTAAGTTTTAACTTCAAATTTTATGAATATTGGCCTATGGGATCCAATTAACAAGATATTAGATAGATTTCCTATATAAATGAGGTCTCAAATAATTATTTGATTATTCATTCATGAGATCAAGTCAAGCACTGAAGAGTTAAGAATTCCAATACTTTACAAGATTATCTAGTGAGAATCCAAGATCATTTCTAAGGAATTTAAGGGCATAAATCTTTATCAATTGTTGAAAAAATTCAAGATCCATCATCATGTGAAGGACTTCATACATCAAAAATGTTATTGAGCTAGGTTTGTGATGTAGTATTGGAGATCCAAGATCAATCATTGTTCTACACCTATTGTCAAGATTAAGATCTACATCCTTCATGGTCATTTCATGTTGAGTTACATATTTACAAGAAATCATTTACAAGGCATCATTCAAGATATCATTGTTCATGTTTCAAGTCCTATGTTTCATTTTCATGTCCTTTTTCATTGTTTCATCATTTGGTTTAATTACCTAAATGATGTTTGACCAAGGTAAACCCCTATTACCTAACAATGAACACTTTTTATCTCTCTTTGTGTGATTGAAGATCTAGGTGCTTTGAAGAATTGAAGATCATTGGAGATTGAGTTGCAAGCTTGGAGAAAGTTGTTGGAGTTGTTTTCCAATTTCTAGGGTTGTAATATTCACTAAAAAGTCACCTATAACCCCAAAAGCAAGGTTTTAGATCTGGAAACAAAGAGAAATAGAAAGAGCAGACATTGAAGGCAAGATTTAAATTTAAAGTTCCAGAAAACTCTAACTAGAATCATTCCACCAGATTGGCGAATGAGTCCCATTTTGTGTCAATTTTGATAATTTTTTGTAGTTTCAGATACCCTTTTTCTAGAAACTTGTTTCTGTACAAAAACCCAGATCTGGGACTGATTCACCTAGAATGGCGAATGAGTCCCAGGAGCTCTAAATTTTAGGATTTTCAGCATTTCCAGTCTTCATTCAAGCCTCTACAATTTTCCAAGTGCACACTTCTAATTTTACAAATTTTTGTTCTAATTTATATGCATTTTAGGGTCAATCATTCAAGTTTTATGCATCACTTGGTTTTATCATTAGATCTTGAATTTCATTTGTTTTTCAAATTCATAGCTTGGTGGTGAACCCCTTATTCAACCCTCATTATTTTACATTTAGCCACTAGGACAACCCTATTACAAGATCTCTTTCTCCTTTACATTGAGATCTCTAGGGTTATCCTTGAATGAAATTGGAGAAGTGGGTGTGCTCTATGTACTAAAACCATATGCTATCACCAAATCACTTTTTCACCATTTCATTTTGGTGAACCTACATTTAGAATACCTTCTTTACTGATTTGGAGTCCATCATCATCCCAGATGTAGGTTGCATTGACTTTGCATTTCGATCGATTCTCCCAAGGGTGTAGATATTTGCATTTCTATGGATATTTTTTCCTTGGGGAGGTCCTCCTTGAGCATTTACGTTGTTGACTACTTGCGTTTTTTGCTATTGGGGTATGCTTTATTGTGGCATGTTGCATTGATAGTTAACTCGTGGTTGATTGGTGTTGTGTTGTGGGTATGCTTTTTGTTGCATTTTTTGTTGTGGAGAACTAATAACCACTTTGACATCAACAAAACCATTGTTGGTGATGTTTTTATTCTTGGCTCATGTGTGAGGTTTGTCATTATAACTTGTTGATGGTCAATTATCTTGGTATATGGGCATGTGCCCATGTGATATGAGGGTTCTCTCAATGTTGAGAGCTTTAGGGATTAATTGATCATATGTCGTGATACATTGCATTTTTAGTTGGAAGGAAAACTCTCCCTTGAGGTTGGAAATGATGGTTTCTATTTTTTGCTCCTCCAGCATGGACCATTTTCTCTTGCTAGCTCTAGACCTCGATCATTGTAAGAAGGTTTCAAATGATTCTCCCCTAACCTTCTTGAGGCTAGATAGTTCCTCCAAGTTGACATCCATGTTAGATTAAATGAGTAGTTTTCTATAAATAGGTTTATGACCTCCTAGAACTTTTTGATTCTAGGAGGTAAGCAGACAAACCGTTCAATGGTAGGACTAGCCAAGCTTTGAGGGAATATTCACATTAGATAGAAGGAATAATATTCCACTTCCATGCAATCTACATGAAATTATCTTATATGGTCCTCAAGATTTCCTTTTCCTCTATATTTATTGAACTTTGGTATTTCAAATCCTTGTAGGAAGGGGAGCATGGAAATATTCTTTTCAAAAGGATAGGGGCTCAAAATCCCTTTGTGTGTATGATTTTTTCATCTTTTCAGATTGAATGTCTTGTATCTAGTGTGAGAGCAATTTTACCTGTGTGGAAAGATTGTTTTGTAGATTGGGTGGTGGAATGCATGTGTTTTTGGGTGGTATGGTTTGTTGGGTGAATGATGGGGTGGCATAAGTTCCTTGCATGTTAAAGTTCAAGGAATTTTTCTACATGTTCATGAAGGGTTGTTGGAAGCCTTGTTGTTGTGCAAGCAATGCCTTTTGGTATTCCTATTGTTGCTTTTGTGCCAACAATGCTCTTTTTTAGGTTTGTTGTTGTTGTTGTTGTTGTTGTTATTGTGCTAATAGAGACTATTTTTGTGCATGTTGTTGTGTTGCTTGTTCTTCTTGTGTTATTACACTTTTTGATGTATGTGTAATTGTAGGGATTATTTATAGCTTTTTTGTTGTAAATATTTTTCTTGTGCTCGTTGTGTTTGTTATTGTGTTTGGGCCTATGCTTGTTGTTGTGCCACTTGCACTTCCTTTTGTGCTGCTCGGTCTTGTGATTGGTCTTGTGCCTGAGCTTGAGCTTGTGCTTGTGCTTGTCATTGTGCTTGTGCTTGTGCTTGTGCTTGTGCTTGTCCTTGTGCTTGCACTCATTCTTGTGCTTGTGCTTGTGCATGTGCTTGTTCTTGTGCTTGTACTTGTGCGTGTGCTTGTGCTTGTGCTTGTGCTTGTGCTTGTGCTTGTGCTTGTGCTTGGGCTTGTGCTTGAGCTTGTGCTTGTGCTTGTGCTTGTGCTTGGGCTTGAGCTTGGGCTTGTGATTTAGCTTGGGCTTGTGCTTGGGCTTGGACTTGTTGCATTTTAAATTTTTACAATGCCTTCTGATATGATTGTTATGATGCTTGCAATGTGATGCTATACTGATTTGTTGTGTTAGGATTTTTGAGGTGGTCGTGGCAGATTTTGTTGAATGGTATTAGATGATATGTTGAGGGGTTTTTGGGATGGTTTTTGGGTGATGATGATGGGTTGGGTGATATCTGGTGGATTTGGAACCAAATTTGACGTGCTTAGCCCTTGCGAGACTAGACTTTGGGATGTTTGAGGTGTTGTTGATGATTTGATTACTGGTTGAGATATTTGGGATGATACAACTTGGTGTTACAATATTAGTGACATAATTGGAGGATTTTTCATGATGGATGTGTTGAGTTGATTTGTGTCTTGGGGGTTGATTGATTTGGTTGATATTGGATTGATGTGTTCAATGAAGCAATTTCTCATATAACTTGAATCGGTGTGGGTGATGATTTCATGATAGGGAATTGTTGGTATGCTTGTGATGTGTTTCCTTATAGGAGTGAAGATGAAACATTAAAGGTGCCTACTTTTTTGAATAGATCTACTTTTCCTTGTGAAATATTTGAAGTTTAACCTTGTGTATGAAGGGTAGAGGTAGGTATGGAATGGAGAGTGGATGAATTTTTTTGGTCATGGAAGATAAGTGGTACATATGGTTGTTGAGGGTCTTGTGGGATGGTATTTGGCATACCAAAAATTGAGTTGCCCTCCAAGTTTTGATTGTTGAAAATTTTTTTCCCATCAAGGGCTTGAAGTACTCAGCTCCCTTTGGTGGTCATGGGTTGACTTGGCATGTGTCATGAGGATGGTTGGGAGATGGGTTGGACTATAGTTGGAAATGGAGGTGTGAATGATGTTTATGGGATGTTCCCCAAAGTTTGTTCAACAATGGTTCTTATGTGAAATTTGGAAGGGATTTTAGCCCCTTCTTTTTCAAATGTCAACATGTATTGGGTGGGATTTAGTCTCATAACCGTGTTGACAAGTTTTTGGGTGTCTAAATTCTGTACTAATTTGATGAACTCATCATGGGACATTTATTTGAAGTTGTTAGTGATATCCTCCACTTGACACCCCCTCTTGAGAATCTTGAGGTGGTTGAGGGGGATAAGGTATCTAGGGTTGGTAGATACCCTTGCATCACACTTATTTTTGCTCAAATCACTCATGGTTGATGTTTATTTACTTTGTTCCATGCTCTAGTTGTGTTGTGATCTTGTTTGCACTATAAAATTTGGGATAAACTTTTAGTGGTGTTTTGATGGATTTGACCTTTGTAGTTGATCTAATTTCTAGGTTTGTGTAGTGAAAATCCCCTAGCCTAGAATGAAAAATGAAAATGAATGCAAGAAAAAGGAAAACAAAAACAACACCTCAAGATTAGGCCTAAGTTGAACTTGAATAAAATGAGAGATAAAGAGAGTGATATACCTTGTCCAAGTTGATTAGTTGATTGGCCTTGTTGATCATTTGATTTGTGTGTTTCTAGACTGATTTTGACAACATAATGACTTATAAACACTTGATTTGGATGCAAGATGATGGATCGAGATGAATGAAGTTGAATGCTTGAATGTGAATGAATTCTAGTTGCATGTAGTTAGGGTTGTGAAATGGCTAAGTCTTAGCTATTTAGCAAAGGAAAGATGAACGAATGGTCAAGATTCATTCTTGACCAAGGACAAGAGATCAAGGGTGGAGATCATAGGTTGACCAAAAGGAATTAAAAATTCCATTTTAAGGTGCATGGAGAGGAAAAAAGGAATAAAATATGTCTTGGGAAACCTTGGGTGAATAAATGGGATTTAAAATTCCATTGGAAAGTACAAGGGGATTTCAAATGGAATTAAAAATTCCATGAAGGGTGTTGGAAGAATAAAATGGAATTAAAAATTCCATTGGGCTATGGGAAGAGTTTAGTAAAGTGGGATTACTAGACTAGTTGATGAAGGATTTGAAGAGGGTTAGGTGGCTAATGATGATTAGGAGACAACATGCAAAAGTTTGAGGATGTGACACATCCTAATCATGGATTAGGAATTTACACATCCCTAATCATGGGGTTAGGAGATGAATTAGGATTAAGTGTGGATGAGACATAAAGGGAATTAAATAAGCAGGTTATTTATTTAATTCTTTTGAAGAAAGGGATAAAGGGGTAAGGTATTTAATTATTTAACTAAATACCTTAGGGATTTTGAGGACTTTTACAATTTTAATTAAATAATAGTAACATTATTTAACTAAGGTGGATAAAAGGATATTTAGATGAAAAAGGATAAATTTGACTAAATGTAAGTGGTCAAATTTAGGTGTCTATATTATTCCCCTCTTTGAGATGGTGTTATGAAGTAGCATTAGTTTAAAGAATATTAAAAAATAGAACTCAGAAGAAGATGATTAGATTGCGAAAGATGCCCCAATAATCAAAGCAGTGAATAGGAAGAAAGGTGATGGGAGTGAATTTGAAGATTAGGGAATGAGGATGCTCCCTCAAGAGGACATGCAGGTTCAAGAGAACACAGGTGTGCTCTCGAAATGGATGAGATGATGAAAGAGTAGATGGGGAAGATGAGACAAAATGATGGATAAGAGAGGATGATAAGCGATAAGAGATTGGGAAAAGAAGATGAGAAGAAAGAAAGAAAAAATGGATTCAAGGAAAAATATGATGTTTCCCTAGTCAAGCTACAAGAAAAGATGGACTCATAATGGATCGAGTATTTTTGATGAGAGAATGATATATCCTGAAACAACACAAGGATAGGGAAGGATACATCTTGATGATGAAGATGATGAGGGAAGGATACATCCTGATGATGATGATGAGAGTGATGATTGGGTCAAGGCTTGTATCAAGGCTAGGAACAAGACCAAGGATGTGATCAGATGATTTATGCTAGATTAGATGGATTAGGATTGGATGGAGATGTGAGATTGTTAAAATGAATGAAGATGATGGAGGGAAAGATGCTTAGAATAACAAATCTATATTATCCTAAGAAGATGGATGAAAAGATGCTTAGAATAACAAACCTCTATTATCCTAAGAAAACTGAAAATATGATGAAATCATGAGGAGGATGGATGAAAATAGTCTAAAAATAAAAAATCTCTATTATCCTAAAGAGATTGGAAAGATGAAATGATGAGGATCAAGAGATAAAAATATTCTTAGAATAAAAAATCTCTATTATTCTAGGAAGATGGATGAAAATATGCTTAGAATAAAAAATCTCTATTATGTTAAGCAGATTGGATGAAATGATGAAAGAATATTGGATGGATAGATGAGGGAGAGTGATGAAGAATCAATGGATTAGAAATATTTAGGGTGAATTGATGGAGGGGTTTGGATAGATGAATGGATAACAACCAAATCAAGCAAGTTAATTGTGATACATTATGTTTCCATGTAATGAGAACTTAAGTTGATATTGCATGAGATACTATGCACTAGGGTATGAGGACCTAAGGTGACATCGTATCACATATGCATAGAACAGACACAACAAAAAAAAGGTTATTCCAACATCCCAAAGTCACAGGGACTTTGGTTGGGCCTGATGTTGAGATAACCACAAACAAAAAGGATGCCCTAGTGTAACACAAGATGATGGGGATCTTGGTGGGTACTACGCAGGACAACCAAGAAGATAGAAACAAATAAAAAGATCAAGATACACCCCTATGTTTACCCATCAAAGCACACCATGCTATGACAGATCATGGTGACCCTCATAAGGTATGACAGGAAGCTAAAATGATAAAGAAAATTTCAAAGAAATCAAAAGATCACAATCAATTTTAAATGTCCTTTGCCACAGGATCAAAAGGATTAATGGCATTGATGCGGTCTGCTAGGAAGGATGCATCCTATTGAGAAAAAAGATGGAAACTAAACTAAAAGATCGACATGACGTAGGATATCTAAAACCGATTGGACCTCATGATAGTAGTGACTAGTGACCTTTGTTTGTGAGTAATAGCTAGATAGGAACATACTTGATGACATGACAAGATGATGAGACACAAGATTGACACACCCTAAAGACCTAGGGGCTTGGGGGTTGATCAAATATCATCCTTGTCTACATGAAAAAATAGAGCCCTTGTAGTTCAACCAAAGACTAATGATTGACCATGGATAAAATTACAAAGAGGATGATGTATACCATGATGGATGACAAACACTAGATGGAAAAATCCCCTGGGGGTGGATCAAATGATTGAAGCCTCCCACGTGAACGTACAGGGGCAACTTAGTTTGACATAAGTACAAAGACAAACAATGGACAAGGGATGATGAGATGATGATGATAAGGAGATATAATGCTGGAACTAATATGATATACAAGAGAGACCCAATGGATTGGATGATGGGGATGGCATGAAGCTCAGGGATGGGATAGTTATCCAAACAATCAAAAGATAAATTGGGAGGATGATATGATGAATAAAGAAGTGATGAAGAGTGATAGGACTTTAGAAAGATATGAGGAATAGATAGGCGCGATAATAGTGAGATGAATGGAGTTGGATTGCATGGAGGTATCCTATAGCTAGATACCAATGATAAGGGATTATCAAATGGAATGAAAATACCAGTAAAGTGATGGATTGATACTGATGGGGATATAGAAAGATGCTAGAACAATTGGGTAGAGGGATAAGGATTTGGAAATATGGAATGGATTATTAGATGGATAAAAGGATAGGGAGACATAGATGAAAAGATAAAAAATGACTAGTGGATGGGTGGATACGGAGATAACATTGAAAAGACAAAAAATGACTAGTGGATGGGTGGATAGGAAGAGAAGGATTTGGAAGATGGAAAGGATTATTGAAATGGATGGATGGATGGTGTCTCCAAGGACCATTGGAAAAATAATGAGATGCCCCACTCTAGATATGTCTTGCATGATGAGGAAAGAGGGATGGTAGATAGCAAGATGGAGAGATAAGGAATGGATATGGATCATAGCAAGATGGGTAGATAATGCAAGATAGACGGTTGTGGATAGGATGCATGGATAAGGAAAGTGGATGGAGAGGATAAGGAATACAAGGGGGTATGGATAAGGGGAATGTATGCCAAGAGCTGTCCAAAGCATGTATAAATATGTACCCAATCTTGTTCAAGATCACAAAGAAGATGGAGGGACTAGATACAAATGGGATATGATGGGTAGGAGGTG
Source organism: Sequoiadendron giganteum (assembly GCA_007115665.2). NCBI lineage: Eukaryota > Viridiplantae > Streptophyta > Pinopsida > Cupressales > Cupressaceae > Sequoiadendron > Sequoiadendron giganteum. Next base: position 29,308,284 of record VCHN02000014.1, read on the forward strand.
GAAGATAGGCAAATGTAGGGGATGGAGGAAGAGGATGCATAGATGGAAGTTAATCCCAATTGTGGAAGTAAAATGGATGGGGGAGTTACACATGACACCTGTTTTCTAAGTTTTCATCATGGTACTTATCCAAGGTGCTTGTTTCCAAAGTTTTCACTATTGGATGAATTGTTTCTCTTTACTATTTTTTTGGATTTTTGACTTTTTTGACTATTTTTTTGATATTTTGGATAGAAATGCAAATGTAGATGAATAAGGATAAGGATGTGGATATGTGGATTTAAAATATAGTTGATAAGGAGATGGATGAAGAACACAAGCATCAAGTTCCATGTGAAGTAATAAGAGCACATGTTTGAAGTGACTATTCATATGTCGGTACAACCTTATTAGAATGGATGGATTATGCAAGAGAACGGATTAAAGGGATTTTCTATGGGAGATATGGGGAATAATGGATGGAATGATCGAGTGGATGTGTGATGGGGGAAGGTGTTCAGGATCAACATTGGAACATGTGGTGGGGGATGTGAAAGGATAGGAGGATGAATGGATGGAGAGTGTGGGGATAATGGAGGAGTTGGGATAGTGAATTTTGGGAGATAGGGATCCAAAATAGTTTTAGGAGATGGATGATGTGAATGATTTCTATTTGGATTAGAAACTTTGGATGTTGTTATGGATTTTTCATTTGAAGGCACTACATCTTTTTTCTTGGGAATCCACATGGTTTTGATTTTTGCTTTGATGGGCCTTTGTGGCCTTTCAGATGGATTTGGATTTTGGATTGTATTTTTCTTTTCATCAACATGTTTGTTTAAGGGGACATTAGGAGTTTTAGATTCATGTGGATATTTGGATTTATGAATTTTCTATTTGGCATCCAAACTGATTTTAATAACAATGGTATGGGTATGAGGCGATGAATGATGTGGAGAAGATGTGGATGGAGTGATAGAGGTAGGATTTTGACGATGATGTGTGGATGGAGGATGTGAGATAGCATGCATGAATGGGTGCCTTTGTTGATCCTGATTAGGGATTATGAATTTAGGATTCTTATGATGTGTGCTAGGGACAGGTGATGGATGGATGAAAGGATGTAGATGATAAGATGGAGGAGGTGATTTTGGGATGTAAGGGCCCAAAATGGACTTTTCAAATAGAGGATGTATGATGGGGGTTGGAGGGACATAAGGACCGAAAATAGATGCAGTAGATGGAGTATGAGCGATGCTGGATGGAGGAACATAAGGACCCAAAATGGATTTGGAGGATGAAGCAGTAAGATGGACGGTTGTTTTGAGCTAACATGGTCGAGGAGGGGGGATAGCAAAAAAGGATTTGGTGGAGTGTTGAGAAGTTCCTCTTATTCCTTTGTAAGAGGATCATTTAGGATGTATAGAGGTTGTACCAAAATTTTTGGATTGTGAGTCTTGGGAAATATATCCAATACTATGTGTGCTTGGATGTACTTTGACTAGACAGGCTCTAAAATACCTTGCTCATGAAGGCCTAAACCTTTTCCTTGATAGTTCATGATCTTGAGAATTCAATCTATGGTAGGATTCTTATTCTTTTGGAATCATGATGCAAGTCCATTAGTAGGTGGAGGAGCATATGCTTTGTTTTTCTTTTACAATAAAACCACCATCGATAAGTGTAATGTTACCAAGGTGATATACAAGTGGTGTTGGGATGGTAGGTATAGGTGGTGATGAAGGATCATACAATGGAGATGATGGTATGCAAACATCTTGATCTAGAGGAGTGAGTGATAAGGGATTAGGAGAGGGATTAGGTGATATGACAGGATCTAGATTTGGGGTAGTGGGTGATAATGGCTCAAGAGATGGAGTGATTGGATCTTGGATGCAAAGGGGATCATGGGATGGAGTGGATGAGATGGTATGATATTGAGATGGGGTGGATGGGGTTGGATCATGACTTGGTTGAAGAGAGGGATCACGAGATGGAATAGATGAGGGACTATGAGCTTGAGATGGAGTAGATAGGATGGTAGGACCTTGATATAGAGAAGGGGATATGTTGGTATGCTTTGGATCAAGCTCTTGGCATGAATTATCCTGTATGAGAGGTATGATTTTGGAGGAGTGTTGGAGAGACTCCTCAATTAGGGGAGATAGGAGGATGGAGGATGCATGAAGGTCATGGGATTGGATTTCGGTGATACCAAGACTAGGGGGAGAAGATTGGATTTGGGTGTCTACAATGGATTGGGTGGAGCTAAGAGTAGGAGATGGGGATTCAATGGATACAGTTGGTTTGATGGCTTCAACAACTTTAGTGGTGCTAGGGGTGGTAATAGTAATGGTAGGTGTGGTATGGAGAAGGGACTCATCACTAGTGGCCATAAATGATAGAGTGATACTGGATAGGTCCACGACATCAAGATGTAGATCTCAAGATATATCCTTTGTTATGAGTCCTTGGATGACATCTGGAATGAGGTCTTTAGGAATTGTAGGTTTAGGTGGGGTGATGGGAATGGACGAAGGATTATGGATGTATGGAGGACTAGGATTAGGGATTGGTGGGTTAGGATTAGATAGGTGGATGGAATTGGATGGGGGACTAGGAGTAGGTGGAGGATTAAGCTTGGTGACTAGATCAAGATTAGATGGAGGATTGAAGTAGGGTGAATTGGGAGGGGGATTAAAATACAATGGAACGGAGGGTGGAGTGATACATGAGGAAAGAGATGATGAACTAAGATGTGAGGAGGTTGATACTAGATTAGGTTGGGAAGACTGAATGGTGGATTAGAATAGGAGGGTGTGGATGGTGGATTTGTGTAGGAGGATATGGATGTGGGATTAAGGTAGAGATATTGTTATGGTTGATGATGATAAGGATAGGAGTATGGGTATGGTGGATTAATATAAGAGGGTGTGGGTGTTGGATAGGAGAGAGATGTAGCAGGAGGACATGATAAATATGTGGATGGTGAGGATACTAGTTATCCCTTGTCAAGGGTAGCATAAGAACTATTATTAGATGTGGATGAAGGCATAGGGGGATAGCTTAGAGGAATGACTATATTTTGGGAGGCGGTCAAAATGAGATTGCTAGCAATGATAGAATCAAGGGGATCTTCATTATACTCATCTTGATCGACAAGAATTTCAGTATCATTATCAACATAGTTGGAATTCCCCTTGACTACTATTATTGGTTGTGCATGAGGAGGATAAGGATTCATGATATTAGATGGGATGAATATGGATCGAAAAGACGAGAATAGATGATTAGAAGGAAATAATAGATGATGACAAGATAAATAGGATGGATTGGAAGAACATGGAAGAAAGGATCTTAAGATTTATTTCAATATCAAAAGATCTTGGATGTAGATGGATCAAAGATCAAGATGGGATTCGGGTTAAGCTCAGATTGGGATTGGATAAAAGATCATATTCGGATTGGATTAAAGCTCAGATTTAGATGACTAGAAGACATGATGGAATGTGATAGGATAGATGAGATAGAATTGGATGGTTGATCAGATATGAAGATTAAAGGGATTCTAAACCTAGTTCAACAATTTGACTTAAATGACGTAAGGTGATAACAATCAAATCAGATTCCAAGATGGATGATTACAACAGTGAATCCACCTCTAGATGAAAGTAGATTGACTGAGTCATAATGATGATTAACTGACTTAGGATGGATGACAACCCTGAGTAGGTGCAAACAATGAAAATTGGGATCAAACACCTGAGCGAACTTGGATAAAAACCTCAAAAATGGAGTTCAGGGGATTCAGATCGATGAACTGATGATGGATGTGCGATCTAAGGATGGTCTAAGAAACTCATAGATGATTTTATTGATGAAATTATGAGATTTAGAAAATACAAATGGATGAAAGTGATTATGGGAAGGCAGATGATGATAAAAAAATTTGATTGAGATAAACGACTTGCGGAATGATAGGCTTTCAATGGCCGAAAGGTTTCACATCCTAGAAAATTTATGGGAAGCAAGGTCACCTCTAAAGGTTGCAAGGTCACCTCTAAAGGTTACAAGGTCACCTATTAGGCTTACAAGGTCACCTATCAAGCTTTCAAGGTCAACTATCAAGCTCGCAAGTTTGCCTATGTACTTTAGCAACCTCATCTGTTCAGACTAGAAAATTCACCTAAGGACTAGTCGATAGGGGAAACAAGTGAATTTGGCTGGAAAATTCAGTTAAGAACTAGCTGATAGGGGAGTCGAGTGAATCTGGTTGGAAAATTCACCTATTTGAGGATGTAGGCTCACCTAACACTTGTCTGACATAGGGAATATGGGAATTTTCTTGGAAAACTCACCTATCAGCTAGCAAGTTCACCCAAGAAGTTATCTGGAAGAGGGAATTGGAAATTTTTTTTAGAAAATTCTCCTATCAGCTAGTAAGCTCACCTAAGAAGTTGACAAGATTGCCTAAACAACTGAAGACCCTAAAGGATGAGCAGATGTAACCGAAGAATAGGCAAGTGTGACTGAATAACATACAAGTGTTACTCTGAGGATGCCTAAGGCGATGAAATTTTTTCATAAATGGATTTGAATGGGGATGTGTACTGAGAAAAAGATGATAACGGAGGAAACAAAGACCTAAATGGACCAGAACATGGCCCCAAATGGAGAATAGGATAGCAAATGGAAAGAATAGATTCACCAAAACTGATCTGGATAGAGACTTAGATGGAGGATAGGACCACCAATGGACAATTGGATATTCCTAAATGAATCCTAATGGGGATAAAGACGAAGAACAGGACAAAAATGACCAAATGGAGCCCTGAACGGAGAACGAGATAGCAAATGGAAGGAAAAGATTCACCTAAGAAAATCCATATGGAGAGTAAAATGGAGGATATGACCACCAATGGATAGCCAAATTTTCCTAAACAAATCCTAGTGGGGACTCAGATGAAGAGTAGGTAAAAAATGGCCAAATAGACACCAAAATAGACTTGAATAAAGACCCAGATGAAAAAGAAGACTTGAAGAGGAGGCTAGGTCACCACTGTCAGAAACAAATTCACCCAAAAAGGTGGCAAGTTCACCTATGACAAGGAGATGGGAAAATTGTCTAAGCAAGACAATGAACAAGATTGAAAGGGGAAAGTAGGATTGCCCTTGTGAGAAGCAAGTTCACCCAACAAGTTGGAAAATTTTCCCAAGAGGATAGAAAAATAACTTGTTCTCTGGGGATGGGTGAGTTTGATGGCTGATAGACTCACTTAAGGGATAGACATACTCACCTATTCAAGACAATGGGAAAAAATAGGATCACCTAAGAAAAGAACCCATAGGAAAATTCACCTCTAACAAAGGCAAACTCACCTAAATGGATGACCCAGACTAGAAAAAGAGGAACAATTTCCTTAGAAGGCAAGGGGGGACTATGCAAAAAGGTTACAAGCATGAAAAATAGTAGACAAAAGGTTGGACTGACTCAATTGAAAAGAAAATAACTCGTATTTCACAAAGAATACACACCAGACAACATAATCCTAGAATTAGTGATAAGGGTTTGCAAACTCTATGTAGGCCCACCATTTTGAGTGGAAAATGCAAGGTCAATACTTCATGATACTAGGGTGGTTCTCTAGAGAACCCTTTCCCACGAAGGTAGATAACTAGCATTCCAATGGCATAGGGTCATCAACGGATGCAATAGGCTCACCTTCATGCTCTCACTCGAGGGCTATCATAGTCCACCATGTGGATTTCTATCTCAATCCAAGGGAGTACATGGTGAGTAACTTTGGGGTTTCATACGCAACCCCTACACTACACCAAGTCACAACTAAAACGTGTATCTCTATCTAGGCTGAACAAGGCTATCTCGTGAGTCCTCGATATATGCATGGTATGTGGGGCACAACCATGAACACTAGCCCATCAAAAGCGTGAGTCAAGAGCCCCAATGAGGTACTCGAAACTCAAACCAACTCTTCATGTCTTATCTAGGTATCACCCTAGCTTTGACGCTTTGCCAAACATGATGTGATTGGATTGGGTAAAAATTTCATTCTCCCACCTTAATATACCCCACTAGTAACATGTGGTTGGGATCATCCCCCAGGTGACGAAATCTCAGGTACGTCCCATGAAGGGAAAAAGACACTAGATGTCTTAGCTAGTCCCTAGGCTCGCACATAGTGCAAGGGGAGAGCTAAGATGCACTAGCACCTCCTAGGTGGACTAACCTGGATAAGAGTGGATTGTGATTTCTCATCACCCAAGATAACCAAGTGGTGCAAGGGGAGTGGATATGTCAAAAACACACTCAAAATCATGGAAAAAAAGTGTAAATTAACCCTTTAATTAAAGCTACATGTGCCTAGTTTAGTGTGAAAAATGACAGAGAGACTAACTAAGGGTCTTAGACCGATCATTATGTAGAAGATGTGTTAGTAGTTTTGGACCACCGATCTTGGATGAAAGAGAAACAACTACACATATTGTTAGGTGGAAGCAAGGACACTCACAAACATACAAGTTAGTGGATTAGTACCTAAAAACGAAACCAAAATGACACAAAAAATGGAAGATTAGGGTTTTGGATTCACCTCATATTCTCCTTTGTGTGAGGAAATTTCACTCATCTAAGTGAGCAAGTTCACCCCTATGAGAGGAAAGGTCGCCTATCTAGACAAGAAGGTTCACCCCTGTAGAGGCAAATTTTCCTATCTAGCTATGCAAGTTCACCTGATTGGTTGGATGGGAAAATTTGCCTAGATGGCAGGTTCGCCTGTTTTGGTGGAGAAGTTGGTCCAACTATTCTGGAGGGAAGAAGGAAAGTTCACCTATTTGGAGGCAAGTTTTCCTATTTGAGGTGTAGTGTGAAAAATGACAAAGAGACTAAGGGTCTTGGACCGATCATTCTATAGAAGGTGCGTTAGTATTTTCTGATCACTAAGCTTGGATGAACAAGAAACAACTACACAGATTGTTAGGTGGAAGCATGGAGACTCACAAAAAAATGAGTTAGTGGATTAGTACTTGAAAATGAAACCAAAATGACACAAAAATAGAAGATTAGGGTTTCAGATTCACCTCAGATTCACCTTAGTGTGAGGCAAGTTTGCCCCTATGAGAGGCAAGGTTGCTTGTCTAGACAAGCAGGTTTTCCCCTATAGGGGAAAGTTTGCCTATCTAGTTGTCCAAGTTTTCTTGTTTGGATGGTAGGCTAGCCTATTCTTGTGAAGAAGCAGGTTCACCTATTCTAGTGGGAAGAAAAAAATTTAACCTATTTGAAGGCAATTTTTCCTGTTTGAGGTGCAAATTCGCCTATTTGGCAGGATGGGAGAATTTGGCTAGATGGTAGGTTCACCTGTTTTGGTGGAGAAGCAGGTTCGCCTGTTCTGGAGGGCAGAAGGTAAGTTCTCCTATTTGGAGGAAATTTCAATTGTTTGATGTGCAAATTCTCCTATTTGGTTGGATGGGAAAATTTTCTTGATGTTTGTTGAAGTCAACTCCGCCTCTGTATCAAGTAGCTTCACCTCTCCAAGCAGGTTCGCCTATTTTCTAGCACAAATTCGCCCCTATAGGGGGTAAATTTTCCTATCAGTCTCAGATTCACCCCTATGTCTAAACTTGAACCTACAAAACTCTAATAGTAGAGAAGGTGAAACAAAAGATGTGTGACATGGGTCCCACTGGGCATGCCAAACGTGTGTGCATGTATTTTTACCAAGTCTAAAATGCAAAACCAAAAGAAATGCAAACAAGGAAAACACAAAGAATACCTAAAGATTAGGCCTAAGTTGAACTTGAACAAAATGAGAGATAACAAGAGTGATATACCTTGTCCAATTTGATCAGTTGATTGACCTTGTTGATCATTTGATTTGTGTGTTCCTAGACTGATTTCAACAACATAATGGCTTATAAATGCTTAATTTGGATGCATGAGGATGGTGGATTGAGTGCAAGATAATGGTTGGAGAAGAATAAAGTTGAATGCTTGAATGTGAATGAATTATGGTTGCATGTGGTTAGGTTTGTGAAATGGCTAAGTGTTAGCCATCTAGCCAAGTAGAGATGAATGAATGGTCAAGATTCATTCTTGGCCAAGGACAATAAATAAAGCGTGGAGATCAAACATTGACCAAAAGGAATTAAAAATTAATTTTTAATGTGCATGGGGAGGACAAAAGGAATAAAATATTCCTTGAGAAACCTTGGGTCAATAAATGGAATTTAAAATTCCATTGGAAAGTACATGGGGATTGTAAATGGAATTAAACATTCCATGAAGGGTGTTGGAAGAATAAAATGGAATTAAAAATTCCATTGGGATGTGGGAAGAGTTGACTAAAGGGGACTTATTAGACTAGTTGATGAAGATTAGAAGAGGGTTAGGTGGCTAATGATGATTAGGACCCAACTTGCAAAAGTTGGAGGATGTGACACCTCCTAATCATGGATTAGGAATGTGCATATCCCTAATGATGGGATTAGGAGATGAATTAGGATTAAGTGTGGATGGGTCATAAAGGGAATTAAATAAGTGGGTTATTTATTTAATTCTTTGGAAGAAAGGAATAAAGGGGTAAGGTATTTAATTATTTAACTAAATTCCTTAGGGATTTAGATGACTTTAAGGACGTTAATTACATAATAGTAACATTATTTAACTAATGTGGATAAAAGGATATTTAGACAAAAAATAATAAATTTGACTAAATGTAAGTGGTCAAATTTAGGTGTCTACACTAGGTACACAAAAAACCTATAGGATGTTATTAAGATCAGGTGGTGATGGTATGAAAGGGTGGGTGATATGGATATTTGAACTTCTAAGAACTTTGGGTAGTACTAGACTTTAGGATTTGATTTTGATTCTTGGATTTGGATGTTGAACTTTGTAAATCCTAGGATAAACTCATGATATTTAGATAAACTTTGTTCAAAGGATGCTAATTTAACTAAATGTGTGAGAAAGGATTCATTCCCATACATATAACTAAACAAGCTGACTTGGATTTGGTTTAAGATGATCGTCCAAAGTCTAGCATAGTGATGTTTCCAAAATTCTAAGAAGTTGTTTGTGGGATTGGGGTATGTGTAGGATCATCATGGAAAAAACAGGCCTTTAAGTGGCAATGAAAACTTAGAAAATCGAACTTAGGAAACTTGACATAAAATTTTGAATAATTTATCTATATTTTTTCAAAAATATGTAACAATAGAATCTGTAGAAAATTGAATTTAGTTCCTAAACTACTAGGTTTATTTATTTTTTAAATCTCTTTAGTGAAAATTTGAAATTTCAGTGCAGTAGTACTTCAATTTCAGGGTAAAAATAAGAAGTAGGTGTTTGTCTGACCACCCTTACCACAATAAAATGATAATATTTTTTTATGAGATTTTAGATATAAGTAGAGGACTCATGTCCCGATGTGATGCATATTTTTTTGTAATTTGTTTCCAAGTAAATAATTAATTATGATTTTTTTATTACAACTTTTAAAAAATATAAAAACTCGTATGTCTGACCACCTTAACTTGTTCAAAACTTCATGAATTTTATTTTTTTAATCCTATAGTATATGGAGCATAGAATGTGACACATGTTTCAGATTCAAAAAATGTGATACCATTTGAAAGCTATAGATGTTTTTCAGTCAACCTATCAATCATGACTTTGGTCATAATTCAAATAGAAAATGAATAATAATTATTTATTAAATTCAAAGTAAAGCATAATTTATATTGGTGGAAACCTGAGAATCTCCTTTAAAAACCCTTTTTGTTTCATCAATTTTGAGTAAAAAAAAAGTCGTTAGCCACATGGACCATCATATCACTTACATATCGCCACTTTTTGGCCCATGATGATCTTGCACATACCCATTGATTTTGATAAATTTTTTGGGGATGGATGAAATGTTTGTTTTGATCCTATGTGAACCTAAATGGAATTTTTTTACAAGACTAAGATATTGAAGAACATTCTTTACCCTATGAGTAGATCAATGCCTTAGATGAGAGGCTGAATTTGGACATACAAATCTGTTTCTTCTCTCAAAAAGCATGAATAAAAATTGCTTACCAAGATATCCCTATTGTGATAGATGAATTCAAGATTCTTTTCTTGATATACCTTGGACTATGATTTATATTCTTGAAAAAATGAGACATGGATCTTTGTTTAGGTATTTTGACCTTGTGAGAGATCATGGAGACAAATACATGTGTGGGATCCAATTGTGATTTTATCTTGATTAATGAATTTATTTTTACCACATCCACTTGTCTTGCTTAAATTTTAAACTAAATGTCTATGTCGAAGAAATATTTCATTCCACAAGGTCCATTATGTGAAAATCAAGAAGCCAAGGCTATAGTTTCCCTAAGTTGACTTTGCAAAGAGTGAATTGAGATGTGAATCCAAATATTTAGAAGCCTCTAAAGATGAGATCTACTTAGGGACAAGTATTTATATTTGACTCTTCAAAGGTGTTCATTCTATTCAAAGGGTTTGAAATTTGATGATTGTTCAATGCTTGTTTCAATGTTTTGGAACCAATCAATATGTTTTAAAATTGACTCACAAGTAGCACAATCCTAGCTCAATCGGTATGTTTTTTCTTGGTGGGCCTACCTCATGCCCTTTGTAGTCTTAGAGATGATTTTACATGAAATTGAGGGAAAGGTGTAAAAGGTATGTTAAGAATAAAACTCTTAACCCATACACCTTAGCCAAAATCAGACATCGCAAGTAACTTCTTGGAAGCTAGGTTCCAATGCACCACTTTGATAAACTCATTGGATGGACAAGTTGGTTACTACAACAAGGTTCTTAATGACACTATTTCAAGATAAACCAGTTTCTATACATGTGGTGATACACTCAATTAGGAGGCCCCCCATCCCTTGCATTTTTTTACATATCACCCAGATACTAGGGGAGACATTCATTGGTATAGAGAATTTCCATCGGCTGATTGAAAACTTTCCCAACAATCATGATTATTTCTTTAGCAAACTGAAAAAACGTATCGCTTGGCTCATTCCCTCTCACAACTTGGGAGGCAGGCCCTCTAAAGGTGACTCAACATCAAGAAAAAGTTACACTTTTTAGTTATCCATTTTGCAAAAGATCACACGAAGTGCAAGGGGAGAGGATACACACCTAATGTTGGTGTGAATAAGTCTTGTACCTAGTTGATTATTTGTAGGGTACAAGTCAGATCTGATGATGGGTACTGGCCAGTCATATCTTGTACTATCATTGGTTTGAGTAACCTCAATTGGTGCCAAAGCCAATGTACCACTCATTCAATTATCGTAGGGTTTAATTAACTGAAACTTTGATTGGGAATCGACTGAGACTTTGATTTATCCCAGCGTACTTCCTATTGAATCTAATGTCATCCTCTCAGTGGTTGCCTTTTTTTCACATTTTTGGTACCTGCCATTTTTTTGTTCGCTTGGAATTTCTTTCAATTGATAGGTTTTGTTTTATATATTACAAACTTTGTTATTATTATTTTTTTTAAAAGTTGATCAACTGACTATATATTATAAATTTTTATTTTAAACCTACCAACCATAATGTTGTAAAGCTCGACGGTGTATTGGGTGGTGGGGTGGCCCACTGGTGGTGCAACCACCAGGGCCCCACCCCCACTCTACCTGCCCACCACCCATGGTGGCAGTAAAATAAACACTTTTTTTATAAACCCTATTCTGCTGACATGATCATATGGCGTGACTCGAGGCTACATTTTTGTAAGTAGTTAATGCTATTTTTTTGCACCTAATTAGTGTGAAGTGCCTTTTTATAAGAATTCTTTTATTTTTTTACATAACTTTTAATCTAGATGGTGAAATATTATAAACAAAATATTGCCAAGCAACATGTATTTTCTGGTGATATAGGTGATTTTCAAAGATTTTTCTATTTGGTTGCATTTATAGCTTGTTGAAGCCAAATGTTCCTTTTTCACTCTTGAGCTCATAATTTTTTCTTCATTCCTCCTTTTCTAGTGATTCTTGCGGTGTTGTAAAGGTCTCTCTGAGCTCTTCAAAGTTACTCATGCACTTTTTCCAGATTTAGCCCTTTATATAGTTAATTCAATATTTTGTGTTTTAACACTACTTAACTACTTGGATATTTTCTAGTGCCTGGAGTTTTTTTGTTTACATGGGATGGTCTCATTTGGGTTGCTTCATATGTATTTCTAGTATTTTGTCCTTTGTGGGAATTTTGAACATCATTTTTAAGAAAATTCTTATATGTAAATGCACTGAGATAAAGTGCCACACTGTTGTACATGTATTTTGGGGATTTTGTACTTGCACTATTTTATAAAGTTCCATGGGGGGTTGTGTAGCATCTTTTTATTTTCCACCACATCTTTTTCAAGTGAGTGTCCCTCTAAGAAAACAAAGAATCCATGTGATTCTTGCCTCATGCATGTGTTCTTTGTTTTGCACACCTTTTTTCATCTGTAGGTACTTTCTTGTGCACTTTTAGATGTTGTTTCTTCTCCTTCATACACTACATGGTGATACAAATTTTTTAAGTGGATCTATCATTCCTCTTCCAAGTCAACATTATGGGGGGTATTATACTGTTTGTGAGAATGCTTCCTTGGTTTCACTTTGGAGTGAACTATGTATCTAGTCTTTGCTCCTATATACTAGGCAGATGTAGTGGCTAGTTACCCATGCATTTCAGTGAGATGGAGCATTTACCATATAGACACTCTTACATTCCTATTTTGTGGAGGCAACTTTCATCCTCAATTGATTAGTATTCTTTAGACTATTGGCACCTGTATTTTCAACTTACATTGGTTGAGTAGTGTCATTGGGGTTACTCATTTATATTCATGTGCCATCTATATTTTCAATTGACAGATGTTTTTCCTTTGTTTTCCATCTGATATTTTTTGAGTAGTGTTATTGGGGGCACTCATGTAGATTGTTGTTTTTTTTATCTTGATCACCCTATTTTTTAGAGGAGGTTTTTCAGTTATAGCACTATAGTAGTCATCTTTCAACAATTTTTTGTAGCTTCTTCCTACATCAAATTCATTCTTCATGTTCTTGTTCTTTTTCTCTCTTTTGGAGAGGAGTTTTCTCCCAAAGGGTTTTTTCTCATTTTTCTTCGTTTGTGAGAGTTTTTTCTGTACATGGGTACCTCATTAGACCTTGTTTTTGAGACACACCTTTTGCATATTTTCATTGGTTTGTTCCTCCCTATGTTGCACTTAAGGGTGGTGTTGGTGTGAATAATTCTTGTACCTAGGTGATTGTTTACTAGGGACTTAGGGGACTTAGTCCACATGATAAGTTTACTTAGGATATAAGCATTTTTCTAGAAGTCTTAGTTGTCTTATCTAGATAAGTCATAGTTATCATATCTAGATTTCACATCATCCTGGGTAGTTATGAGTAAGTTGTCTCATGTGATAGGATTAAGACACTTGCCATGATCTTGTCTTATCCTATCTCTCATCCTTGCCTTTATAAGTAAGGAATCTCTAGCATAGCATTATATCATATTTTCATTCTTGTTTAGTGGAATAGCATCTTCCATTGTTGCTTCTCTTTATTTCTTGTGGAGTTTATTTGGTGTTTTAGATTGAAGATAGCTCACTTCAACACCTAAAGTGTATCCAAGACAAAATCACTCACTTAAGACACTTGTTCTTTCTAGCCTTCAAATTAATAGTGGTTTATTTTTAAGCACCAAACTAGATGTGAGTTTTCCTTGTTCAATTTTAGCCCAACATAGAAATGATTTAGTAAGTTTGTAAGTTTTATTTTAATAAATTTGAAAAGATCAAATCAATGATGAATTTTAAACCCAAAATGAATCTATTTGGTCCTAAAATAGAAAATGAAAGCAACAATGGATTCCTTAAGCTATTACAATGAACATTAAAAATTATTTTAATCTTCTAAGTTGATGATTCCCCCCAATCTACAAAAGTAGCTTTGGATAGCAAAGACAATGTTGTTTCTGCAAAGGTGACATTGTTTTGACAAAAGTGGCACTCTAGTGAAAAGTAGAAGCGATGCTCTATTGAAAATAGAGAGAAAAAAGGTGGCACATAATTTTTTAAAGCAATGCTGAAGTGAAGGCAACGTTTTGGTGGACACATGCAAAATCGCATAAACTTGATAAAGAAATAGAGACAGTGGTGCATTTCATCAAAAGTGACTCCCTATAACGATTGAAGTGTTGTTTTGTCAAAGGAATCACTATATCTCTCGAAAATAGTGATGCAATAAGAAAAGATGATGTTTTGGCTGTTAAAAATGGCACCGCTTTCCTATCAATGCAAAAAACATGATTTCTAGGCTAAAATTGCAAATTTTTAAATGGTTAGCCCTCCCTCTAGCACAAAAAAGTGAGTGATGATCTACACCTAGATAAGCATGGACAATCCAAACATCTTTAGTCATTCAAATAAGCACAAATATCATTCGCTATGAAATTCTCAAGCATGCAAAGAAGATGAAAATAAAACTCAAAACATGAACTAAACATGAAATTAAAACATTGAAATCCTAATCTAAGCTACCCAAACCTCATCCTGTAGGGGGCTTGGTGTCACTTTGATGTTGAAAGTGACCCTTTCCCAATCCCCTTCATAAGATCCAAGGTCCTTTGATTCCAATTATATGTGATTATGATACAAAATATGTTGATGGCCTAGTTGAAGTGATGAAAATGAGTGATTTCTATGAATGAATGTGCCTATATAGTAAGATTGCATGTGATTGTGGATCCATATTCAATAGAGAAAGCTTCTATTTATAGCCAAGAAGGGTTGAAGAATAGATGAAATTGGTGGATGTTGGAATAAGATGAGATTCAATAGCATTATGACACTTGTAAAAAGGCTAATGAAAGCCATGGAGATATGTTCTCACACGTGTGAGCACATCTTGGGAGAAATGATGTGTAAGAAGAGTAAATGCTTGGGTGGCTTCTATAAGAGGGGTGTAAGAGGCTATTTAAGGAATGTGGGTGAGAATGTAAGAGGGACAAGATGGCATGTAAGAGGCCATTTAAGGCTTTGTGTAAGAGAAATGTGGCTATTAAGGACCTTCTAAGAGGCTTTAGTATTTGGGAAAGAAAGTCAAATAAATGGAATTATTGAAGGAATATTCTCAAAGAATATGCCTTTGTGAGGTAAAATAGGATAGTTAGCTAATTAAAAGAAATTGTTGTCATATGCAACTTGGTTAGTTAATCATGGGTTTATTCAACCTTAGTGGGGTTAAAATCTAGAGAAATGGGTAATAAATTTTTAAGAGGTGATTAAAGTTAATTAATTCAAAATTAATCAACTTGAGTGGGTTATAGGTTTGTGACATTTGTTTTAAATAATTTGATTTATTAATCAAATGAGAGGACTTTAGGGTTTTAATTAAATAATTTTATTTATTTAATTAAATGGGGTGAACATTAGTGGGAAGAGAATGAATAATCTAATAAAATTAATTATTTGATTAATAGTAGAAATTGATGAATTTAACTAAATAATATGAATTATTTAATTAAATGGTTAGTTCGAAGTGATTTAGGAGGAAATTATGCTAATTAATCAAACTTAGATGTGTAATATCAATCAGGACTATTTAAGTTTCTACACCATTTATCCATTCATACAGTGAGAGTTGCCTTGGATAATAGATAATTCAATGGATCACTCTTAGCAATGAGATTTATCTGATGCAAAAGCATATAGTGTTTAAATTTTTGGGAAACAAAGACAACTACTAGGCAAGCCTTCTCAATGGGTGAATAGTTCATCTCATATCTAGCCAAAGTACTACTGATATAATAGATTACTCCCTCCTTTTTGGTTTCGTCATGTTGAGCAAGAAGAGATCCTAATGCTTCTAATGTGGTCGAGATTTATAGGATCAAAGGTTTATTTGGTATCAGTGGAGTGATAATAGGAGGTTTTAGTAGATAGTCTTATTTTTTGGAAGGCTTTGTCACATTTATCATCGCACTGGTATGTGATCCCTTTGTGGAGAAGGTGAGAAAAGGGGTGGATCTTGTCTACCAACTGTGGAATGAATCTCTTGATAGACTATAGCCTCCTTATCTACATCACATTTGTTTTAGTGTTTGTAGGGGTTCCATATCTAAAATTTCTTTTACCTTGGATAGATCCATCTCAATTCCTCTTTGTGAAGATATGTATCCTAGGATCTTTCCTTATGTGACCTCAAAGAAACACTTTTTTGGATTTAGTTACAGAGGTATTCTTCAATCCTATCAAAGATTGGTCCTAGTACTTCTATATGCTCCTTCTTTTGATTTGGCTAGAATTTAATCCACATAGTCTTCAATAGATTTATGGATCATGTCATGAAAGATTAGGGTCATCACTCTCTAATAAGTAGCTCTAACATTCTTTAACCCAAATGACATCATATTCCAGCAATATGTTCCCTGCAGATAGGTGAATGCTATTTTACATTGGTACTCCTTAGCGATCATGATTTGGTTATAACATTAGAATCCATCCATAAGTGATAACATCTCATGTCCAATAGTTACTTCCACAATGATATCAATTTTTCGAAGAGGGAGGTCATCTTTAGGACATGCTTTGTTTAAGTCGTTAAAGTCAAAGCATATTTTGATGCCCCCAATGGGTTTAGAGACTAGCACCAAGTTTGAAACCCACTCAAGATAATCTATTGGTCATATAAATCTGATGTCAAGGAGTTTCTACAATTCTAGCTTAAACAATAATGCTATATAAGGGTGAATCTTTCTTAGTTTCTTCTTTACTAGTTTGTCTTCAGGACAAATTGTGAGGTGGTGTACAAAAACTTTAGGATCAAGTCTAGGCATATCTATATAGGACCATACAAAGTTGTCCCTTCGTCCTTTTAGGAAAGCTTCCAAGTTTTTTGGTTCCTCATTCAATAATTATTTTGCATAGAAGGTTATCTTAGGTGCCTCCTCCATCCCCAAATTTATTAGATTAGCTTTCTTTTCAAGTACTGTTGATTTCCCTAGATGCATTACACTAAGAGGAAGTTTGAATCCCTCATCCTTTGGCGCCTTAGAGACATTTTCACCATCGGATGCACCCTTTATTTTTACTATTTTATGATAAAAATGTGCCATAGTGTGGTTTTCACTTAAAGATTGGAATGTGATTCTCATATCATTTATTTTGTGACTGAGGGATTAAATTTTTTCCTCATAGTAAGCTGGTGTATCTAGTTCTATGTCAAAATCCTACTTTATGATCCCTACAAGGAAAGTTATCATGGATTTCCATAAATTCATAGATTTATTTATCATTTTTGAACACATCCATAATTGGTAGTCCTTGTTGGTCCTAGTTGATTAGTTGAGGTTATACTAGCTTGAGTTCATTGATTTGGATATTAGGAGAAAAGGATGTGGTAGTTATCATAAATATGGAGGTATCCTCAAATAGGTTAGTGATGTCAAGGGGAAAGTCACCTAGGGTATTATCATGTGATGTTGGTAACTAAGAGGAATGCTCAACACATTTATTAGAAGCACCCCTGCTAAAGATAGTCACCTTGCTAGAGATACATCCTAGAGCAAGATTATTTGGCTATTTCTTAGGATCAAGGGGTTATAGTAAATCATTGTCATTCTGCCCTAGCATCTCATTCTTATTATACCCCCATCCCATCATTAGCTGCAATCCTTTGTTATAATCTTCCATTGGAAGAACATGCATTGGTTGGTTATCCTAATATGGAAACTTGGATACATCTTCTTCATTGATGACCTCTTTATTCAATCCCCCCACTTGGTAAAAGTAGAGGCTACATTCATTATCTCAGCTATCTTGTTGATAGGTTGTGGCTTCATTTAATATTTAGCAAAAAGAGGTAACTCTCCTAAGATAAAGGAGTGCTTCTTGAGATTATAATCCCCACATATGTTGTCCATGATCTCTGCTTTGATGTCTAGTATGTTTTGTATGATGGGTGTCTTGGATTCTAAAGTAGATGCTAGGGAAGATGGGTCAAAAAACAAGAAGGATGTGGGCCCTTCATCATTTTTTGGTACTTGTAAGATTTTGTAGAATTTTTCTTCAAGGGTCTTGCAGTAATAAAATGACTCAGGATCACCATGGATGGTAACTTCATTATCTTGAAAAGGAAATTTGACACATTGATGGTAGGGTATGTGCATGATCATCATGAAAAAATAGGCCCTTAAGTGGCAATGAAAATTCAAAAAATTAGAGGTAGGAAACTTGATGTAAAAATTTGAATAAGTTATCTATATTATTTCAAATATATGTAAGAATAGAATCTGTAGAAAATTGAATGTAGTTTCTAGAATTGTAGGTTTATTTTAAAAAAATAAAAATCTATTTGATGAAAAATTGAAATTTCAATGCAGTAGTACTTAAATTTTAGGGAAAAAATAAGAAGTAGGTGTTTGTCTGACCACCCTAACCCATATTTTTTGTAATTTTTTTCCAAGTAAATAATTCATTATGGATTTTTATTACAAATTTATAAAAAATATAAAAACTTGTATATTTGGCCACCTTAACTTGGTCAAAACTTCATGTAATTCATTTTTTTGTTTTTAATCCTTTAGTATGCGAAGCATAGAATGTGACACATATTTCAAATTCAAAAAATATGATACCATTTGAGAGCTATAATGTTTTTCAATCAGCCTATCGATCAAGAATTTAGTCGTAATTCAAATAGAAAATGAATAATAATAATTTATTAAATTCAAAATAAAGCATAATTTATATTGGTGGAAAGCTGAGAATATCCTTTAAAAACCCTTTTCATTTCATCAATTTTGGGTTAGCAAAAAGTCGTCAGCCACATGGTTCATCATACCACTTACATATCGCCACCCTTTGGCCCATCATGATCCTACACATACCCAGCATGTGGAAGCTACAACATGCATGGCATGGATCCATGGCTGACCTAGAAGAATGTTGTAAGGAAGGTCAAGATTGAGCAATTGGCATGTGGTTTTGGCAATGATGAGTCCTAGTTGGATAGGGAGCTTGATTATGTCTTGAGGTCCACTTGCTCTTGATAATCGTATGTCGTTATAGTTATGCCCTTTTTATTTTCAATGGTATCTTCAGAGTATCCAAATTTTCAATTTAACTAAAGGATAGAAATATTTAGACCAAAACCTCCATCCACCATGACTTTTGATTTTATTCTTGTGAACAACGACCTCAAGGTGCAAAGCATGATTGTGTGATGGCTACGCTAGGAGGTCTTGCTTAGAAAAGGTGAGTAGATAGGGAGTGGTGATGTGTCCAATCATAGCTCGGAATTTCTCAGTATCAAGATCCTTAGGTATGGAAGAGGTAGACAAAGCCTTTTCTAATACATCCCTATGTGCGGGTGATAGCTTCAATAATCCCAGGATGGAGATCTGGGTAGGGGTATGTGCAGGATCATGATGGGCCAAAAAGTGGCGATATGATGGCCCATGTGGCAGACAACTATTGTTTTACCCAAAATTGATGAAATGAAAAGGGTTTTTAAAGGAGATTCTCAACTTTCCACCAATATAAATTATGCTTTACTTTGTATTTAATAAATTATTATTATTTATTTTCTATTTTAATTATGACTAAAGTCCCGATTGATAGGTTGATTGAAAAACATCTATATCTTTCAAACGGTATCACATTTTTTAAATCTAAAACATGTGTCACATTTTGTGCTTCACATACTAGAGGATTAAAAAAAAAAGAATTCAATTTCATGAAGTTTTGACCAAGTTAAGGTGGTCAGATGTACGAGTTTTTATATTTTTTAAAATTTGTAATAAAAAAATGATAATTAATTATTTAATTGCAAAAAAATTACAAAAAAATATGCATCACATCGGGACATGAGTCTTCTACTTATATCTAAAATATTATAATTTTTTTTATCATTTTATTGTGGTTAGGGTGGTCAGACAAACACCTACTTCTTATTTTTTCCCTGAAATTTAAGTACTACTGCATTGAAATTTCAAATTTTCACCAAATAGATTTAAAAAAAATAAAAATAAACCTAGTATTCTATAAACTAAATTCAATTTGAAATAGATTCTATTATTACATATTTTTGAAAAAATATACATAAATTATTCAAATTTTTACGTCAAGTTTCCTAACTCTGATTTTTCTGAATTTTATTGCCACTTAAGGGCTTGTTTTTTCCATGATGATCCTGCACATGCCCATAGGGGTCTTCTTTAATTATTCTAGGAGACTATAAAAACTAGGGTTTGGCTTAAAAGTTGTGGGTTGTGCCCAAGGTTGTGATGATGCTCCTTGGATTTTGACCTTTCCCAAATGTGTGGTGACTCCACACTCTGCACTAGGTCATTTCATGGTGATGACCGATATGAAATTATCATAATATCTGACCACGTTGGTATAATTATGTTCTAAATTGGTGTAATACTTCCCTTTTTCATTGTCCTTTCCATTATTATGATCCAACATTGGGTTCTTGTATATCTTTATCTCTTTTTTACTTGTTTGTTGATCGATAGTCACTTCTCCATTATCAATTAGATCTTGGATAATAGTTTTTAGTTTTGTGTAGTTCACCATTTTATGTCCTTTGATCTTATAGAAATCACAAAGATCCTTCTTGTTTTACCATGGTGGTTTAACTTCACATTCTTGGTAATTTTTATGGTTGGGGAGCATGATTAGATTTGAATGCACCAACTTTTACATGACTACTTTGAGGGGTTCCCCCAATGGTGTGTACTTATGCTTTTATGGGTAGTTGTTCCTCAAGGGTGGTCCTCTTTGTCGTGTGTTGGCATTGTTGACTTCGTTGTTTGGAAATTGTGTGTTTATTTATTATACATTTGGTTGCGTGTTTATTGATTGATTGTTGATTTCTTTGGGAGCACCTAGGATCACTTTAGCATCAATAACACCATTGCTAGTTACGTTCTTGTTCTTGGCCCATATGCAGGGCTTGTTGTTAGAAATAGTAGATGGGTGGTTGTCCTTGTATGTTTGTGTGTTTTGTTTATGCAATAAAGGATCTCTCAATGTTAAGGGATCTCAGGATAAGCTCTTCATATGTTGTGACATGTTTCATTTTCAATTGAAAGGATAGATTTGTGTCTATGTTGGCAATGATGATCCCTATTTTTTCTCTTCAAGAATGGGCAATTTTCTTTTGCTAGCTCTCTTTCTCCATTGTTGTAATAATATTTTAAAGGATTTACCTTTGTTTTTCTTTAGGGTGCATAACTCTTCCAAGCTTACGTCCATGTCTAGGTTGTAGGAGAAATGATCTATGAACCAATCAATTATTTCTTGGAAGGCTTGAATTTTTGGAGGTAAATGTGAGAACCAATCTATCGCTAGGCCTCCTAAACTATGTGGGAATAGGTGCCTCAAAAAGTAATCATTGTAAGAAACTTCCATACATGTTACATGAAACTCTTTAATATGATCCAATAGATCTCCCTACCCTCTTTATTTGTCAAATTTTGGGACTTCAAATCTAGGTGGGAAAGGTATCATCACAATTTTTCTATCAAAGGGGTATGGACACAAGTCTCATTGGGCATGTAGTTTCTTTGTTTTCCCCATTTGGATGTCTTGGATTTTTTGCATGAGCACCTTAATTTGTGATCATAAATCATCTTACAAATTTTTTTGGGGAGCATACGTGTTATATTACAAGATGGTAGATGACTTGTAGGTGGGATTTTGATATGGACCGGTGTTATATGAGGTGTAGGGTGGATGTTGATATTGTGTAGGTGATGGTGATAGTGGTGGATGTATGTATGCTCCTTGTATATTTGGGCTCAAGAATTGTTTTTGTTTGTTTGTGTATATTTTTTGGGGGTTGTAGTACAATACTTGTTGTTATTGTTGTTGTTGTTGCACAAAAATTTATTATTGTTGAGCATGTTGTTGTGCTTGCAATGGTTTTTATTTTTGTGTGAACAATGCTTGTTGTTGTTGCACAATCAATGCCTATTGTTGATCTTGTTATTGTTTTAAGGCTTGAGCTTGAGCTTGTTGTTGTTTCAATGCATCTTGATAAGCTTTTTGTGCTTGCACTGCTTGTTGTTGGGCTTTATGTTGTTGTAAAGCTTGTTTCTAGGATTTTTGTTGTTGTAAATCTTGTTGTGCTTGCAACATTATACAATATTGGCTTAGAATTATTAGATTTTCTAGAATGTCTGGTGGATTTTAAGGGACCATGGTGTGAGTGATTTGTGGGTTGATTTGATTGTGGGGTGGTTGTGTTATGAGATTTTGAGGTTTGTTTTGTGCTATGATTCCTTATAAAATTTGAGATTGGGGGTGGAGGAATGTGGGTTTGGGGTACCATCTAATTTTAAATTACTTGGGGGACCAAAGGTTGAGATGGTTCCTTTTAGAACCCAAAATTTTTGTCAGAAAACCCTAAGGTTTTCCCATTTGAATCTAATTTTTTCATCATTACCCTAAGAAATTCTATTCATTTATATCCATATTTCACTATCCTTCCTTTAAAAAATTCATTTTCCCATCCATAATGTTCAAATGTCTTTATCACCATTCAAAAATTTTGTATTTGACTTCTATTTTACCGTGGCCATATTCATTCCTTTCTATTACCTTCACCTCTTTATCATGGCCTTTTGCAAAGTGGCTCACGGTGTAGCAGTAACAGATCAAACACGATCAGAGTAACTACCACCGCCACACCGTGGCCTGTCAGAATACTAACCACGGTAATGCGGTGGGCAGTCATCATGATGGCGAGGATAATGGTTGATGAGGCACCATGGTACTGCATGAGGTTAGGAAGTAGACTATGGTAAAGTGGTGGTCGGAGAGGATGATAGTTAATGTTGGCACCGTGCTACCACTGACAGAAAAAGTGAAAGCCGCAGTAGAGCGGTAGATGAAAGGAAGACCGTGATGGTTAAGATCGCCATACCGCACGCGGTGAAGGAAGAGACCATAGTGGTGTAGTGGAAGGAGATAGATAATGCAGATGGTGAAGGGAGTGGCAGATCGAAGGAACCCCAGTACCACTGGTAGGAAGCGAAGAGGTTGTGGTAGTTTGGTGGAGGGTTAGCAGGAAGTAAGGATGACAGTTGAAGATGGTCACCGCCATACCACCAGTGGATAGAATGAGGACAACGGTAATGCGGTAACAATGAAGAAGACACCGTTACAGTCTCACCGTGATACCACAGCCGGTCAACAAGTTGACCACGGTAGAGCAGCAAGCGTAAATGAAGACTTTACAACAAGGCATAAAGTAAAACATAAAGGCAACGTATAAAGTGAAAATGAAAACGCAGAACTATGTTTAAAATAGTTAATTTGCTGATAAGGCAAAGCAATTAAATGTTTTGGTTTCTGTTAATGGAATGTAAATAGATGTAACTGAAAATGAAGGGTCACGACCCTTGAGATGTAATGTATAAATAATTTGCAAAAATCAGGGGTAGATAGGAGTTAGACAATAGGAGTTAGATTTTTTCCCGAGAAGGGACTAGGATGGAAATAATGTATAGAATTTTCATGAAGTAGAAGCAATGAAGACTAATGTATTAGACTAGTGAATTTCTCTTTGGTGTTCAGTTGTTGTGATAAAATAATACATACTTTTTATTTGGTTGTCTCCAACTGGAATTCTTTAAATCATTTAAATCAATGTATCAAGTATATTCCTGATTTATCAGAGTGATTTTTCCACTTTGTGTGATTTAATTAACTGGTGTCTGCAAGACATAATTAAAATATTTTAATAATTCACAGTGGTTTTAAGATTTCTTTTGGATTGTTGAAGTAGAACCTGATAGAGAAACATTCCGGCACTGTTTATGCAAGCCATAGACTTAGTAAAGTTTTATGCCAGCCATAGAATTTTCAGAGTGCCTAACAACTAGAGTTAAGCCAATAAGAGGAAATGCATATCATTTTGACTCCATTGCCCATGTAGATAGAAGGCACTGATTTTCCACAACCCAGAGATACAAATTCATATCAAACAATTTATTCAAAACTTTTCATTTGTGTAGTAGGAGTAGGAGTAGTTGTAGTAATTTTATCTATCCATTTCCCTTTGCCATTGTGGGTAGATAGTTCAAATAGGAGATACATTTAAATCTTCATCATTCATTAGGTACACCCACCTGGGTTTAGCAGATCCCTAAGAGTAGAAGGTTCAAACTTGTGTTTTTGAGA
Organism: Sequoiadendron giganteum; assembly: GCA_007115665.2. Classification (NCBI taxonomy): domain Eukaryota; kingdom Viridiplantae; phylum Streptophyta; class Pinopsida; order Cupressales; family Cupressaceae; genus Sequoiadendron; species Sequoiadendron giganteum. The sequence goes on from VCHN02000014.1 coordinate 29,332,505, forward strand.
CCCAACAGTGCCACTTGGTGTTGTTATATTAGTGGCATGTTTTGGGTTTGGATCGATTGATTGGAAGGGTTCCCTTAATTATGTTGATATTGATGGTTCCCATGTTGTGTTTGATTTGGGGCTAAGGTGTTATCTTGGTTGATAGGATTCATGACCAATGGGTTTCCTTGATTTGGATTCATGATATATTGGTTTTGTGTGTTTTATGGGTTGGTTTGAGTGTCTTGTGGAACCAATTTTTTCGATGTCACTAGGGGGTTTGGGTTGACCTTGGATGATGGTATTCAATTTCCCTTGTTGTTCCACTTAGGTTACTTGGCTCACATGACTTTATGTAATGTTGGGAACACTTTCGGTACTTGTAGTGGTGGAAGAAGATAGTTGTGCATGAAAAGTCAAGGCCATTGTTATGTTGTGGAATGTAAGTGGCACATGTGGATGTAAAGGGTGTTCAAGAATGGTGGTGGAAGAATATGGTTGGGCACTAAATGTTGATGTCCAATTTATGTTTTGTAGAAGGGTGGTGTGTTTTGTACCCAAAATTATGTTTCCTCCTAAATTGGGCGTGAGACCAAGGTTGGTTCATAGTTGACTTGCAAGACTAATAGTCAATGGTTGACTTGGTACAAGTGATGAAGTTGGTTGAATTATAGATTGAGTCAAACCTTGTACCAAGTCTGTGTGATGGAAGCTTTCAAAGGAATCAAAGCCACATTTCCTAAGGGTTGTTCCATAATTGTTTTTAAATCAAATGTTGAAGGGAGTTCAACTCCTTCCTTTTCCAAAGCTAGCATGTATTGTGTAGGGTTTTTCTTAATCAAAGTGTTGATGATATGGTGCATTTTAGGATCTTGTTATGCTTCAAGGAGTTCCTCTTCAGTGAGCTCAAGTGGGTTTTTCATGACATATTCTACTTCATACCCCATGTCTAGTGGATTTGGTGGTTGTTTTGATGGGGTAGAGTGGCTCCTAGGATCAAATTCTTGTTGGGTGGGATAACTTGTGCTAGATGTAGTTTTTTTTATCCATTGGTTTCTTGTGATGTGATCTTGTTGTTAGCAAATTATGGATCAACTATAGGAGAGGTGTGTTGATATTTGTATTGTTAGAACTCTCTAGTTCATTCAAATTTTGATAAAAGTGACCCTTTAAGGTGTTTTGGACCAATGATGTGAGCGGATGATGAAAGGGGTGAGTGATATGGATGATGAACTTGTAAACTTTGGAGAACATTTTAGACTAAAGGCTTGATGTTTGATGTTTTGGATAAAGATGTTAATGAACTTGTGAATCTAAAGGTAGAAATATGACCTTTAGGATAGACTTGTTCAAAAGGATGATGGATAACTTAAATAAATGTATGGAAAAGGATTCATTTACACACATATAGATAAGCTAGGGGATTGATTGGTGATAATATAAGTATAGAAGGTTGATGTGTCCAAACTTTAAAAGTTGTTTGTGAAGTGAGATGAGAAATGTTTATGGATGGATGGGATGATTGATCTTAATTTTTTAAGAGGTAATTTATTTATAAGATCAAGGTAGTGAAAAACATGCTTTACCCTTAGAGTGATAAACCTAATAAATCAATGTTGGGATTGTAGAACTTTGATACAATATTTGGAAATACATTTCCATGTTTTCACTTTGTTCCTTTGGAAATCTAGATGTTTTAAAATAAGACTAATGTAAGGTGTGTTCAATTGAGTTAATATTTGATTAATGAGATTGCTTTATTATCATATCAAAATTTATTGATTAAGTTCAAAATAAAAATGTCTATGACAAGGAAAAAATTTCCCACAAAAGCTTGAATTTGTGAAAATCAAAGAGCTAAGCCATAGGTCCCTAAGTTAACTTTGGAAGAATTTTAATTGAGATATAAGACCAAATATTATGAAGCCTCAAAGAAATTGTTTTGAAAAAATAAAGATATCCTTAAAGACTTGCAATAATATACAACTTTTCAAAGGTTTTCACACTAACCAAAGGGTTTGAAATTTGAAGAACATGTTGATGCTTGTTTGAATTGCTTTAACACAAAGCAATTTATTTACTGACTCAATGGATATGGGAGATATTTCACAAGTCTTCTTCCACAAGACTTGCTATTTGGGCTCAACAAAATAATTCACATGACAACATTAAGGAGTAGGTACATACTTTTTAGTAGGATTACCTCATCCCCTAAGGAATAATGTAATCTATGAAGATGGAAGGGTCAAATAGGCCATATCAAGGAAATGTGCTATCTTGACACACCTAGCTTTGTACAAGAGAATTAACTCTTAAGCTTTATATATCAACAAAAAATCAAATGTGGTAAGTAACTTCTTAGAACAGTGTTATTCCAATGCACTACCTCAAATAACATTTCAAAAAACTTGGATAGGTTGCTAAGAAGTGTTGAATGAAAACCTTGAACATTGTGACGTATAGATCAAACATAAGCCACTAAGGGCTTTAGAAATTATTTCCCAAATCATTACGTTCAAACAAGGATGAGGCACAATATGCTATTATTGCCTAGATATAAGCTCTTTTCTTTCAATTTTGTCAACTTTATATAGCCCACTGATAAACGTGCTTTTAGAGTCATTTATATGAGTTCTCCATTGTGGGATGTATCTCATTAGTAGGCCCTTATATAAAAAAATAAGAAGAAAAACACCATTTCTCTTCACCCAAGATTGCACAAACTACAAGCGGAGAGGATATGTAGCAAGTTCTTGGGGTGACTCAAAATTTTTTGAAAAATCAAAGTGTTTCTCTTCACCCAAGATCACACAAAGTGTAAGGGGAGTGGATACGCACTAAGATTTCACAAAAGAATGATAAGCACAAAATATACTCATTCTTTTTAAATCCTCAAAGGAAATGATGATTTCAGTTTAATAGGACCAAACAAAAGTATGAATTTGTGTTGCTCAATTTTAAACCAACATTGCAATGGTGAGGATGTATGGGTTCAACTTTAACCAACTTTGAAAAATCAAGGCATTGTAAATTTTAAACCCAATTGAAAGCTTGTTGTCCTAAAGCATGAAATAAAGCAACATACGATGGGTTATATCATTCCATAAGTGTTTAAAAATATTTTACAATAAAGACTAAGTGATGCTTTGCTCCTTCAAGATTTTTCTCCTCTCCAAATCTACAAAATCAATTAGCCTTACAAAAAAAACTAGAAATCGGTAAATTATCAGAGAGTGGATTAAATTGAAAAATCAAAGCAGATATGAAAATATTAACTCTCCGTTTTACCTTGCAATACTGCCACTATGCCCAAAACAATCACTTTATCAGATACCAACAACATTGTTGTATAGGAAAAGTTCCTATGTATAGAAAAGGCACCACTTTCATGAATTTAATAGTGCTTCTCTATTGAACCTATGAGAAAAATAGAAAGATCAATAGCATCGCAATATCAAAAGTGTCACTCTATCAAAACAAATAAAAGCACCAAAGTAAAACAATAGAACTATTATAAATCAATAGCAACACTATATATTAAAAGTGTGGCTATGCTACAAAAGTGCCACTCTGGTAAAATGCAATAGCGTCACCTTGCCTGTAACCTACAGATCATGGAAAACTCAGGCAAAATTTGTCAAATTTGGTTAGTTCTACCCTCCTTCTAGCACTAAAATGTGAGTATAATCATAACATAATATAAACACACCATATCCAATAGATTCTAAGTAATATCAAACTGTTTAAGATATACTCCCAATGAAATACTTGAAAAAATAGAAAAAATAAGCCATTTAAACAAAAATAGTTAAGAAAGGCATAAAGGAAACTAGTTAAATGCCCCAAACCTAATCCCATTTGGGGATTGGTGTTTCATTGATGTGGAATAACAACCCTTTCTCAGTCCCTAGATTGAAACAAGCTCAAATATGGTAGCCATTGATGAAAACTAAGCTAAAAATATATGAAAAGCTAAAATGGATGCTAGATGGATCAAAGTGAGTATGAAAATATGCAACATAACTTTGCTAAAATGGAAGTGGATCCTTTTCTCTCCAAAATGAGGAGTATTTATAGGAGAAATTTTTGAATCAATGGTTAGGATTGATTTGATCAATCACTGGATGAGAAGAAATGAGAGGTGAAGACATGAATCAAGTATTCTCATCAATGGATGAGAATGGAAGTTGACATGGATCAAGGATTTAATCAATGACTCTCATTGATTCAAAGAAGCACACTTTCTAAAAATTAGGAAGTTGTTAGGAATTTTGTATCAAGATATTCCATTTTAAATTGAGGAATATTCCTGGGGAATACTTCCCTTATAAGTGGGAGGGTGAGGGAAACAACAATTTAGATAATTAAAACAATGTTTTAATTGTGCAAGATGAGTGAAATTTAGGACACTCATTAAATAATTAATTAATTCAATGAAAGCAGGTTAAATGAAATTTAATTGAATAATTAAGATTATTTAATTAAATAAGAGGACATAGGAAACTTAATTAAATAGTTCACATTACCTAATTAAATAAGATAAAAATTAGCAATGAAAGGAGATGAATTGTCAAAATAATATTTATCATTTGATTGAATGATTAGGATTATTCAATTAAATAGTCAAAAAATAGGTGAATTTAAGATAAAATGGCGTTAGTACTCAGATTCAAATGTGCAATATCAATCAGGACAATTTTAAGTTTCTACAACAGGAAGTCATTTAGACATATATATGGAAACCAATGGGTGATGATCAATAATTCCTTGTAAATTTAGATGGGTGGGAGTGTTAGTTTGATAGGCTTCTAATGAACATAATTTTGAACACACCCAAATAGTGAGAGGGGGGTGAATTAATAGCTATAAAAATTCAACCCTTGAGATCTTAAACCCTTCAACAATGTGAAAATTCATAATTTTAACTAGATCAACAACTTATGAATAGATCAACAACACTTAAAAAAATCAACAATAATCAAAGATAAAGAAATAAATACACATGCATAAGATAACACTAGATTTACATGGAAAGCTCGAGGGAAAAAAAACAAAGAGAAATCTCTCAATATATGAAGCACACTACTTACAAAATTAGAATTTTTTTTAAGGCTCATGACCTAAGGAAGCACACTGCTCCCTTAAGGACTTGCACACTAAGGTGCACAACTATATATGCCCACTAATTTATATTAAGCTTGGCGTGAAACACACAATTCAAAGGGGGTCCTACTGAAAAATCCACTAAACCCTTGAAAGACCTTCATTTAATTTATCAATGAGGGATATCGTATGATTTTGATGATGTTGGAATTGGATGTGCATTTAGAGACTCTTCACTACCTATATCATTCTAGTATAGGTGTTTACACATCATGGAAATCATAAATTGCATAAGAATAAAAAGAAGTAATGTTGAATCTATTACTATGATTACCTACAACTAAAGAATGTGACTAGTTCATTATCAAGAAATGAATTCTATAACTAAACAATACTATTAACTTGACTAATTTGACTTACTCTAGTTGAAAATGCATGAAAATAATTAAAGCATGAATACAAGACAAGATCTTATTCACATTCACCAGATGAAGAATCTAATTAAGATAGCCATAATCATGAAAATATCTACTATAAAATGTATTGAAAGAAAAGTGGGGAGCAGTTACCTTGAGTGGCCCTTTCTCAAGTGACTGTCTCCACATGATAAACTCAAATCTAGCCCCTCAAACTAATTCAACATAACAATAACTAAAAATATCTTCATTAGATACCTCAAGATATGACAATCCAAAGAGATTCTTATAGAATATCTTATTCAAAAGATCATGATTGAAAAAAATATTGTCTATGAAAAAATAGAAAGTAATTAAACATATCTATCTACTATATTTTCTACTACAACCAACTAACTATCTCAACCACCAAATCATTCATATAGGTGTGAGGTAGTCTTATTAGAATAAGGACTCAAAATAGAAATAAAATCATAAATAATCACTCCCTACATAATAGAGCATGATAAAGTTTGAGTAACTAAAACATAAATGAAAAGATAGAAGAATTGGAATAATACTGTAACTTTGTTGCAATGGTTTAAAAATGAAACATGGATTGTGGAAATAGTCATGTTGGATTCCTAATTATTGTAGAATTCTTCTCCTCTAGTAATCTTATTAAATTATTTGATGATTCATAATCATGTGATAAATAGATGCCTCCAATTATGCAATTGTTGTTTTCTTCTAACTTCCCATGCATTTATGTTCTGAAACTCCCTTTGGTTGTAGGTTGCTCCTCCTAGTTGTTGTCAACTACATTTTTCTTGCTCTGGCTCCTTGGATGTAAAGAGTTAGTTCACACAATATTATTAACCATATATTAAACATAAATATTTATTTCATTTCATATATATTCACATTTTAACCACACAATAATTATCATATCATAATCATACTTCCATATACTTAAACTAGGTCCAACTTTGCATAATGATCATAAAGTATGGTAATGTTTTGGGAATATTTAGGAAATAACTATCTAGAGATGTCTAAAAGAATGCAATAAAATAACAGAAAACTAACTAATAGCTGTCCTCATCATTCCCCCTAATTTATCATTTTCTTGTCCCCAAGTAAAGAGGTTTGAAGACTATAGGTTGTATTACAAAGTCATCACCCCAAGTTTTCTAATCGCATCCACTCATTTTTGTTGTTTCAAGTAAAACCCTCTATAACATGAAAGTATTTGCCACTGGACATCCTTAACTTCTTCTCATTCCTCATTATTTTCTCCTTTCCAATGTGGTATTGGGTGGAGAAGCATATAGGTGGAGAGAAAGTAAGAATTACCCATTCAAGTCCTTTGTCTTTTACAATGTCTATGTACCCATGGGTTCTTTCAAGCATAGCTATGAGGTTATATATAGAGTGGGGATCTTTTCTTGCAACTTAGGGGTTAAATTTCCCCATCTTTCTTGTATAAACCAATAAGAATCATGAATGAGACCTCAATTTAGTCTTTGAATTATCTCATATAATCATTTATCTTCAAATTCATAATCTTCCTGCCTACATCTTTATACCTCAAAAGCTCTATCCATTCACCTATCATCATATTGGGGTTCTTGGATTCCTTTCTAATTTGGAGAGTAATTGATTTCTCTCTCTCTACATAATCTCACATAATCTCACCTCTCTACATGTCAAAGAAGCTAGTGCCTTGATTTGTATATCACCAAAAAATAGCACTGGGTTCCATTTTGTATTATTTGACACAACATAATTATGTAAATAGAATTCACATAACTAATCTTGTACATCAGGTGTGGCATCAACAAAAATATGTAAAAGGTTAAACTTTATACTCATAGAAATTGAAAGGTTGCTAACAATTGACTGAATTGAAAGCTCAAGAGTTTCTCCTATAAAAATAAAGAAAATATTCTAGTAGGGACTCTACATTTGATAATTTGAGAAGCCTTATCTACTATTTCCTCAATCTTAACTATGACTTTTTTCAACTTGGTTTCTTAATTTTCCAATACTCTAATATGTTTTGAAACAATTCTTTCTTTTCCCTTCTCCCTTTTTTCCTTCTGTTGGGAGAATTCTTGAGTTAACTTCCATAAATGGTAGCCTAGAGACATAATAGTATGAAAAGTTGGAGTTCTTGTAATAGGGGCTCTTTTGTTTGCGGCTATGATTTCTATGTTTCTTTCCTTCACTATGGAAAGTTGTTCAAGTAAGTTCGATTTAGACCCATGCCCATAGTTGTCAAGTTTCTCCTCCAACTCTTTAATAAGATTCAAGTCCCTTTCCTTGTCTCTTTTTTCATATGTCTTTACTAGTTCCTTTAATTGTTTACTTCTTTCTAATGCTTCGTGTAACTCCTTTGCATTCCTTTATTCTATAAAAAATTCTCATCTTCTTCCAAAAATTGGTCAGATCACCAACCCTAGTATACTCACAACCCTCACTGTCAGGGGGTGATCCCACAATACTAGTTTACAATTTTTGGGCAAACTGGACACTAAACTGATTTTTTTAACTAAATCTTCACTTTTGGGCTCCTATAGCGACTACACCATGAGGAATTTGAAGATGATGCAAACTAGTGATTTGTGAATTTTTGTCTATAGATTCTAAATATATTTTTTTCAAATTTTTTGGAATCAGATTGCACTTATTTTTCCGTATCCTTTGAAAACAGGATTTTTTAAAAACAAAATTTTTAAGGAGTGACACTCACTGTATACAACATATATTTTTTTGTATGAAGGATTAATTTTTATTTTTTTTGAATTTAGATTTGTAACTATGATATCTAGCACTTTCATTTGGTTTCATAGTGTTTTATTAAATATTTTTTCATTAATCAAGTTTCAAAGTCAAACCAATTACAATTCAAACATAGGCGGATTGTATACAACATAACTTTTTATGTATGTATTGAAATTCAATTTTTTTTTGTAGTGGATCAAGGAAATCAATACCCAGCTTGAACATATTTTTTAAAATTTATTTTGATAATTTTCTATTTTTCCACATGTGGAGAACAAAGAGCTTGATTTTCAGTAAAAAACCTATGTTTAATAAAACTAAAAAAACACACACATAATAAAACCAAAACATATTGAAATTATATTTGTTGGATAGCTCATTTCAAGGACTACCACAATCATTTCAAATAAATTTTAAATGAATTCATTTGATCCCTCAAAAGGTAAATCAAAAGTGATTTTTTATTAGCATTTTGATAGGTGTAAAGGACACTATGTTGTAGGTATGGTTTAAAACCAACGGGGTTCTATCTAAAGGGATTTGATATAAGGTGGTTTGATCAAACCCTCTTTAATTGGAATCCTTAAAATGAAACTTTTTAAGACTTAAATCATTATATTTTCTAAAAACATGTGATTTCAGCAAAAATAAGAATCTCTCAGAAATCGTAAACCAGCTTTGTAGGGTTCTTTTCTTTGTTTTATTAGAAACAAAATATTCTTTGAGTTATATTCACACATGGTTGAAATATACCATTTTATTTTAAGGTGTATGCACATCCTCAAAAAAAAATCTTTCAAGTTTGAATCTTCTACTATCACAGTATTTTCTTCCTCATGTTTCTTAACATTGCCTCTCATAACAACCCTATTTTTTAGGCGGTGTGAATGCCTTGGCTAGGTGGGTTTCTTTTTCTATACTTTTTTGGGTGTAGAGTAAGATCCACCTTTCCTCTTTCTTGTTCTTAGTGTCTAGGAATAATTTGGGGTTTCTTGGACATCCTCTACTGCGAGTTGCTCAAAGGCTTCAGGTCGTGACTCTCACATACTTTTCTCCTCTAGTTCTCCCCTACTATAGGTAGGTGGAGCAATAGTTGAACCAGGGGGAATTTCCTTCAATGATGCAACACGTGATTCCAGATTCTCTAAGAAAACTGGTTCTTCATGAATATTATTAATATGATTACAAACTAAAAATATTTCCCAAGAAACTTGTGTGTATTGAAACCTTTAGGCTTCTTTTCACTAGTAGGGTAGCTAAACAATAGTGTGATAGTGTTGTATTACTTATTTTCTATTTATATTAAGACCTCATTCTCTTTAATAGGTTATAAAGGAAATTGGGCACATTAACCCTTATACCATGATGAAGGTGACTTAAAAGCTTGAAATGCATTATGCATAAAAGAGATTGTCTAACATCACATGTAAGATATTTGACAATATATGAGACAAAAAAATCCGTACCCATGGTAGTGATAATATTTTGGTACTTTGGGATGTTGAGTCAAGTATCTCTCCATGCTCTTTTAATTCATCCCTAATAGCTAATGTATTTTCCCTAACAAGAAATTCAACTCCTCTTGGAAAATCATATACCTCTAAAACTGCAACTTTTGAGGCATCTACTTTTAACCCTCGATCAGTGGCTTCATCATTCTGAAGTGTCTATGAAAAATATTCTTTCATATCTTTATTATAATCTATCAACCTTAGGAAATAGTCTAACCATGATGCATCTCTAAAAATAGGAAATACTAACCTATCTTCTAATATTTTCTGATGTGCAGATGGTTCTCTATGAATAATATCTCCTCCCATGATGGTAAACTACTCTACATTATTTAAATTTTGTAAGTTTTTGTTCACAACTTCAACCTCACCAATCCTTCCAATCTATTATACTTGAATTCTCAAAATTCTACTGCTATACTTGTCTATTATAGCTCAAGTTATCTTGTTATGAGATTGAATTTGGAAACAAATTGAATGACAAAAGTCTTATAGAAAGGCAAAAAGGCATTCTGTGTTTTTGGTGGTGAAAGTTTTGAAAACCTTGGAAAATGTACTCTCCCCCCAACTAAATCCTTTAAGTGATCTCAGTTAATTATATTGTACTAGGCTGAATGTTTAATTACATGTAGTGGAAATAAGATAATGAGTATGAAGCATGTATAATTAAATGCAAATATATTGAAAAAATAATTACAACCTATGTTAATTATGGAAAAATAGTGTGTGTAGTTATTAACGTGAAGTGAACGAAAATCAGCTCGTGTGAAGTTGATTTGGAGTGTCTATAGCTTGATTATGAATCAATGTTTTCTTAATTTCAATAGGTGATGGATGAAATGACAAGTTTGAACATGGTGATGAAAAGGCTACAAAATATATAACTTATGGGATATAAAGTGATCTCTTGAATGTATGGAAATTGAGGAATGTGAAGTGGAATGTGATAGTGAAGCTATATGAAATGAAAATGATAGGAATTTGGCTGTGTATACAAAAAAATGTAATGTATGAGGATAGCATGCAACTAAGTTCGAAAAAAAAAATTGAATTTGCTAGTTGGCACATGTTGCGGGCACCTTCAATAAAAGGTCCCTATTAGAACTATGCTGGATTTTATTCATGTTGTTGCAGGTCCCTACAACACCATGGAGTGTATTTGAAAAGGAATTTTGATTGTGTCACCTATACATTAGTGTGTGCATGTGAAGGTGGACAAAACGTTATACCTAGCTGCCCTCAATAGGTGAGTTGTGTAGCTCATCTGTTGAGGCACTTGTAGAACCCATAGAGTGTATTGTTGTATCTTTGTTGTATATTATAATGTCTTCTATAGGATTACTATATTTTCCATGATCATTGTCTGGTTCAATGTCTTTATTTGAAACACTATATTAGGTATCTATATTGCATGAGCTATATTTATTAAATGAGAGAAATCTCAATGTAATAAATTATTGATGAGAAATATTGAGTATTTGAAGCACTATATAAGCTATCTAGGTTTCTTAAAGCATATCATTGATGAGAAGTAACAATTATTTAGATTGCATGAGCTATATTTATTAAATGAGAGATATCTCAACACACTAAATCATTTACAAGCTTATCATCATCATTATCCTAGACCTATCACATCCTTCCTATTGAGAGTTTGATTAGAAAAATAGTTTTACAACCAATCTCTTGAAGGGGTATCCTACCTCCATCCCTTGGTCCATTATGGCACACTAAGGGCATGCCACCAACAAAAAATTTCATATCCAACTTATTTCTTTGAAACAACCCATAAAACACATTGTCTTAAAGAGGGGGAAAATGTACACTTAAAAATCACTAATACATTTTCATCTTCTCATCTTATCATTATCCTCATCAATTCTTCTATCTATGTTAATTTATTTATTTTTAATTATTTAAATCATTCAATATCCCCTCTTTGCATTCATAATTATTAAATAATTTTTAATTATTTAATTATCTTAATCTTTTTATCATATGTATATTAATTAAATAATTTTTACTTATTTAATTAATTCGTCATTTTAGCTCCAATATTGATTAAAATCAAATTCAAATTATCTTTAGTCTATACTATAATCGAATAATTTCCAAAAAAATTTAATTAGTTAACACTCCTTTCATAAATTAAATAAATTAAAATAATCTGATTTCAATTTCAAATAAACCTTTTCCTCATAAAATAAAGATTTTATTTATTTCCCCTACTACACTCTTGTGAATTAAATAACTTTATTTATTCTTATCTATTCACTAAATTATAACTCCTACATTATCTCATTTTTCTTATGCATTGATTTTTCTAATTAATCTCCACCATTGATCAAATATCAAGTTAAACATATATATAGAATCCTTCATTCTTTCATATCACATAGAGTACATTATCAAGAGGTATATGACATTATTATCTAGAGAATAATTTCATATCATTAGATCTAGAGTACTAGATAATTATCAAGCAAGCTATCATTATCAAGAATTATCAATATCTTATATCTCCTATCTATTATCTTTTATTAAATATCATTATCTTGGAGATCATACTAACATTTTTCTATCATGGTTAGGCTATTTTGAAGAGAAGCCCACATATCAAACATTCAAGCCAATATCAAAGAAATAATGAAGCAAATCAAGGGATTTGTTTTAGTATAATTTTTTATTATTTTATTTTGTGAATAGATCTTAAGATTTATTGAGTAGTCATTGAGTTTGAATTTGGTACTTGCATTGCATGGTTTTTATTTTTCATGATTCATATTTTTAACATCCACAATAATATATTGGTTAAAGTGCATCACTATGTCACACTTTCAACCAAAAATATAACTTCAAGTAAAATGGTTTGACCCTAATTAGTTTCAAGTAAACTTATTTCTCTTGAAACTACTTGCCACCTACATGGTATACTATGTAGTGTAGGAAAATGTATCCCTAAGTTACATTTTCACACTTGTTTGGGCTCTCTCCATTAAAAATGTCACTTCTTTATTTCCTAATTGGTCCTATTTTACATCCACAATCCTAATTAAATGCGTTTTTCTGAGTATAATCCCAAAACTTATCAAATCACCAATCATAATTCATGTTTTATGGTTATGTGTTCTAGATCTAGTGATCTAGGACTCATACGCCACCTTAGGCATATGGGTCCCACCTAGGTCTCAAGGCCTAATCTTAAATGTGACATTGAGCTTAACATTTATTGAAGTCTGTGTCCTAATTTTAAGCTACTGGGACTCATACACCCCAACTAGCGTATGAGTCTCACTCTAACTTGGACCTATTTTAAATCAAATTCTTGGTGAGATTTAATTATCCTAGATCTGATGTCAGCTTGTAGTGTTGTGATTGCGAGAAATTTGGCATAAAAAAGTATAAATATAATGTTATTTCACATAATTTCACCTAGCAATTCAAGTATTCAAGTATCCTAACGAATTGAGGAGAGCATTCCTAAGGAAATTTTATAAGATCAAGAGCATTTAAGAGAAAATCATCAAGCATTTTGGAGCAATATTCAAGATTCAAGCATCATGTATGTTTTTTAGCTAACATTTGTGATCTAGGTTTTCATGATTCAAGGAAGCATTCAAATACATCATCTCATATTAACAATCAAGAGTCAAGATCCACATATATTGGAGCCATTTCACACAAGATTGTAACCTTTATTTCAATGTTTTGGTGAGTTACAACATTGATTTTGTTCATTCATCATTCCTTCATGTGTAATTTCATTTCATTTCAAGGTTTAATTACAGAAATGGGGTTTGACCAAGGAAAACCCCTATTCCCTAAAACAACATTTTTCCCTCTACATGTGTGATTGCATATCTAGGTGAATTAGAGCTTGAAGATCCTTTGAAGACAAAGTTGTCATCTTCACGAAAAATCACTTACAAATCAGAATTCAAACTTTTCAGACCCGATGATCAAACAAGATGAAAGCTACACAAGATCACTAGAGGATACAAAAGTTTTAGTCAAACCCTAATACTAGGACTAAATCATCACCTTGGGCATATAAGTCCCTCTATGGCCCTTTTCCTAGTTTACAATGGATTCTGATCAATGATAAGGAGATTATAGATTCTGCCCAAAAACCCTAAATTAGGACTAAATCACCTAGCTTGGCATATGAGTCCCAGTGCAATTCGAAAATAGAAAATTTCAAGGTTTTCAGATCTTTTTTGGACATCTTCTAGCCTCTAGGTAATTTTCTATTCTCTATTTATTAGTTTGATTTCATGTTCTAAGTTTCTAGGGTTTTGTGCATAGGTGTTTGCATTTCTCCTTTGAAACTTCATTTAATGGTGAACACCTCATTTAATCACACCTAAGGAGACCTCCTAGTAGTCCTTACCTCAATTGAGTCACTTGGTTGAGGGATCTCTAGGGTTTCCTAATGAATTGAAGAGTGAAATAGGTCCCCCTAATTGTTCCATTTCCCAAAAGGTGGAACACCTATTTCCTTTGGTTCATACTGATTTTTTGGGAATACTCATTTGCCCAAAATTATCAAAATAAATATAATTTAATTTTAAAATATAAAGAAGGTTAAATTCGCATGCAATATTTCACTTGAAACCTTTTGAGGAAAAATATTTTGGTCAAAATACTTTTTCCCAAAACTATTTGTGGCAACTTAACCTCTCTTTTATGGAAAATTCAACAAAAGTTCAACGTAAACTCCATATTTCTCCAACTAGGGGTACTTTCTTGAAAAATTGAAAACACCCTTTTGTAGAGCTCATAGTCAAGAATTTAAATGTTTTAATATATACTTGGATTAATTTTATTATGATTTTTTAAAAATATATTCCAAATAGGTTATTATAGTCAAACACAAGGCTAATTTATTTTTTTATAATAGAATATATTATATATATATTGTACACTAGAGGAGAGAATCTTTTCCAAGAGAATATATATATCATTTTTGCATGCACTATAATTTCAACATTTATGTGGAGAATAAACCAAAGAAAAAAATCTTTCTTTTTTTTATCATATCCCATCGAACTTACTTAAAAGTAACTAATAATTTAATTTATTCTCATAAATTTATAAGAACATATATAAAACTATTTCAAAAAAAGGTTATAAATATAAACTACATGAATAGATATATTTTATTATTTTACATCATTTTAAAATACAAAACATAATTGCTTTTAGGAAATATAAGTTAGATATTTGTATTTATGTTGTTCATTTACTTTATAAAAGTGTGACAAAGTTTTTAAATTTTACACATATACAATATTCTTGTTCACTTGTGGTAGCTTTGAATACCTCCTAAAAAATATTCATATACTTAGCTATAATTGCATGCATTCCAACATAAAAAAAATGTACAACTACAGTTCCATACATGCTTCATAATCTCACTTAGTTCATGATACAACATAAAGCTCTTCATCAAACATCTTGTAGTCCCTATCATAGTAGCTCTAGGCCATAATACATGTCCAATCCATACCATAAATTTTAGATCCACCACATTTTTAACTCTTTTTAACACATATACATTTGATTCTTTTCATCAAATTCTATAATCAAACTTATCAACATGATCTTAAATAATCCCATATCTTCTCTCACTCAAAAAAACTTTATAGGTGAATATTACACTAAATTTTTTAAATAGGACATTTATTTTTATTTTTATGCTATGTTGTATTTAAAGATTCATTCATTCATTTTGAAATCATCAATAATAACCTAAGAATTATTGAAGAGCATAATAATACATAATTTAAGATAGCACCATAATAACATTATTAGACAATTACACTAGCATATAACACCTTAGATCCATTGCAACATTGCTTCCTATCTTGAATTATTGTTATAAATATATTAAATAAATAAATATAGGGGCTGGATTTAGGAGAAAATGACTAATAATTTAGCACATTTTTGAAAGGTTTTAGTGAACAACACCTATTTATTTACTAGAAGATCAAGTCAAGTGACTTTGAATTATCATCTATCTACTAGGTCATTCCCATAATTTATAGTTTAGATTTGTACATCAACTATAGGTCTACACTCATGGAGATTGAGTTTGCACTATAATAAGTGGACCATAGCGAAATAAATTGATTTTGAGGTGGACATATAAAGCCTTGCATCACTTAGGGGATACATGTTGATTTAACTATTTATGCAAAATAGTGTGCCCTAACCTTTGGATTTGAAATTAAGTTCATTACAGATGACATTCTTGACATGCATATGTGGTAACTTATTCCCTTAAATTTATATGGGGGGATTTCATTACACAAATTATTGATTCAGGTAATCTTTCTCATGATTAAATGAAGTCATTATAACATGAAAATTTGCGAGAATGCAATCCCCAAAGTGATTTTTTTTTAAATTATAGAATTTAAAATTTATTTTCTATTTTCTAAGTAAAATACATTCATCACAAAAAATGAAGACCTATGTTTGATAAATGTGAGAAATAAAAAACAATTATTATTATTTTTAAAAGTAGGAATGTCCTTCATATTGATGTCCTTCAACACATTAATAATAATTAGATTAGATATATACCATAAAAGTAATAGAAATTTTATGTAATATAATAATTATTTTAGTTTAAATATTTAGTAGTAAATAAACTATGAAACAAAAATTATAAACAAATATCAGTGCCATTGTAGTTATCTATTTTTAAAAAATTATCAAGAGATTTTGTTTCTAACTCAAATTATGGGATAAAAGAAGACATTATGCTCTAATTCAAATTATGGGATAAAAGATGATATTATTTATTAAAAAATATTATAGACTATAAGAAATTATTCATCAAGAAAAATTTACAACATGAATTAAAATATATTATAGTTTGTGAGAAACAATTCATCAAAAATATATAAAATATGAATTGAATTACTTTTTAAATATTATAAATAAAATTGATATAAAAAAATATCATAAATTATTAGTTTATGTTATCTTGAAATTCTTTATGATTTGTTAAAAAAATAAAATTAGAAATGATAATTTGTGGGTCTCATTTAGATAAAAAAGTAGAACATAGCTTTAATATCACTCTTCCAATATTTTAGAATAATCATCTAAAAATCGATTCTTAATATATTCAACTTCACTTTCCCATCTTCAAAATTCAACATATCCTCTTTTAAATTCCACATTCATTACAACATTAATTTCAATTATGAATTCCAATTCCTTTATCTAAACTGAAGATTAATTAACTACTTTAATTAATTAATTAAAGAAGAAAAAGACAAATCGAGAATACCCTAGTCTGAAATGACGTCTTAAAAGCTTTCTCAAAAGATATGGATAATTTTCTTTCTATGGCGGCCTGGGCACGGGATATAGTAGGTAATAAATTCTGCATGCGTAACGTATTGAACACTCCGTTTCAGAATCTGTGCCCGCACTTTATCTTTACAAGCGGTCCCCTCTGTAATCCCTTAACGACTAATGGTATGTGCCATTGTCTCTGTGGAAAGCAAGATATAGTGGGTCAAGTCTGGCACAGAGAAAAAAAACGAATTTAGTCTATAGTAGGTGAGAATTATTTCACATCAGGAGGCGGCTGAGACTAAATAAAGAGGACAGATTTGCTAGTCATGCCATTTGCTTTCGACATGCAATCTTGAAACAAGATATGACGCTATCACGATCACGTTTTCCATTTGTCTCTAATTTGTGATCATGATGTGTCTTCATTTTTCTACATTTTTCCAGTAAGATAAGCACCATGGAATATAAGGTTCCACAAGGAAGCTTGGAACTTTCATCTTCCCCAATGGCTGAGGTCTCAGAGAGCGAACCAGATGGCAAAACCAAACGCCCACCAGCAGATGATTATGATAATGAAGGGGAGTTTCAAGAATTTTCAGCTTTGTTGGATAGAATCCAGGCAACGCACAAGATTTTTAAGAGAAGGCGCATGAATTGCAGCCCCACAGAAGATATGTCCAGTTTAGACCAGAAGATTGTGGAGAGTAAATCCTCATGGAAGCCTTCTTTCATATTGGAGGATTTTTGTAGCAATAGACAGATTTTGCAGTGCCCCATGAATGGCAATGGAAGCAGTTCCATCAGAGTTCATAAGCAAGACATTACATCGTCGAACAAGGTTGTGGTAGGGTCTTTTGTTAAACATGCATATATTGATTTGAATGCAGATCCAACTATAGAATAGGTGGTTTCATCTGTGTTAACTTGAGGGATTTTAGAGAAATGCAGCTGAGATGTACATGGATGTATCCAATCATTTTCAAGAACACTTTTGAGAAAGTTGACCCATTTTAGAGTAATTAGTGCCATGTGTGGCTTTGTTTGTAATGAAGGTGAGGGAATATGGTAGTCATGAGTTTGTGGAGTTAAACTTATGAAGTATATCAAGAGTCTTTTTAATGGATTTTGTGGTGAAATGGTTGGATTATAGCAAGTGATCTGTTTGTGGGAGGTCAATTGTTTGGCCAAAAGAGAGCTATTTACTAACAATTTTATAGTTAAACTTACCATTCTTTTACAAAGATATATTTTTTCCTTGTAACATAGAACATAAATGTAATATTTGTATGCTTCAATATCTGTTAAAATACAATGGGTGTTTATTTGCATTATATGTTGTTTAAACATTCAGTTGGGTGTGATAAAATCTGATAAATAGCTTGGGCGTGCAATATTATTTTTTCACAATGAAAATATTTATTAACATAAACATAATATCATTTTTTAATTGAAAAGTATTATTTGTATTATTTTGTAAAAAAAAAAATACATTATATAAAAAAAAGACATGGAAAGTAGCATTTTATAGTCTATGTAAGGTTGAATTTTAAACAATATATTTAAGAAAAACAAAATATAAGTGGTAGGGTGTTAAGAAGTAAGAATTATAGAGTTAGTAGTGCAAGAAGTGGATGCATGCATAATCATTTACTTTGTCCCTACTATCAAGAAGGTCTTGGTGATCGAGAATTGACTCATTAAATGTAATAAAGTCATCATCATTAGCCTATTCATAATCATATTCGTCATCAATGGGTTGAATATCATTCTTGGTAGGAAAAATAGCTAGGGAAATATGAGGAAACTCGATGTAGTTTGACCAACCAAAATAATATATTTTACAAGGGTGAGAAGAAACCAAATGAGGATGGAAATGTTGGGACCAACTATGAGCACTATGACATTGAGCTCCATGTGGAAGTGGTTGAGACTCATGAGTATCATGCCCATAGGAATTATGACTATATCCACATTGGCACACTTGAGGAGGTAATTGATACTTGTTGCAAGGAAAGGTAAAAAAGACTATGACTATCATAGAAGGTGCATTACTCTAGTGGTCAAGGAGTAGCTATAGATGTGGAACTTCAAGTGTAGTTTGATTCACTTACACTTGTATTAGAACATTGGAATAAATTATTATTATAGTATACATGGAAAATAAAACATGAACATAATAGCTAGACAAGAGAGAAAATTTCCATCTTTCTAAATATCAAGCAAGATACCCACACTAAGAAAATGTCATATATGGGTACATTTAATAAGAATTCTAGGCAATCTCCTACATAAACTATATGCTAGCAAGAAAAAAAACCAAGTATAAGGGGTTTGGAGAAAATATGAATTCAATTACAAGTAGCTTAATTTATGGAGAAAAACTATAAATATGCTAAGAGTCTCTTGGTTTCCACAAAAAACAACGATTGACAACCCCAAAATGAGTCAATCTAGAACCAATAGGTAGACTTACGTAAAAAATGTACCAATCAAAGTGAGCAAGGTTTGGATCAAGGGTATAAAACCAAATAGTTTTAGATAAATATGTTTCCAATAACCAATCAAAGACTATATTTCCCATCTACTAGATTAATCATTTTAGCCATATGCAAATGTACAAAGACTCAAGAATATCCTTTGCAAGGTTTGCAACTGCAAATGGTCTATTAGGATAAAGTTTCCAATCTTTCTAGCAGGTCTTTTAAATGCTCACCCTTAATGTAGATTCTTTGCATAAATAATATTAATAATATTCTAGAAGGATTCAAAATATTGATTGTTGAGTCTATACTTCAACTTGGCATTTTCCTAATAAATATGATTTATAGTTGTCTTTCATAAAAGGTCTAGAAGAGTCTTAATGCCTCTATTATTAAATTCCAAAGAGTAGACTAAAGGAACCTTAAAAAGAGGTATGTTCTAGCAATTCATCACATTAGACACAAAATAGAGTATTGATTGTAGGAGCTAATGGTGACTCCTCAACACCCCCTAGGAAGAGTTGCTTCAGCAATGCACAATTTAATATGGTTCAATATCGAAACATGTACATGAGAGGCCTTTCTTATAAAGGAAAGGTGAGCCATAAGATAATGGCAAGTTTTTTAATCCTATCAAATGAGACAACTAGCTTATAACAACCCATGATAAGATAAGATCTAGAAATGATAACTAATAATTCTAGAAGGAATCTTATAGTCTTAAGTAAACTTAACATGTGAATATTTCCCCTTATTACTTAGTGAGGAAATTAACTAGGTAAGAGAAAAAAATTCACATCAATATCCCCCTTAAGTGCAACTTAGGGAGAATATTATTATGCAAACTATACAAAGAGACAATGGGTCCTGGTTATGAGACCATGTTAGGTACCCATTTACAATGCAAATGTAATAAATGTAATCTCTCAAAAAAGAGAAAAGGAGAAAACCAAGTAGGACAAAAATCCTCTCCAAAAGAGAGAAAAGAAACAAACAAGATGATGTATGCAGGACTTAATTGTATCCCCCAAGAAATAATTCATCATGAATATACAATAAATTCCCCCCACCATAAGAGGGAAAAATAGAGACAAGATATCCCCCCTCATAGTGAAGAAGTTGTAATGCTGACGAAGAATCCTTGAACAAAAAAGATGATCTAATGTATACAAGCAACACATCTTCCATTAGGAAGAAACAAATCCATATGTTAATGAAGAAGCCACTCCATGTCCATCTAAAATGAGGAAGGATGAAGTCTTAAAATATATGTCTCTAAAACCTTATTAGGAGTCTCCAAGATTGAATAAGACACAACATAATCATGGTCAAACTCAACCAAGAAATATGACATATAAAGTGAATGATGAAAATCATGAATGTCAATCTCCAAGGATAAACAAGATGGATAGCAGTTGTAATGAAACTATCATCAAAGTGGAAAGAAACCCTATCAAGTGTGTCCTCCAAATTTTCAATATGAGACTCCACAAATAAATTAGAAATACTTGTCAAATATTCATCCCACAAAGTAAGATTTAAAAAACTGTGATCATCCTACTGAATATAAGCATTACTAGTTGAACAAGCAAGAGGTGGAGGAGTAGGAATCTCAGCACTTGTCTCTAGATACAAAGGTTTAGATGACAAAACTTCTCCTCACAAACATGATTCACACTTGATGAAGGACTGTGATATGCAATCAAAGGAACATTATTATCACCTAAAGAAAAATGAGAAAAGGAATACAAACAAGATGAATGATAAACAACCCTAATAGCAATGATATCTTTAGTTCCCAAGTCCCTTATATACACTCTATTAGGAGTGAACTCAACTATTTACCTTGACCACAATGGGTAATTTGACAAACAAAAAGGAGATTAGTGGACAAAGAACGAACACACAATACATCATTAAAAGTACCCTCTCTTGTGTCAATAGAACCCTTCCCACTTACTATCATATATGTATTGTTACCCATCAAAATATGAGGTGAATTACAAGGCTCAAAAGATGAGAACATTCCCATAGATGATGTCATATGATGAGATGCCCCTAAATCAAGAAGTCATCTATTAGATTTGAGACTTTTAGAATCCAAGATAGCTCATTCTTTCATTTTGTTCAAACTAGTTGTAGATCTTGTATTTCTTGACTGTGAAGATGATGCTGCTACTGATTGAGATGCTAAAGAAGAAGAAGAAAACACTAATTAGGGCAGCTTTATGTTATTCTTTTGTAGAAGGTGTGTGAGTTAATTAATCTTCTTTTCATAACATATATGCTCATAATTACCTAGCATTTTTTAATATGCACATTTGAACTTCTTCTTTTTAGATGATTCCTCTTTAGAAGGGGAAAGTGGAATTGAGAGTGGTATGGGAAGGAGAATCTTTACCTTGCACATTAGACTTGAGGTCCTTATTTTTCTTCTTTCCTTTTCCACTTGAAGCCTTTGTATCCTTTGCAAGAAGCGAATTAGATTTGGAAGACTTCAATGTCCCCATGTGTGCCAACTTTTCTTGTTCCCTTGTGAGATGAGCTACAAATTGACCAAGAGAAGGAATTTTGTATGCATTGCCAAGGGCATCCATTGTAGCATAAAGTGTTGAAAAAACACTAAATAATCAAGACCAAGATTATCAATAATAGAAAGAATTAATTATTCATCCTCTTTTGTGACCCAAAATTTTGATAACTATAGTCTAAGAGATTTAATCTTACAAAATAAGTCTTGGATATTGTCAAAATTTGAAGGATTAAGACTCATTATTTCATTCTCCAACTTAAATTTCCTCATTTTATCTGGCTTACCAAAGAGACCATATAAGTTTGTCTAAAATTAATTAGGATGTGTGGAAGATGCAACTTGATATCTAAGATAAGGAAAAATGGACAAAATAATAGTACCAAGTGCTTCATCCCTTCTATCAAAGCATTCTATTTTTTCTGCAGCTCCTACGAGTTCTGGATCTTGGCCAAATGTGATTCTTGGGAACTTCAATTTTAATAATAAAATCATCATTTGTGATCTCCATTAATGATATTTATATGGAGTTAGGGGTACCACTTTTGAAAAATTCATAACAAAATAGAATAATTATAATAGTGGAACAGCAAACTTCCCTTCACAATACAAGAAATTAACCCACCTGTTCCAAACAAATTGAAACATATTTTGTAAATTTATTAAAAAATGTATGCAAAAGTACCAAATCAGCTTCAAACTAAAATTTTAAAATTCAAGAAAGAAATATAGCAAAAGTGCAACATGATTTAGAAGATCTAGTTGGCTAATTCTTTATTTTATCAGTATTGGAGTCGACTTCGTGAATGTATCATGTCACGGATGTATGGGAAGTAATTAGTTAAGTATTTTTGTGTTTGTGAATATTTTTTTGGGTCCTAGATAAGTTGTGGCCGACCATTGTGGATGCGCATCAAGGTTTACTCATGATTTGAGCCTATAGTTGTAAATATTATTTTTCTCTATTGAAGTTGACATATGGGTGATTAATTCTTGGTTGTGGATATATATGAGATCGTTAACATTATTTTGAAGATTTTGTATGTAGTGTGTAGATGAAAATAGCAAATAATAGTAGAGAAGAAGAGTGATAATGTACAGTTTCACTTGTGCATGAAGGATCTGTATTGCGAGTGTGAGCAGAACAAAGCAAAAGTACAAAATCAATCTGTAGGACAAAAGATTGAATATTACGCCTAACTGAAACTGTAATCAAGCATATATGTAGATGTTATTTCTCTCATTTCAAACTCTCAGATGGTTTTAATCTGATTCTCTTTGTAATGAAGTGAGCCTTCCCTTTGAGCAGTGAGCTCTAGGCAATGCGCTTGAATGCAAGTGCATTCCCCATATTGTAAAATTTATTTGACTATACTTAGATCATATTGTGGATTGGCCATCCATAGTGGTTTTTCCTCTAACAATGTTTCCATGTAAAAAACTTGTGTTATGGTGTTGTGATTGTTTTCTTCTTGTTCATGCTTTTTGGTTGAATGTTACAAGTTCTTTAAAGATAAAGGTTAATAATGTTTATTTTTGCACAACATTGATTCAGCCCCCCTCTTAGTGTAGCTTGTTTCCAAAAGACCCATGTGGGGGTCCCTTAAAAAAGGGGAGAGGTTTATGAAGGGGAGGATAAGGTGCGTGGAGAGTTAATGGAAAGAGTTGGCCTCACTTAGTCAATAACTAAGTGTGTGTGTCTAATTAGGGATGTGGTTTAGGTGAATATTAAGGGATAACAAAAAGTGATGGAGGATGTGACATATGAGGGAGAATTAAATAAACAAGAATATTTTTTAGAAAAAGGGGAATAAATATGGGGGGGGGGTTCATGGAAATGGGTAGCAATTCCATGGACACCCTAAAAAATAAAATTGAAAACCATAACGCGAGCGCGTTATAATGCGCTCGCGTTATGTCTCCATTAAGCCTAGGCTAGGTCTCAACAACTACAAACAAATAACGTGAGTGCGTTATAACGTGCTCACGTTATTGACTGTTAAAAGCAAAAAAACCAAATGCAAATCTCTCATTTGCATTTCGACTGGCTTTTTTTTGCACCCGCAGCCAAAAACCCCACAATATCGTGCTCGTGTTCTAGGAGGAGTATTTCCTCACCAGAAATCCCTATTTCTTCATAATGATGGTGCCACGACGATGAGGAGCTATGAGAGGTAAGGATTCTATGGTTTTTGTTTTGAATTTGTTAGTTTTAGGTTGAATTTGATATATGTTTGTTTGAATTTTTAGGAGATGAAAATCAACGTACAAACCCTCAATAGGAAGATGAACCAAATCCTCAAGATCAAAATCAACTACAACATCAACCTCCTCCACCAATCACTCAAACCCCTCCTGGCACTCAAAAAAATTTATTGAGTGAAATTGAGAAAAACAAAAAATAAATTGAGCATTTGATCAATAGGTTGAGTGATCCAAATGGTTCAAACACAGAAAGAATGACCCTAACAAATTCATTGAAAGATATGTTAACAAACGTAGATTCAATTAGCAAACAAATAATTGGATGGCAAGATAGGAGGTAGGTGGCTAGGGACTATTATGCAAATAAACTATCATACAAGGATGTGAAAGATTTAAAAATTACAAAAGGTGATTTGTGCTCATTATTCACCGACCCACGCACAAATCAAAATCTTACCCTCAATGCAAAGAGGTTTCCTATCCATTGGTGCCACCACCAAGAGATGAGAGATCGGTTTTATGATAGCTGGTACATGGTCTTTGATTACCTACCGTGCAACAATTGCGAGGTCCTGCAATATTTCCTTAAGAAACTATATAGTGAGTTCATATTGAACAAAATCCCAAATTATTTTGATATGAGGGATTTCCAGGGGAGAGGTGGGGGGTTATCTTAGGATAGACCTAGTGCCCAGCTAGATCCTACGTGACAAGGTAGATGAGCTCTCACTAGGCCACCTCATGAGCACGTTGTTATGCCTTCTGTTGTGAAGCAAAGTGTTGATGTCGATACATTGTAGATAATCAACACTTTGACCCAGAGTGTCATCCATCATACTAGCCCTATTCTATAGCGCCATCCAGGGGAGTCTTCCAGTGGTGGCCTTTGAACACATGTGTGTCAATCTTGGTGGGCTACTTGTTCACATGACCCCACAGACCCTCAGCAGACTGGTATGCAGGATCCATCTGCAGCTATGGAAATGGAGAGGGCAGCTGGCATTTTGCATGAGGCATATGGCATTGATAGTCAGGTAAAAGTTAGTGCATGTGTTCATTGAATTTAATTTATTAAATTTTGATATTGAAATGCAAGAGTAACTAAAAATGTTTTATGATTTAATAAAATTGCAGGGTCACAGTGTTGAGACTGGATACACTGACCCCCCACCAACCAATTTCTGAAGTACACCTATCGCTAGGGTATGTAACTAGTAAAAAATTATAATTTAATTGCATGTTAATGGAATTGTTTTATGAATGGTAATTTAATATGCAATTTTGGATGTTGAACAGACTAATATTGGAGGTTTTGATGGAACACTTCCCAGTGGTAGTGGATTTACTCAACCCTTCACGCAGGTAATAGAATAAAGACTTTAACTAATGAATCAAGTACTTAATAGATATGTGTAGTTTATACATGCACATCATTGATTATGTTGAATAATTTGTTGTTCTATTTTTAGTTGTTGCGAGACGATACACCTCCGAATGTGACGAGGGCAATGGATATTGGTGTGACATCTGCTATACAATCCTCGATGGCTCTGACAGAAGATGTATGAGGCAAATTAGTAAATTTCAATTTACATTTGTTGTTATAGATGTTAGTGTAGACACATAGAAATGACCTAGGCTTGCAAGCAATATTTTATCATCTTTCATCCTAGCATAATTATGACATCTTAATTATGTTTCTAGCCTACCTTCAACTATTAATTCAAAATAATTCATAATTATTTAATTAATTCATGATCTTTCATTCTTCATGATTATTAAACAAATAAATCTTATTTATTTATTTAATGTGTCACTAATTGTCAAAATCTTCTCGTAATTAAATAAAGTCATCAATTTATTTAATTAATCCCTATCATTCATGTCTTTCTGATTATTAAATTTTTTTTTTTTTGATATATTGATTTAATATGTCACTAATTCCTAAATCCTCTCTTAATTAAATAAATTCATTAATTTATTTACTTATTTAACAACCTCTTGTCAATTAAATAATTATTCTTAATTATTTAATTGTCTTATGTGACATTTCCCTCTTTTTAAATAAAATGATTTATTTAAAAAGAACTTCACATAGTTAACTGATTCTTCTTTTAGAAATTAATTTAAAAAATCAATTACTCATTATCTCACAAAATCCATATTTTTGAATTAATTTAATTCAAAATGGAAATATTCTTCTACAAATCAAGTAATTGCTAAAATTATTGATTTTCTAAAATCTCATCCTCTTATATCTTGATTTTTACTAATTTCATCTCAATGTCACATTTATTCTCCACCATTGATCTAATTTCTTAAATTAAATCTTGTCCACACATTTGGGGATCTTTCTCCTAACCCTAATTGAGAGTTTCCATATTGAATCTTGACCTTTGATTCTAGGGCATTTCTCAATCTCTCATCTCATCCGTCCGTTCAAGATCGCATTTTCTATAAAATGACAATCTTCATCTCATTTTTGGGATCTATCTATTATTATTGTCTCATGATTTCTTAATATTGCATTTTTATCTTATCATCTTCTTGCATACTTATTTGTCATCTTAAGCTAGTTTGCATTTAGAATTAACTTTCTTTTGCATTAGTTCATACAAATCCTTCGAAAGCATTGTTGAGGACTAGACATTTTTAGAGTTTTGCTCACACACAATCTGAGGGCACTCTTCATCACATCGAGCTTAAGGAGGTACAATGGAAATGAATCATGGAGGAGAGAAGATTGGGTGAGACTTTTCTAGTTTCATTCATTTTCTCATTTTATCTCTAATGTATTCCATTGTTTGTTGGATTTAATTTAATATGCATGCTTTATTAGACTAACTAATTGGTTTTGTAGAAATCCTACTTTACATTGGTGAACCTGACACATTAACCCATTTTTGCAGGTTCTCGTATGGCCTAAGATTTTGTTTTGCAGGTATAGGAGTACGAAATGATGCAACGGATAGCTGACGTGACGCAAGTTCTCTGTCACACCGCATTTGCACTCACGAATGATGCATACGACTTGTTGCAATGCATACGAGATCGTAAACGACGCATTCGACATGATACAATACATATGAAAGATCCCGAATAGCAAATGCTAAACCGAGCCACATCTGCTCATTCGCACCGCAAATGACTGAATATTCACATTCTTAAATTGTTATCTGGATTTGAAGTGACCGCGTCCAGTTATTTTATTGATGTATGGGGATTAAAATGAACCAATCCTAGGATAGGCACTTTAATTTGGAATTTATAAATCCTAGGATAGACACTTTAATTTGGAATTTATCAATCCTAGGGTAGTCACCAAATTTCATTTCATGTTGGATAAAATGAATCCAATGCTTGTTGTGAAGCAACATCTTCACTTAGTGTAGAAAATCATCTTTTGGATTTAAAACTGAACCACTTATTTGTTGTTCTTGATGGGTAATAGGTATATGCTCTCCGCTTTACTGGGTGATCAAAAAACCAAACTTACCCATTTTATCTTTATGCATTTTATGTTTTATTAAATCCTTTAGAAGGCCTACCGTAGTGAGAAAAAGTACTCACCCTATGGGAATGACCTAAGTGAGAACAACCAAAGCCAAGTTTTCCAGCCCACTATAATCAAAAGTGAATTTTGGGGAAACCCATATTCAACAGTAGTGAGTAAGATAACCATCCCCAAAGTCTTTGTTATAAAGATTGGGAGGTCTCCTAAGGGATTTTATCTATTGCCATGCTGAACGAAAACCTTTACTATGAACCATAGTGTAGAAAGCCATACATTATTTCAATCATAGTGCAAGGGGAAGGAAGAATCTGCATCCAAGACACTCACCATATAATTGCCACGGATTGTTTGCTCAAGAGATTGAGAAATCTAACATTGAGTACGCACCTGGAAAAGACAAAAACATGGGCACCCTATAGGGGGTGACATAGCTGTGTGAGTCTACGGGATTTTAAGCTGTGGGTTGTGATTGCTATGATGACCCTTTGACTATTAAGAGTGAGTCTACTTGAAGTGTTTTTTTTGTTCAGGTACCAGTGAAAATAAAAAAGGGTCATGCTCAATCCTTGAACATACACTCAATGTTTTAGATTCTATGTCTTGCCAAAATCAATAAAAACCAACAAAATGAACATCAACAATCTGGGTACAAACTTGTCGAATTGGCAAAACTGAATTCTTTTTCCAAACATTTTCTTCATGCAATGCAAGTCTTCTATCAAACTACAATCACCATATTTTGAGCTGCAATCACTCTGTTGGGTCACATTTGAAACATCTTGAGCCACATTCACTCTAATGAGCCGCAACTAAATTATCCTAATCGCATTCACTATACTGTGCCGCATTTTCTAGTATCAAACTGCATTCGCTATACTGCACTGTGTTTGCCAGTATCAAATCACATTTTCTATACTGAGTCACATTTCCCAGTCCCAAAAACCACATTCGTCAATCTAAAATGCATTTTCTTTGTCGTTTCGCATTTGCTGTGATGCATTTGCGAAGAATTTCAAATCACCTTCTCACTTTCAAAACTAAAAGTCCACAAATTGTCCTAAATTCAATCAAGTCTTCCTTCACTATTACAATTCAAAAACCAAACAGTGAATTGCTCAACTTCCCTTAAACATTTCATTTTAGGTGCCATTTATAGGATCACAATAGGGTTCCATTTCTAGTCCATTATATTGCATTGGTAACTTCACCATCTCCTTAGGCACTTACTTTTGCAGATTTTAGGAGTAGACTCTTACCATCCATTGTCAAACTTTGCATTCAATAGTAGGTTATCATTGGACCTAATTACCTTTTTTCATATAATCAAAACTTTTTTGAATTATTTCCCACTCAATATTTTAGCGTGGAAACTTCACTTTGTCCTCTTTTAGTCCTTTTATGGTCCATTGGTCTTCCAAAATTGAATCATTGCAAAAACTTTGTTTGCTCAAGTTGTCCTCCTTAGATCCCTCAATAGTAAGTACATATTAGGCTCCTTTAGTTTCATACCTTAAGCATCTCCATTTTAGTGTTACACCATTGGCATTCACAAATCTTTAGCCTCATTTTGGTCTCACTTGCATTCCATAGCATTCATTAAAAATCCAAAAAATCCAAAAACATAGTGTCATACTTAGATCATTCTCCCCATCATCCCAAAGTTGAGAAAAAATTTTATGGTTGAAACTAGATTATAGAAAAAGAAAAGACTCATGGATTCCTTTAGACAAGACACCAACTTTCTTGATTTCACAACTGGCATAGATTCCTTCCCTAATGCCACGAACAATCCTTGTTATGACATGGGAAATTCCAACATCAATCCTTTTAGTGAAATGAATATCCCACTATCTCCATCACATATTTTTGAACCATTTATCCATAGAGATCAAAATGGGGAAGTCTTTGAAGAAGACTTATTAGCTACTACCCAACACCTAGAAGTTGTTGCTTTTGTGGAAGAAGTAGTCTTAAATGACTCTTCCAGATTCCTAGCTATGCTCCTTGACCAAGGGGCTAAGTTGCCAAAGGGATTTGATCTTAACACTCTTAGAGAAAAATCTCCCAATCCCTCATCACACAATCCTTCCATGGGAGCCTCCACAAAATGTCATCAATACCATCAATGCTACCTCCCTTGGTCACACTACCACCACCACCAGCACAACATCTATTGGGGGATCATCTACCCAAACCAACACTACATGACAATCCATCCCCCAACAAACATCCACCATCCCTTCACAAACAATGGGTACAACCACCTCAAACCTCTTTGGAACTACATCTAGTTCCATGAGTACATCGACAAACCTGTTATTAGGCTCTTCAAATGCTATTGCAACCAACTCATCCAACCCTTTTGGGATAAATAAATGAAGAGTTGTCATTCAAGGCACCCAACCTAATTCCTCACAGGTCAATACCAACATTCCTGTGGGCCAAAACACACACATTCCTCATGGCCACAATTTATCATTTGGGCAAGGCAATCAAGGCGCTCAATCCTTCACTCCATTTGGGCATCATCAAGCTCAAAATCAACAAGGCCCTCAATCCTTCACTCCATTTGGGAATCAGCATGCTCAAAATCAACAAGGCCTTCAAATTCAATCCAATATGACAAGATCTCTCATCCCCACTTATGCCTCTCAAGTTCATACACAACAGCACATCCCTCATCAAAACACTCATTTTGCTCACAGACAACCAATTTCGAATCAACATATCTCATCACAACAGCTGGGCACTCAAGTTGTCCCTATCACCAACACATGTGATGCTACCAACAACCCCATGGTGGAAGCACTCACACTCCAACTCGCTTCTCTTCAAATGCAAGTGGCGACCTTGCAACAATCCAACAAAAATTCATACATGTCACATGACTTGTGTCCATATCCATTTGACACAACCTTGAATATGCCACCCTTTCCTCATGGATATGTGGTACCTCATTTTCCCAAATACAAAGGCAAAAAAAACCCTATCGAACACATAAGAGAATTCACCACTAGTTGCATGGACATTGCATATGAGAAAACATACCTCATGATACTATTTTCTAGAAGTCTCAGAGGTCATGCACTGGAATGGTTCTCACTTTTGCCTAAAGGAATCAAAACATGAGATGAATTGGCAAACAAGTTTGTTTAAAATTATGCCTATAACATTGACACGGATATCAACATTGCCTCTTTATGCAGACTTACCCAAGAGGATGCAAGAGAGACTTTTATACCATTCTTTCAAAGATGGAGAACCTTAGCAAGTAGATGTTTGGTAGAAATACCTGAAAAGGAGAAAGTCACCATGTTTGTACAAACTCTCCTATGACCACTAAGGTATGGCTTACAAGTCCATTGTTGCACCACCTTTGTTGACCTTGTTGAAAAGGTTGTTCAACTTGAGAAAGCATTGATCACCAAAGGCGAATTAAAATATGGTGTAAAAACCATCAACACCACCACAAATAATAACCCAAGTAGCTCAAAATAGAAAACCAAATATTGGGTTAAGAACAAACATATCACCAATGACGGTGTGGTTGATGCAAAAACCATAAATGAAACAGGTCATGTACTCACTATCAAAGGAGTACAAAATCAAAATGCACTTGTAACTACACCGACACCAACTGCAAATGCTATCCAAAGCAATCCTACTCAAACTAATCAAAGGCAGTTGCGCCAACCACCACAATTCCAAAAATACACGTACACCCCTTTGGGTGAACCTATTGAAATTTTCTTGAAGGAATTTCTTCAAAACGGGGTCATAACACTGGAAGAGCCTAAACCATATGACCTTGGTTAGTTCAAGCCGTCATGGTGGGATGACAATGCATTTTGTGATTACCACCATGCCAAAGGGCACAAAACCTCTTCTTGTCATCAGTTGCGAAATTTGGTACAAGACCTCATTGAAAACCACACAATTGAGTTAGGTGGTAAATCATTTATGTCTAATGTAGATCATACTATCCACAAGAACCTTCTGCAGGACCATGGTAAAGCTTCCTCATCTGGCACAAAGAATAACAATAATCAAGCCAATTGCATTCGTCCTACCTACACTAATGGTCATCCTGCATACAACTATCCTCGTGGTACCATTATTAACAATCTTCGTGTTGCTGATGAAGATAAATGTGTTAATACCATTATCATTAAAAAGGCCCCAGAATACAATTTCACCATGCGTAAAGGTAAGGTCACTATCCCAGGTCCTTCTGCATGTCACCCTAAAATCACCATACCTGGTCCATCCGCCAAATAGTCAACCGTTGAACAAGAGTTCAACCTCACTGAGCAATTAAATAAGACACCTGCTCAAATATCCATTCTCGAACTGCTCCATATTTTTCCCGCACATAAGGCCATCTTGGATAAAATCCTGCAAGAGTCATCTATCCCAACCAACATTGATGTCAACCACTTGGAGACTATGGTCTGATATCTGAATTCACCTCATCACATCACCTTTTCGGACAATTACTAGTCATCGCCCAAACCATCTCATAATGATGCCCTTCACATCGAGGTTTTTGTCCACAAACATAAGGTTAGACGAGTCTTAGTAGATGGCAGAGCAGGATTGAACATCTTCTCTTTAAAATTGGTTAAAGCTCTTGGTTTCTTTGATGAATGTGTAGACTCTAGCAAGAACATTGTCATCAAGGCATACGATGATGAAGAATGCGCTTCTAAAGGCGTCATTCCATTTCCACTCCGGGTAGGACCAGTTATTATAGATACAACATGGTAGGTCCTGGATCATGACATACATTACAACATATTACTTGGTTGACCCTGGATTCATTCTCTAAAGGCCATTCCATCCACATACCACCAATGCCTAAAATTTCCTTTTGATGGTATTGAGATCACTATCCCAGGAGATCCTGATCCATTTCAATACTATACCAACCTGCAAGCCCCTGTTGAGCACCAGGTACCCATCAATTGAGAGGCCTCCACTTCGACTTCATCCAAATATATTGATCCATCTGCACTCACCAAATCATCCATTCCATCAATTTCTACCACACCATCTTCCTCAACCTCCATCCCAAGTAAAGACCTACAGATCCAGGACCTTGGTTTTGGAGAGTTCAAATTGAATATGGCTTACTGGATCACCACAATACCTAAGCTGCCTACAGTCTATGGCAGACCATGTTTCACAGTTGAGCCCAAAACAACTTTCAAGGTTCCACCAAAAAGTGTTTTCACACTGTGGGGCGATATGGGTAATGAAGTCATCGATGACATAGCTAACTGGATCTACAAAGACCTAGAGGAGTAACCCCCACTACTAGTGCATCTCTATGGAAAAGACTATGAGATATGCAAGGCACTAGGTTTTAATGGAGCAAGTGGTCTTGGAAAGGCCAACAATGGAAGGAAAGAACCTATTATGATAAATGCAAGACCGAGGTACATAGGGCTAGGGTTTTACCAACTCAGAATTGACGATCAATGTACCTATGGAATTTCAAGTAAGGGCGTAATGGCGAAAGAAAGTGTTGAGACAAGTGAAGAATCCCTTACCGAAACTGACTCAAATGAATGGGAATTGAGATCTGACAAAACCCTAAGTGACTATGTCATTGACGAACTATTCCTAGAACCTGGCCAACTCCCATTTGAAGAAATATTCTGACAGGAATATAACATAGACCCTATTGACCGACATTCCAAAAAGAAGGAATGGGTAAGAATTCCTTGGAACCCAGAAGAACATAAGGTGTCGTTGGCAACAGCTAAATCATCCCACCCCATTCCTGAGCCCATCCAAGAACCTAACGTGTTTGAACCTACTGGGCACACTACTGAAATGCCAACCACTAGTCATGATGTTGATAATTTTATCCCCTATTATGACTTTGAATTCGACTCATCTGACTCTGAGTATGGTCTGTCCATTGCATCTAACACGAAAGTTGAAATTGACAACTTTTCCTTCACATTAGAGGCTTCAATTTTCACACTTTCTGCATCTTCCCCATCCTTTACCTAGACTAATGATGGGATTCCACTTGTCTACCCTCAACTGATTGGTTGGGACCAACAAGAACCACCAGTGATGGACATATTTCAGAATGATGAGGCAATTGCAGAATTCATGGGGCTCTGAGAAGGCATCCCATTGGGTGATCACAAAAAAGGGTTTTCCATTGATCTAGATTGTGCATCTTACTTCGGGGATACTGTGCAATCCTCCAATCACAAAAAGCCAAAGAATAAAACAAAAAAAGAAATGTCTTTAGGTGAAAACTGCAAGTCACCTTTTGACAGCAAAATAGTAAAAACAAAGGACATATCTGAAGGTGAAAACCTCTCTGAGGTGACTAAGGATGGAGGATTGGACTTTCTCCCAGTGACAGAAGAACAATCAGCTATGCTTATTGAAGACATAATGGAAGTTAACATAGCCACACTAGAGAATCCAAAAATGATTCTCTTGGCCGCATCATTGTTAGAGGAAGAAAAACCTGAATTTCAACAATTCTTCATAGATAGGAAAGTTAAATTCGCATGGCCATATGTTGACATGCCATGCCTTGATCTAGAATTGGTTTTACATCATCTTCCTTTAATACCAGAAATCAAGCCAGTCAAACAAAAGTTGCACAAAATGCATCCACAGATTGCACTACTGGTAAAATCTAAACTAAAAAAGTTACTGGATGTTGGGTTTATAAGGTCAATAGACTATGTTGATTGGATATCCAACATTGTCCTTTTCACAAAGCCAAACGGACAAATTTTTATCTACATGGATTTCAAACATTTGAATAAGGCTTGCCCAAAGGTAGACATGATTGTTGATCTCACAGCAGGGTACGAGATGTTGTCCCTCATGGATGGTTTCTTGGGACATAACCAAATCTGAATTGCAATAGAGGATCAGTACAAAACAACATTCACTTGCCCTTGG
Organism: Sequoiadendron giganteum; assembly: GCA_007115665.2. Taxonomy (NCBI): domain Eukaryota; kingdom Viridiplantae; phylum Streptophyta; class Pinopsida; order Cupressales; family Cupressaceae; genus Sequoiadendron; species Sequoiadendron giganteum. Next base: position 29,367,268 of record VCHN02000014.1, read on the forward strand.
GGAACATATTTTTGGAATGTCATGCCTTTTGGCTTAAAGAATGCAGGCACCACATACCAAAGAGATATGACAACAATCTTTTTTGACATGATGCATATCAGAATGGAATATTATGTGGATGACCTATTAGCAAAATCTTTGACACATAAAGAACATCTCAAAGTCTTAGACAATTTTTTTAGATGGCTATAAGATTACAAGGTTTGTTTGAACCCAAGAAAATGTGTCTTTGGAATCACTTCAGGCAAGCTTTTGGGATACATAGTTTCACGACGAGGCATTGAAGTTGATCTCACAAAAGTCAAAGCAATTCTAGACATGCCTCCACCAAAAGGAATCAGTGAGCTGAGAACACTTCAGGGCAGATTGTAGTCCATCTGACGCTTCATCCAACAGTTGGCAGACAAGTGTCAACCATTTCAATATTTGTTACACAAAAGTATTCCCTTCATATGGATAGAAAAATGCCACATTTCCTTCGAACAAATTAAGGAATATCTATTGACGCCACCAGTCTTGATGCCACCCATTGAAGGCAAGCCATTGATCCTTTATGTGTCCACAACTACAAATGCATTGGGGGCATTATTGGCGCAAAATGACCATGAAGAAAAAGAAAGAGCCATTTATTACATCAGTCACACACTGATAGGATATGAGTTGAACTATACAAATATTGAACGTGCATGCCTTGTAGTTGTGTTTGCAGTGGAGAAACAAAGACATTACATGCTCAGCCACCAAACACACCTGGAAGCCAAAATTGATGCACTAAAGTATCTTTTAAGTCGAACAGCATTGACAGGGCGTTTAGCAAAATGGGTCATGATATTAAGAGAGTACGGCATACAATATGTTGAGTGCAAGGCAATTAAAGGGTGAGTCATAGAAGATCAGCTTGCAGATACACCCATCCACGCTACCCATCCACTTACAATAGATTTTCCTGATGATTCTATCTTTCATGTAGAACATACATTACCATGGAAGCTATATTTCGACGAGTCCCACACTGGTCATGGTTCAAGAGCTGGTATCTTATTCATCAAACCACAAGGGGATTTAATTCCTAAATCATTTTGGATCACCTTCCCTTGTACAAATAACATTGTAGAATATGAAGCACTGGTCATAGGTCTCAAGATAGTAATTAAATGGAAAATTTAGACATTCCTCATATTCGAGGATTCTTGGTTAGTCATCAACCAAGTGAATGATGATTATGACACAAAGGATGAAAATTTGGTTCCTTACAAACGAATGGTGGATAGTTTCATGAAATATTTCACAATGATTGCTTTTGAATAAATCCCAAGGACAAAGAATAAGGCAGCCGATGAAATGGCTACTATTGGATCTCTATTGGACATCCCTAAAAATGTGGTGCAATTTAAGCTTTTGGTGGAACAATTACGGATGCCAGCATATAATATCCCAGAGTCAAAAATGGTTTGCGATATTTTTGGTCCCACTTCACCTTGGTCCCAAGACATCTATGATTATCTTAAGTCCCAAACCCTACCACCCAACCTTTCCAACAACCAAAGAAAGTCCTTTATCCGAAAAGCTACTAGACATACCATCGTTAGTGATACCCTATACTGTCATGGCTTTGATAACACCCTTCTTCGTTGTCTCAACATTGATGAAGCCCAAACAACTTTATGAGAAGTACATGAGGATATATGTGGATCTCATTTGAGTGGTCCAACGCTAGCTAGGAAAGTCACCAGACTTGGGTACTACTAGCCGACATTGGAAAAAGATGCTCTTCAGTTTGTCAGAACATGTCAAAAATGCCAAGTGCATAGTGACCTAATTCATGCACCTTCATAGGAATTGAGACCAATTACTTCTCCATGGTCTTTTGCACAATGGGGACTCGACCTCATGGGAAAGATCCATCCATCCTCCTCTAATGACCATAAATTCATAATCACTTCCATAGAGTACTTTACTAAGTGGATTGAAGCCGTCCCTCTCACTTACATCACTGGTAAGAAAATATCCAAATTTATCTTAAATTACATCATTTTCTGGTATGGTGCTCCACAATCCATCATCACAGATAACGACAGTCCATTCACAAATCAGGACGTTCATGAACTCTATGAGCAATTCCACATCCAACATCATTTCTCCACCTCATATTACCCACAAGGTAATGGCCAAGCTAAGGTGCCCAATAAAACAATTCTTCACATTTTGAAGAAGACCATCAATGATGCTAGCCGAGATTGGCACCTACAACTTAATCCTACCTTATGGGCCTATCGTATCAGCATTTGTACCCCCACTAGAGCCACTCCATTTTCCCTATTTATGGATCTGAGGCCATATTTCCCATCGAGGTCGAAATTCCTTCTCTTTGAATCTCCTTGAAAGGAATGATCGATGATGAAGAGTACAGACAGCCTCACCTGCATGAGCTAGAAATGTTACAAGAAATATGATAAAATTCCTTAAATCACTTGCAGGCATATCAAAATCATATCTGTCGAAGTTATAACAAAAGAGTAATGGTGTGAAAGTTTGAAATGGGTGACTTATTCCTAATGCAGAACCCAAGAAATCAAGCGAGCCGTGAAAAGCCTGGCAAATTTGAGGCTAATTGGCTTGGTCCTTACATTATTACTGGGACATTCAATTTTGGAGCTTATCAGTTGGCCACACCTGAGGGAGAATAGTTGACAAAACCTATCAACAACTTACATTTGAGAAATTTCTACACATAGCATCAGAGAGCTTGGCTACCAAGCCTAAAAGTACAAAAAAAAAAAATTAAAAATGGCAAAACAGTAAAAAGAAATGAATTCATCCAATAGTGAAAACTTGGAAAACAGGTGCTTTGGATAAGTACCATGGTGAAAACCTGACAAACAGGTGCCATGCATAGTCGATCATTGCTTCACCATCTACTGTTTCTCAAATCGATCCTTATCCACTTCCCATAATCACAAAGGCCTAACACATTCACGACACTCGTCCTATGTCCTATCGATTCTGACCATGGTTAGCATTTGGTTGACATGATCCCTTGCATATCCTTGCCTTTTTCCTTGTGTCTTCCTATCTCCGTATCATAGGACTCGAATAATCCCCGCTCTGTCTGGGGGCAAGACCTTCATCATGTAACTACAGTGGGTATCACAAAAAATCCTAAAAATCTGAAAAAGTCTTGAAAAATCCTAAAAATCTGAAAAAGTCTTGAAAATATCCTAAAAATCTGAAAAAGTCTTGAAAAAATCCTAAAAATCTAAAAAAGTCCTGAAAAAAATCCTAAAAAATCTGATAAAGTCCTTAAAAAGTCCTAAAATTTTGAAAATGTCCTAAGAAACTACAAAAACATCCAAATCAATGTCAAAATCCCAAAAACAGAGTCAAAGTCAATCTCTATCTGGTCAGTTCAATTAGTCTTGTCAATCAATATCTTTTGTCCATGCTGAACTACATTATCTCTACACATTTGCTATGTAGGCAATATTCATCTTTGAATCCCCGAGACATTAGGTTAGTCTTTCTAATTTTGTTGCAGTAAAATCATGATTCAAACTTTTTTCCTTTGGGACAACGTCATTAGTTGTGTCGAACTACGAGGTCTCTTGGTGCACGAAGTAGGCAAGGCCATGAATCGATGAGCCCCCGAGGCCACACTAGGTCAGTCCATTGGGGTTCTTGGCACTATAAATCACACACATCAAGCTATCTTCAGATCAAGCAAATCTCTAATCAAATCCCAAACTATCACTCTATCAATAACCTTTTTCATCAACATTTTCAGTTAATTCAGCATGTCGGTAATTACATGTAATCAAATTCAATCAAGACAGTTCACCCTGGTAAAATTTTGGGTTCTCCTTCAATTGTGTCCTTCTGAAGAGAAACCCCTGTCATTTCTTTATGCTTCTAGATGTGTCCTTCCTAACCATCATCATCCTCATCTGGCATTTTGATGAATTCTCCTAGCTCTGACAATTGATCTCCTAGATATCAATGTCATTTAGGATGTGTCCTTCCTAAATTTGATATCGCTCGACATTTGGCAACACTTGACATTAAAACACTTGGCAAACCTTTTCTATTTTTTTGATGATTATCATGATATTAGTTCCTTATGTCTTAGGAACCACGACATATCATGATGATTATCCTTATCTTTTAAATGACTCTGCTATTAGTTTCTCCAAGATGTCCTAAGTTTAGGATTTAGAGAAGCAACGACGTAGTACGATGATTTTCTTGTCTATTTTTGACTATCATGTGGCTAGTTTCTCAAGGATGTCCTCACATCAGGATTTAGAGAAGCAGCGACGTCTCATGATTAGTTTGGTTTTTCTGACAGTTGGTCATGACAAAAGGACTAGGGGTAATTATGTTCCTTGTATGAGTCATGATCATCTTTTTTTGCGACTGTTGATCTACATGACAGTTTGACCTTGCACACTATTGATCTACGTCATATCATAGTGTTTGTTGACCATCATGACATTTTCGCCCAATGATGATTAAGAGCAATAACTTGGATAGCACTATAGAAAAGCTTTGAAGGATTTTTATTTATGCACTAACATACATATCTTTCTTCGCACTAACATTCATCTTTTCCTTCTCTTCTCTCATTCTCAGATGATATCCTATGACATACAAAACACAAAGTTACATACATGATCACATGAGAATTTCATAATTCACAGTGCATAATGCTATCATAGAACCATCATTTGCATCAACATATAAGCGTCATAAATAACATTAGCATATAAATCACATAATTATCACATTACATAATGCACACATACATAACCACATCCATCATTGCATTCATAAACATAAGCATAAAATCTAGACACCTCATAACATCATTAAAATAATCACATAGAATTTCATAAAAGAATAGAATACCATAACACATACAATCATATAGACCATACAAAACTGCATCCCATATATATAATCTCAAAAAATAAGTGTCATAGAATAGAGTCATATGATATCCCAAAAATGGAGCTAGTAGCCTCGAATATCAAAATATACAAGTGTCTAAAAGCAAGTCCTATGATGCCCCCCTCTATCCCGTGGAGGTGAACTATGAGGTAGTTGTGGCTGACCCATCAAGTGAGTAGTTAATTGAATAGGAGTGGTGTCATCGATCTAACTCTGAGAGCCCGAGGCCTTGATAACATGAGGCTAGCTCTACTCTGCCTAGTGTCCTAATGACACTGATCTGTGACTGTTCTCTAACCTATGGTTGTGGCCTGATGAATGCCTATGAGAGATGTGTGACCTGTGGCCCGATGACTGACCTAATGTAGTAGAGCCCCCAACACCGGTATGATTACTATTGTGTGACCTGCTCTGCTATGTGTCTGACTGCCACTACCCATCCTGCTATAGGATTGGGACAATCCTTGGTCCCGTCTCTCTTGGGGAACTACCTACTCATATAATAACCTATACCATCCCCTTCTCTTTGCCATCCTAGCCAACTCTCTGGCCATGTCCCCTGTCGGCCCTTAGCATAACTCCACAAACTCAATGACCCATCGGTCTGACTCCTACTATTGAATAACAGCCTAGCCCCGCTCCACCCTAGTAACCTCTAACTCCGTTAGCAAGGCCTTGTTCTGATACAAGGCCGCATCAAGTCTACTCTGAAGATCCACAATCCTCTGATCAATGGTGGCATCGATAGGTAAAGTGGGTGATTTGTCACCCTCCTCATCCCTGGCAATCATCTGCTCCCGCAGTCTCCGGTTAGTCTCATCCTCCTCCTCCTCCCCATCCATTTCCTCCACATCTATCTCAAGAGGATGTCCCCTGACAAATGGATCCTCCTCTACCACCTCCTCTCCACCCCTCACCTTCGCCTCCTCCTCGCCCCCTCTAAGCTCCTCCCCCGCCTCTTGTTTGGCTGGCATCTCTCTCTCCTCACCCTCCTCTCAGATGGGTGATAGTGGTGAACCTCCCACTCTCCTTCGAGCTCTCCTGGGCTACCTCCTTAAACCCCCTTAAACCCTCATAAATGCATTAATTTTAAAAATTGACAAGTTCGATAGGGTACTTACTAGTGCTTCTGTGCCCTTGGTTCGTCGAAAAGTCCACACGCGATATCCATGGTGGGTAGTCACTAGAATCACCATCATCTCTTTGAGCTCTGATCTCTAAAATTTCTATATAGAAAATGACCAAATGACATTTGTTTTTGCCTTTTCAACCTATTTAGAGGCTAAAAATTAGGGTTTTGACCTGGTGGGTTTATACTAGAGGCTCATTTGACTGCCTTTGACTGGCATTTTTGTTGACTTAGCATCCTCCATTCTCGAAACCGATTGCACCATTATTTATTTGGTCATTAATTTGATTAGTCGAGATATTTTCAAAAAATTTCTAACCCCAGTTCGAAATTCAAAAATTTTCCCGAGGGGGCATAGACACTCCGTACCTTCACTAGGGCATATTCTGGACTTGTTTTCTTTGCCATAATGTGATAAACTGCATTATGATAAACAGGGGCAAATGTAGACCCATAAAAATGACCTAGGCCTGCAAGCAATATTTTATCATCTTTCGTCCTAGCATAATTATGACATCTTAATTATGTTTCTAACCCAACTTCAACTATTAATTAAATAATTCATAATTATTTAATTAACTCATGATCTTTCATTCTTCATGATTATTAAACAAATAGATCTTATTTATTTATTTAATGTGTCACTAATTGTCAAAATCTTCTCGTAATTAAATAAAGTCATCAATTTATTTAATTAATCCCTATCATTAATGTCCTTCTGATTATTAAATAAATATATTTCTGATATATTGATTTAATATGTCACTAATTCCTAAATCCTCTCTTAATTAAATAAATTCATTAATTTATTTAATTATTTAACAACCTCTTCTCAATTAAATAATTATTCTTAATTATTTAATTGTCTTATGTGACATTCCCTCTTTTTAAATAAAATGTTTTATTTAAAAAGAACTTCACATAGTTAACTGATTCTTCTTTTAGTAATTAATTTCAAAAATCAATTACTCATTATCTCACAAAATCCATATTTTGAATTAATTTAATTCAAAATGGAAATATTCTTCTACAAATCAAGTAATTACTAAAATTATTGATTTTCTAAAATCTCATCCTCTTATCTCTTGATTTTTACTAATTTCATCTCAATGTCACATTTATTCTCCACCATTGATTTAATTTCTTACATTAAATCTTGTCCACGCATTTGGAGATCTTTATCCTAACCCTAATTGAGAGTTTCCATATTGAATCTTGACCTTTGATTCTAGGGAATTTCTCAATCTCTCATCTCATCCATCCGTTCAAGATTGCATTTTCTATAAAATGACAATCTTCATCTCATTTTTGGGATCTATCTATTATTATTGTCTCATGATTTCTTAATATTGCATTTTTATCTTATCATCTTCTTGCATACTTATTTATCATCTTAAGCTAGTTTGCATTTAGAATTAACTTTCTTTTGCATTAGCTCATACAAATCCTTCGAAAGCATTGTTGAGGACTAGACATTTTTAGAGTTTTGCTCACACACAATCTGAGGGCACTCTTCATCACATCGAGCTTAAGGAGGTACAATGGAAATGAATCATGGAGGAGAGAAGATTGGGTGAGACTGTTCTAGTTTCATTCATTTTCTCATTTTATCTCTAATGTATTCAATTGTTTGTTGGATTTAATTTAATATGCATGCTTTATTAGACTAACTAATTGGTTCTGCAAAAATCCTACTTTACAATTAGTTAGTGAAAAATCAAACCATTATTGATTTACGTAGTTTAATTTCTATTTGTATGGTTTATACAGGGTTTGAGCACGCCTGAGCACAGGTGTGAGAATATATCCCTCATGGATAGAGATCATGAGATGGCTGTAAGTGATTACTTTGTCAAAGATATCATGTTTTATAATGTAATTTCTATATATTCATTTCTTAACTTCCTATTGTAACAATTAAAACTTCATCATGAACTAAACCCTAGGAGGAGTAGCAGGAGCACTCCACGAGTGCAGAAAAAATGAGTGAAAAACCTATTGCCATCCGAGCGAAAAGGAAAGGGAAAGATTTTATTTCCAGGGCACAGAGAGCAATGAATTTTGATTCCAGAGTCCTTTGTTGTATGCCTGCATGGTAGTTTTGTACATATTTTTTATTGGACATATTTGACATTGTATTCCTAGATGGCATTCTCATAAGCCTATATGGCTATTTTGTACATAAATTTCATACTTATATTGACATATATTGATGCATGCCTACATGGCTATTTGGTTAATACAAATATCTTTTATCGATGCCTATGCATATTTCATTTCTAATTTGATGGTTCAATAGACATGAGTTATGCGTATTCAAGTGTATACTTTACAACTTACATGTATACTTTGTGACTTACATGCATTCGAGTGTATACTTTGTGGCCTACATGTTTTCATGCATATACCTTGTATTCATGCAAATACTTTTTTTTTTAATTTGTGTATACTATGTATTCGTGTGTATACTTTTTGAGGCTTACGTGTTTTTGAGTACTTGTACTTCCCTTATTCACATGTACATGTTTGACTTATTCACGTGTATAATTATTAATTGGTTAGCCCTAGCATTGATCTATGTCATCCTTGAGATGTAGTAGGAACACCCTCAAGGTCAAAAGGAATTTCACATGTATTCTTCATAGGCTCATTTTGCTAGTGAAACAAAAAACCTCTTGCATCATTGAAACATATTTTTTTTCCTTTATAGTAGGTATGCAGCCATTATCATTCTCCATCAGTTCTTCATGTATTCACTCCCCATTAATGGTTGCCTCATGACCTTCATGAAACGAAGCACTTATCTCATTTGTGATAGAAGAAATGTATGAAGATTTATCTTCCTCCTTATGAACCATTCATTATCATGAGATATGGGTTCTTGTGAACCACTACTGATGAATCATGGGTCAATGAGTTTGACTTGTAAAACTACACGATTGAATCCTAATAGCAATATCACAATATTTATATATCTAAATGTGTTATTTCCTTCAGCTAAAATTTGTGCTTATACTTATGTGATTGATGTATGTTTGTGTATGGGATCATAGTAATTTCTATTTGATGATGCTATTGTGTCTTTAAGGTTTATTTATTAAAGGGTGCATGAAACAAGTTTTAAATCCTTACAAATATTTGAATTTCTTAGGTTTTTTTATTTTTCGAGTTTGGGCTCCGAGCCTGAGTCCAAGTCAAAAAATGGCTTGTCAAGTCTGAGGTGAGTCCTAGTCTTGTAACACTAGTGTGAACACATCAAGGAATAATGTATATGCCGATGAAGAGAGAACCCATCCTTGTTTCCAAACAAACCATGGTATAGATATGGTTGGTCGAGATAAATAATCACTCTTCTGGATAGTTCAAACCATAATATTTCATGGCTACAAACACACCTTCATTATGTGTGTTCTTGATCCTACTAAAGAAAGGTTGGAACATGTTGTAGATCAAATATTGCAACCCTAAGTCCACAAGAAGGTTACTTGTCCTGATTTCTGCAAATTTCTTTAAGATGTTCATCCTTCTTGAGTAATGTGAACTATTGATGTCATCTAGGTCTTTGAAACTATCTGCCATCATGTGCAATAACGTAGAAGCTAGAGCTATATCTAAAACTACAAATGACTGCTCAACAGAATCCTGATAGCAATATCACAAATTGACACATTGTAGAAAATGCCTCCTACTTATCAATTGATGAGCTAAAGGGGCTCTATAATGAATGTTTCATAAGGCACAACACTTTTTGAAGGTTTTGCAAATGGGGTTGCAAGCTAAGTGGGCCTAACCTTGGGGAAAAAACTTTGTGGTTAAGCACTTGAGATGGAGTATACTGGAATGGGTGACCTCTCGGGAAGGCCTAGTACGTCACCTCTGTGAGCATCACCTAGATGCAATGAATGCTAAGTGGGCCATTCAATATCAATTCAAATTTGTTGCTTTAAGCAACTTAGAAATTTGCGCCTTTAGAATCCTCCAACCTAAGGGATCGATCTGGTGGAACATAGTTTGGAGAAATTCCATGTGTTTCAATGCAAAATAGGACCATGCCTAGCGTAAGCATACCTATTTGGACATGTTGGAACAGTCCGATTGGTCACACAAGCTGCAGAATGAAAGTTGCACCTCTTTGCAACTTTGCACTGCTTGCATTTGATGCTTTTTCCATCAAGTGAAAATCTACCACCACTAGAAAACCACTTCGAGATAGCCAAAACCGAGAGATATTTTTGTAAACAGGCTTAACACAATCCTATAGGATCAAACGAGAAGTTTCTTAGTGTCACGGTATCTGAGTAATAGCATGCTGAAGTGTCCAGCCATTTTACACTTTAGACCCTTAAGGGATCGATCCAATGGAACATAGCTTAGAGCGATTCCATGTGTTTCAGTGCAAAAGAGGACCATTCTAGTGTAAAAATACCTATTTGGATGTGTTGGAATAGTCCACTTGGTTACACGAGTTACAGAGAGAAAGTTACACCACTTTGCAACTTTGCACAACTTTAATTTGACACTTTTTCCATCAAATGAAAATCCCCTGCCACGAGAAAACCACTCCAAGACAGTCAAAACCGCGAGAGGTTTTTCTAGAAGGGCCCAATAGCTTTCTTTAGGATTAGACGAGAATTTTCTAAGTGTCACGGTATCTAAGTAATAGGATGTTGAAGTTTGCAGCCATTTTGCACTTTTGACCCTTAAGGAATTGATCCGGTGGAACATAGCTCAGAGCGATTCTACGTGTTTCGGTGCAAAAGAGGACCATTCCTAGAAAAAAAATACCTATTCGGACGTTTTGGAACAGTCTACTTGGTTACACAAGTTGTAGAAAGGAAGTTGTACCACTTTGCAACTTTGCACTGCTTGCATTTGATGCTTTTTCCATCAAGTGAAAATCTGCCACAACGGCAAAACCACTCCGAGATAGCCAAAACCGAGAGAGGGTTTTGTAGAGGGGATCAACACAATCCTATAGGATCAAATGAAAATTTTATAAGTTTCACAGCATCCAAGTAATAGCATGTTGAAGTTTGTAGCCATTTTGCACTTTGGACACTTAAGGGATCGATTTGGTGGAACGTAGCTTAGAGTGATTCCACATGTTTCAGTGCGAGAAAAGACCATTCCTAGCATAAAAATACCTATTCAGACACATTGGAGCAGTTAGTTTGGTCACACGAGTTGCAAAGTGAAAGTTGCACCACTTTGCAACTTTGCACTGCTTGAATTTGACACATTTTCCATCAAGTGAAAATCCGCCGCTACGAGAAAACCACTCCAAGATAGCCAAAACCGAGAGAGGTTTTTTTAGAGGGGTCCAATCCTTTTTTGTAGGATTAGATGATAAGTTTCTAAGTGTCACGGTATCCAAGTAATAGCATGCTGAAGTTTGCACCCATTTTGCAATTTGGACCCTTAAGGGATCGATCCAATGGAACATAGCTCAGAGCAATTCCGTGTGTTTCGGTGAGAAGGAGGACCATACCTAGCTTAAAAATACCTATTCAGATGCATTGGAACAGTCCTCTTGGTCACACGAGTTGCAGAGTGAAAGTTGCACCACTTTGCAACTTTGAACAGCTTTAATTTGACACTTTTTCCATCAAGTGAAAATCCACCGCCATGAGAAAACCACTCCAAGATAGCCAAAACCGAGAGAGTTTTTTCTAGAGGGGCCCAATTAATTTCTTTAGGATCAAATGATAGGTTTCTAATTGTCATTTTATCCAAGTAATAGCATATTGAAGTTTGCAGCCATTTTGCACTTTGCACCCTTAAGGGATCGATCTGGTGGAACATAGCTCAGAGCGATTCCACATGTTTTGGTGCAAAAGAGGACCATGCATAGTATAAACATACCTATTCGAACATGTTGTAATAGTTTTCTTGGTCACACAAGTTGTAGAACGAAAAATCCACCACTTTGCAACTTTGCACTGCTTCCATTTGATGCTTTTTCCATCAAGTGAAAATCTGCTACCATGAGAAAACCACTCCAAGATAGCCAAAACTGAGAGAGGTTTTTCTAGAGGGGCCCAAAGCCTTTCTATAGGATTAGACAAGAATTTTATAAGTGTCACGATATCCAAGTAATAGCATGCTGAAGTTTGCAGCCATTTTGCACTTTGGACCTTTAAGGGATCGATCCGGTGGAACATAGCTTGGAGCGATTCCACGTGTTTCGGTGTGAAAGAGGACCATGCCTAGTATAAAAATACCTATTCGAACATGTTGGAATAGTCCACTTGGTCACACAAGTTGCAGAACATAAGTTGCACCACTTTGCAACTTTGCACTGCTTGCATTTGATGCTTTTTCCATAAAGTGAAAATCCGACGAGAAAAGCACTCCAAGATAGCCAAAATCAAGAGAGGTTTTTCTAGAGGGGTCCAAATCCTTTATGTTTGATTAGATGAGAAGTTTCTAAGTCTCATGGTATCCGATTAATAGCATGTTGAAGTTTGCAGCCATTTTCCACTTTGGACCCTTAAGGGATCGATCCAGTGGAACATAGCTCAGAGCGATTCTACATGTTTCAGTGCGAAAGAGGACCATGCCTAGCACAAAAATACCTATTCGGATGTGTTGGAATAGTTTTCTTGGTCACACGCGTTCCAAAAAAATGTGTACAAATTGTTTACATGACCTTTATATGACCTTTCTCACATTGTTTACATTTCAAAATTCAAAGTTTGCAAATTTTCCTACTCAAGGCATTTACAGAACAAGGTGCTACTACACAAAACATGAACTCCAACCTTACAATATTTGAGTATATCTCATTATGTAATTAAATCTTATTACAATGCCTCTGACATTTTGTTCTCTCAGATCTTTTATAATGTCACTCATACATTCAAGATTCTCTTTAAATGTCTACATCATAGGTGCTCATTATGAGGTTAAATTCAAATGATTAACTTGAGATTCCCTCGCTAAGCTTCACACACTCTCTTATAATGGCTTGAAATCAAAATAAGTATGTTGCATTGCTTTTTTGGATGAGATTCTCTTTTATGGCTCTTAAATCAACATTTTTTGCAACGAAAGATCAATCAAGTTTTATTAGTTTACTTACAAATATGCAAATTAAAAGAGAAAAATAAAGAGCATCCAAAATTGAAATGAAATAAAAATAGATGGAAGGAACTTATAGATTTTGCATGCAGGCATCAAAATAAGGATGTTGCATTGCTTTTCTGGCTGACATTCTCTTGGATGGCTCATATATCTGCATTTTTTGCAAGGGGACACCAATCATTGTAAATGAAGATGATAGCATTGGCATCAAACAAATTAATGTGCATACAAGTATAAATTAATAAGAACCAATGTGCATATACTTAAAAATTAATCCAACAAACCATCCAGGTCTACTCTACTCTTTATTGTGTCAAGTATTGCCTCATGGTCAGACTCACGAACCTTCCATAACGTCTTGTTCAAAGGTATACCCCCATATTTGGTCAAATGAACATTGGATGCCACGACAAGGTTTGAGTAATGAAGAATCTTACGATGCATGTCAAAGTCCTGAAATAGCCAATATTTAACACTTGAATGCGGGCACCTTCTAAGCCATGTTCCAGTAACCACAACTGAGCCTGTAGAGTATTTGATGTTTTCTCCATCTATAATTGGGGCCTCCAATTTATTTTTGGTCTCAGCACAATGACACAAGTAATAGTCTATTCCATCTTCATTGTCTTCATCTGCAATAACTGCATAAACATGCCTTGCATTGATATGTGCAAACACTCTCTTGAAATTTGTCAACATTATGAATATTGTACAAAGTAAGATGTAATGACATGGAATTTCAACAACTAAGAAAGTAGATATATCACCTCGTTGAACTAGATCTGATATGTGGTCAAAGTCGACCAATGATTCTATCTATGTCAGTTCCAATGTCATCGGAGGGCGATACGTGTGAAGTGGGCTAAGATAACTTGTGAACCATTTGTTAACACACTCCCCTGACTTACTATCATTTTGGACTTGCATTGTACATGAAGAAAAAAAGCATGCCATCTTTCGTGTATCAATACTCCATGACCCTACATTTGAGCTAAGGAAAGAGTGTACCTCGCTCGATCCTATTAGTGTACAACAGTCTTCATATGGTGCAATGTTAGTATCAACCATCAACCAAAAAAATCTACGAACTGAAGATGTACCTTCATTACCTGGATCCATCAAAGAATTACACCACTCGATGATTGATTTGGCATTTGTCAACTTTGCACTATCTTTATACTTTAACTCTTCTCATGCTAATGCTCTTTTCATGCATGCTCCTGCACCATCATGCTCCCCCTTTCCATGTCTAGCCTCACAATTGTTCCACATATGTTGAACACTTGTTATGACATGCATCCTACACAACCAGTAGGACATGCGCGAGTTCTTGAACTGTGTTGCACAGTTATCAGACCATATTATATGTTGATCGTACTCTATGCCCCTCTAAGCCAAACCACTATAGAACATCTGGAAGCAACCTTGCATGAACTCTGGAGAATGTGTGCGATCATAACTAATGTAAAAGTGGTACTCCCACAATACCTTCCTTTTCTCATATGTACTATCAGATGCATGAATGAATGCTATGTGAACAAATATTGAAACTTGTGTAGAGTTGTAATACTGTGACTACACCTCATGTTGTGGTTGTAGAGTGTAGTTCTCTACAAATTCAACCATGAATACTATGCTTCCCACTAGAAAAGTGTCCTTGCATAGCTTGAACTGCATGTCCAACCATTGGGCTCTATGGGTATGCATTGCATACTCAGACAGTATACTATCACGAAATGTAGTCATAAATTAATACATTGGAATCTTCTCAATAACCAAATCAAACCTTTTTGCTTGAGACCCATCTTTTGTAGCATATTCCACTATTTTATACTTCTCGAACTCTACTAGTTTTTGTCCCACCTCATCTATGCTTTCCATATGTTGACATACTGGCATACGTTGGAAGCCACCGCAATGCTCACATGAACCATCCAAGCATGTTGTCCTATAGAATATCTGGCCATCCTCTATTTAACAAATTTTTTTTTATAAGAACTCTCTTGAAGATTTTGGTGGGGCTTCTATGTCACAATCCTGCAAAACATCGTTAGTATACAAATCTAAACATATAGAATGATAAACATCATAATGGTTAGAAAACTCAAAGGCGAAAAAGAATTGAGGGCAATGATACAAATTAATTGTGGGAATTCTCGGGGAGACAATCACAAAAAGATAAATAAGTTGCCCAAGCCTTGAGAACACTAATTGAAGAGTATTGGAAGAATAACACAAGGTCGTCTCTGAATCAAAGGGATGTGGTAAGAAGGAGAATTGGTAGTCAGAATTGTGAGCCACATCCAAAGCATTTTTTGGATATGACTCAAACCCAATTTTTTTAGAAATTTGAAAATGATTATCCTCAAATTAGTATTTCTCAAAGATTTGGCATTTTTCGCCTTTGAATGGATCTTGATAAAGTTTTTCTACTAATTCCCATTTTTTCACTAGTGTTTTAAATTAGATGAGCTCTCTTTGTTTGACAGCTTACCAAAGTCGATGTAATGACATGTCGGGTGACATTACTATCCTTTGAGCATGAGGTCTTACCCACACTCTCATAAACATTCATTAGATTCTTCACAATAGTTTCTTCACTCGATGCATTCAATGTTCTCAGTCCAAGAGTCTTCATGATGTTACTATAATTTACACCCCACATCATTTCAACAAATAGTTGACATCTTGCAGTCTCATTTAGCCTTTCAAAGAATCATTCCCAAATCTTATTAGCATATCTTCTACAAGTGCATCTTGAAATCTTACCTTCCATGTGCTGCAAAATCTCGTCATCAATATTAATCAAATACTTTGGCTTTCTATGCAAAATTCTAGGTGGTGTTCTCCTAGGTACATACATCTCAACATTAGGAATTTCATCAATATTTAATTGAGGTGGGCTATATTGCGTACCTTCGATCGAGGGTGGAGAAGAAGACATACCTTGAGGTTCACATGGGGATGATGGCATACCTTCTTCACCAATTCCAAGTGATGATGTACACTCAACTTGAGATATGTTGGATGGTGTACAACAATATTCACTTGTGGTACATGGTGTCCCTCCATATTTACTTGTAGTAGATGGTGTCTTTCCATATTCACTTGTGCTAGATGGTGTCCCTCCATATTCTCTTGTGCTTAATGGTGTCCCTTCATATTCACTTGTCATAGAGGGTGTGTCTCCAACTACAGTATCTGAATCTGTCTTACGACGATGCTTTCACATTCGTGCTTGTTGTGCTGCCAATTCCCGTTCTCTTTTCGACGGTTGAGGTTCCTCTACAATCGGGTTGTTTTCATCAATCGTTTCCAATTTCTTATTTTTATGATATGTTGCCACCTGAACTCTCTCCTTTTCTTTCAAGGTTTTGTTCTCTTCATCTGTTAGTTTCCTCTTTGTCTTTTTCTTCGGCATGGCGGATAATTTTATCTATACCATGGTAATGAGACGAATATTAGTTCCTAAAATTTGTATCCATTCAAGTTAATTGAAAAATATATGTCATTGAAGGCTTCATTTAAATAATACTTATAATCATTGTGTACAAAAGTTAACCTAGCATGTAGACAAATGTGTACAAACTATGGAAGCACTAGGCTGGCCAGAGCACATTTCTCACTAAAAGTGAATAACCATGATGGTGATTTTGAAAAATATTGAGTGAATGGCATTGTGAGTGTTTGATAATTTTTTGGTGCAGGAGCACCTTGACAATATATGCTTCCATTTTGAAATTTGATTCAATTTTGGCTATCTTCATGTTGTACGAGGGTCATTAAAGACATTTTCCATGTACCAGATATATGAGCTTTCAAAGGTGGTTTTTTGTTAGTTATAGGAATTGGGGGGAATTGGTTGTCATTGAAAAATGTTTAAACAACCTCCATTGGCTCAAAGGGAGGATTTTTGATCATTTTGAAATCCATTTTTTTGATAAAAATAATGCTCTTTTTCAAAAATTCACTGGTTTTGCACTTTCGTGCACTTGTACGCATCTATATAGCCTCCCCTTGATAGAAAAATAATATAATATTGTATTAACATGTCTTAACTCTCTAATGCATCAGTTCTAAGGCTTAACATTACGTTTGAAGGGAGCAAATGACAATTTTTTGAAACTGCTCATTTCAAGCCAGTCAAGGGTTTGAGTAGGATTTTTATCATGAAATGACCATCCCACCTAATGTTATGACTTGTTTCTCAGTGGGATGGCATGTAAATTTTTAGATTAGGGTCTTTTATTGTTGAACATGCCTTGGAATGAAACTAATGACAATAGGATGGGGTTCTTAGCTCAAACAAGCACTTTTCCATGAGAATTTGAGGAACTAAGGAGTGATTTTGAAAAATTGTTGAAGGACTAGTCTATGTAATGAACTTTTCCCCTTGTTCAGGGTATTTTGAAGATGTTTGATGCTTTGGAATGGTCTGGGAAGGCCTGGGTACAGGATTTTCTATAAACCATCCCTCTTTGCATTGAAAAATGAGGGTTTATGTATTGGAATCCTAGCTAAGCAGGTAAGGTCCTAAGACCTAGAAATTATCTTGTTTTGAGACCTAATTAAAGACTTTTTCTGGGTTTGGAAGTCTAGTGTGAAGATCTAAGGTTAGTTCCTTTGTAAAATTGGCCTACTTGGAGGCCTAAAATAGTGAAAAGGTCAGTTTTCTTAAAGTTGTCCCAAAGGAGTCATGTGATGGGTTAAGGTATGTCTTGAAACTCTGAAATGGGTGCTACAATCATTCTTTTATTTTCCTAGTGTTTTGGAAAGTTTTAGAGTTAAGGGCCCAAAACTGGTTTTGCACAGTAACTAGATTCCAAGGGTGAAATGTGGAAAATAATATTTCTTTTTGTTTTCCAACTTGGAGGACTATTGGGATTGGTCCATTATGCATTTTTAATCTTCTTTGATGCCTTTTGAAGGAAAATTGACATCTTCAATGGTTCTGGGTCCTCTAACTCTGCATCAAAAATGAGTATCATAGTTTGAAGTGTGTGCATAGTTTGGGAGATACATGTGACAGTTTGCAAATGCTTTGCTACTAGTAATATGGATAGTGAACAAAGGAACTACGTTTGTGTGTAAGGGTAGAATTATGAAAGGTTTCATTTTTGTTTTACTAACTCAAATAAATATTTATTAAGAAAATAATGGTTTGGTTGTGCCTTAAGAATTATAGTTTGTGTTTGTAAACAATGTTGCCATTGTGGAACATTTAAGACAACTTGTGAATGAAATAATCATTGGTTGATGTTTTGAGGAACCTAGTTGATTGTAATCAGTTATTTTCAAGATTTTCAAGGTGTTTTGAAGGTCCTTAAGGAATTGGGAACTCTTAATGCTAGTTTGAGTATATGAATCAAATATTTTGTGAAGGGAAATATAGTTGAATAAGTGTGTCAAGAAAGGTGTTGATTTCTTCCTTTGAACTGCATCAGTTTGTGCAGAGGTATTGGAAGGTGTTTGGACCCTTTCGAGGAATGGGAGAGGCTTGGAGTTGTCTTAAAGGTTGAATTTTTGTGATGGTTTTGAGTTTCAAATTAGCTTTATGCTATGTTACAATCAATTTTATGATGGTTAATCAAATTTTTTGAGTCTAAAAAAGAGTTGAAACCAAGTTCTAATGTTTTGATGAAAATATGATTGAGTTTGTTTGTTGATCTTCTTCAATTTAAGTTAGGTTTAGAAGTACCCTTGATGATTTGTGGATCCTAGTAGATGCTCTGCATCAACAATAAAATGGTAATTGGAAATTGTATATAATTGTGTATACAATGGTAATTTAAAATCTGCATTGACAACCTAAGGTTATAATGACAAACAAAAATGAAAGCAAGCCATAATAGAATGGAAGAAAATGTGTAAGGTCTTCACATACCTTAAAAACCAGACTTTCAAATGGAGGAGTTCAACCCAATTATGTAGCCTTAGCTTCTTCTTTCTTCAAACTCCACAACAATTTGACTTGTTCAAAAGCTTGTTCCCATCCACACTTCAATTGTATATCATTTTTCAATGGAATTCAAACTTCAATTGATATTATATGTCTTTCAATGTGGAAAATCTTCTATTTAATGCAAAGGTGGTAAAAAATCATGGAAAAGGTGATGGAATGTGAAAAACAAGCTTGCACACTTCACAACATCATCAAAAAGTTGTTTTTTGTCAGAGCATGTGCAGAACCAGGGGAATATGCAGACTGTGGGCCTTGAAATCATGGGTATATAGATTTTTTTACCGTTTTACTAGAGTAAAAAATGTGCACGCGTTATGTGAAATTTGGTTTTCTTAGTGTATTTTTGAGAGTGGGAGGGAGAGAGTGGGAGAGTGGGAGATAGAGAGGGAGGGAGAAGAGGAGAGTGGGAGAAAGAGAGAGTGGGAGGGAGAGAGAGGGAGAGTGGGAGATAGACAGGGAGGGGGAGAGGGGGAGAGTGGGAGAAAGAGAGAGTGGGAGAGAGAGTGAGAGAAGGGGGAGAAGGGGAGTGGAGACCCGAGGTGGGAGATAGAGAGAGGGTGAGGTAGGGAGAAAGATGAGTGGGGGAGAGTGGGGGAGAGAGGAGAAAGAGAGAGTGGGAGGAGAGGGAGGCGGAGATAGAGAGGAGGGAGAAGGGAGAGGGAGAGAGAGAGTGGGAGGGAAGATTGGGAGAGTGGGAGATAGAGAGGAGGGAGAGAGGGGAGAGGAGAAAGAGAGAGTGGAGAAGGGGGAAGCAGAGAGTGGGAGTGGGAGAGAGTGGGAGATAGAGAGGGAGGGAGAGAGGGTGAGAGTGGGAGAAATATAGAGTGGGAGAGAGTGGGGGATCATGGGAGAAAGAGAGAGTGGGAGGGAGAGAGTGGGAGAGTGGGAGATAGAGAGGGAGGGAGATATGGGGAGAGTGGGATAAGGAGAGAAGCAGAGAGTGGGAGACCGAGAGAGTGGGAGATAGAGAGGGAGGGAGAGAGGGCGAGAGTGGGAGAAAGATAAAGTGGGAGAGAGTAGGGGAGAGTGGGAGGGAGAAAGGGGGGGAGTGGTAGATATAGAGGGAGGGATAGAGGGGGAGAGGGAGAAATCCTAAACCCTAACCCCTAAACCCTCAACCCTCAAACCCTCAAACCCTAATCCCTCAACCCCTATACCCTCTTAATCCCTTAACCCTCAACGCTCCACCCTTGAACCCTAATCCCTCAACCCCTATACCCTCTTAATCCCTGAACCCTCAACCCTTAAACCCTAACCCATCAACCCCTATATGCTTTTAATCCCTCAACCCTCAACCCTCAAACCTTAAACCCTAATCCCTCTACCCCTATAGCCTCTTAGACCTTAATCTATCAACCCTCCAGCCTTAAACCCTAATCCCTAAACACCTATACCCTCTTAATCAATAAACCCTCAACCCTTCAACCCTAATCCCTCTAACCCTATACCCTCTTAATCCTTAATCCCTCAACCCTCAACCCTTAAACCCTAATCCCTCAACCCCTATGCCCTCTTAATCCCTCAACCCTCAACCCTCAACCCTTCAACCCTAATCCCTCAACCCCTATACCCTCTTTTTCCCTCAACCCTCAAACCATTAAACCCTAATCCCTCAACCCCTATACCCTCTTTATCCCTCAACCCTCAACCCTTAAACCCTAATCCCTCAACCCCTATACCCTCTTTATCCCTCAACCCTCAACCCTCAACCCTTAAACCCTAATCCCTCAACCCCTATACTTTCTTAATATGTCAACCCTCAACCCGCAAACCTTAAACCCTAATCCCTCCACCCCTATACCTTGTTAATCCCTCAACCCTCAAACCCTAAGCCCTCAACGCTCAATCCTTAAACCCTAATCCCTTAACCCCTATAACCTCTACCCTATAACCTATTAATCCCTCATCCCTAAACCCTAAACCCTTAAAACCTAACCCGTAAACCCTCTACCCTCTACCCTCAACCGTAATCCCCCAACCCTTAAACCCACTTAGTATACTCTCTACCCTACTCTCGACACCCTCTTGACCCTTAAAACCTTAAACACTCTACCATAAATCCTCGACCCTCAACCCTAACCGCTTAAACCCTAAACTGTTAAACCCTCTACCCTCTACCCTCTACCCTCTACCCTCTACCCTCTAACCTCTAACCTCTACCGTCAACCCAAGACTATCTACCCTAAACCTTAATCCCTCAACCCTTAGTCTCTCAACCCCTATAACCTCTACCCTATGTATTGGACTCTCAACCCTAATCCCTCAACCCTATACCTTAAACCCTCAATCTTCAACCCTCATCCCTTAAACCCTCTACCCTTTACCCTATACATTAAACACTCAACCATCAATTCTCAACCCTCAACCCTTAATCCCTCAACCCTCAATCCTTAAACCCTAAATCCTCTACCCCTTACATTGAACCCTGAACCTAATCCTTCAACCATATACCCTCAACCCTATACCCTAAACCCTCTACCCTCAACCAAGGAAACCCTTAACCCTAAACCCTTAACCCCAAACCCTTAAACCCTAAACGCTTAAACCTTAAACCTTCTACCCTATACCCTCAACAAAATACCGTCTACCATCAAAATTATTCCCTCAACCCTCAAACCTTAAACCCTAATACCCTATAAACCATCAACCCTATAGGTCCTCCACCCTAATCCCTTAGCCCTATACCCTCAACCCCTATCACTTTCTCTCTATCTATACATCTCACTTCTCCCTCCTTCCCTCCCTCCCACCCTCTCTCATTATCTTTATCTATCGTCTCCCTCTTTCTACGTACCTCTCGTTCAATCAATCCCTACCACTCTCTATCACTCCCTCTATCCATATCTCTTTATGTCCCTCCCACTCCATCCCACTCTCTTACTACCTCTCTCTCCCTCTCTCTCATGTCTCTTCCTCCCACCCCCTCTCTCTCTAAGGTCTCTCCCTCTGGCAACCTACCTAGGTAACTCTCTCTTTGTCTCTCTCCCTTCTCTCTATCTATCCCTCCAAACCTACCTAGATAAGTCCCTCTCACTCCACCCCCCTCTTTCTCTACCTCTATTAGGTCACTCCATCTCACACCCTCTCCCTCTCTCAGGTCTCTCACTCACACTCCCTCTCTCTCCCACTCCCTCTCTCTCACACTCCCTCCCTCTCAAAATCTATCTCTCTCACACTCCCTCTCACTACCTATCTCTCAAGTTTCTCCCTCTCACACCCCTCATGCTCTCAAGTCTCTCCCTCTCATGCCCCTTACACTCTCAAGTCTCTCCGTTTCGCACCCTACCTACATAACTCCTTCTTTCTCTTTGTCTCTCTCTCTCTCCCCCCCTCCATCTCTCCCTCTCCCTCAATTATCTCTCTCCCACCCCCCCTCTCTCTCTGTCCCTCCCTCTATCCCTCCCACCCTGCCTAGCTAAGTCACCCTCACTCCAACCCCTTCTCTCCAACTCCCTCTCTCTTCCACCCCCTCTCCATCTCTCTAGACTCTCTCTAAATTCTCCCTTCGTCTAAAGACATACATAAATGCATACATACAAGCATAATACATATGTACATATAATCTTACATCCATACAAGCATACATACATGACATACATGTACATAAAAATGTATCAGCATACATTAATATATTGTCATTTAACATAAATTAAGACATAACGCGAGCACGTTATAATGCGCTCACGTTATGAGTTAGTTGACATGTTCCCCACATAAGGAAAAACCATGTCAAAAGTGAGATATAAAGCGAGCGCGTTATAACGCACTCGCATTATATCTTGCTTTGGGAATTCCCGAGCCTTAGGCTTGGTATTTGCCTTGGAATACCAACCCAAAGGCTTGGAGGGAATTCCTAATGACCAAAGATGTGTATTTAAAAAATCCACCATATTTCTCATAATCGAGTTCATGCTCACAGTCAGGATTGCACGTGGTTCAATATCAAAAAAATTGAACACATGCGTAATGTTGGGTTATCTCTTAGCTATCCAACGATGTAATTTATTTCACTTTCTGAAAATGTTAAGTCTTTCATCCATAATTTATTTTATTTGTATGTCTTTTTTTTGCCGAAAAGAAATGTTTGGTATTTTTTTTGTTATAAATTAACCGTTCATCAAATTTTCAAATAAATTACATTTTTAGAAACTAGACTCTATTCTACAAAATTAAAAAATTAAAAAAAAAAACAAATCAATTAGTTTCCAAAATTTGTAGGGGTAGCACGGCCAAAATTCTATTTTCAGGATATGTCCACTTCACAAATTAGTAAAAAATAAAATATTCATTAAAAAATTATCAGAAAAATCATGCGTCAACTACATACTGTTAGCTAACTTTTGACTATTGTGATTTTAAAAATACTAAAAAAAATTCACCGTACGAGGGTCATACAAGACTTGCTATGTTATGTTTTTCTGACAAAAACAACACCAATTTGTGTACACCCATAGTTTGAACCCCTTAATCTCAACCATTTTCAAAATAAATTAGTAGTTTAGAAATTAGACTCAGAGCACTTGAATCCTTCTTTTTGTTCCATCTCAAAATTTTGAGTCTAAGTATCCTCAATTTCATGTCCAAGGTCAGTATTTCATGATTTTAGAAAAAAGTTGTCCACTTAAGTCCCCTTTTTGGAAACCATCTTTGTGCACCTACCCATGGATACATAATTAGAACTAATTATTTACCTTAAGTTGGAATTTAAGGGGGAATACACCATCCCATTTCTAGGGACCGATGGGCCCATTACCCACTTAGATAGAGAGAGGAAATTTGATTTTAGATAAATATTGGGATGATGACTACTAATTAAATAATATAAATATTATTTAGTTAATATAGGAATTAGGGATGAGATGAATTAGGGTAAATTTACCAAATATAATGGTCAATTTTAGGAATATATTGTCACAATATAAGATATATTATAGTACATTAGTTCATAATGAGATGTTTAATATTCAAAAAATGATAGACATATCACTAGATATTAGAGATAGGGAGGGTAATTGTATTTAAATTTATTTTTAAGTATTATGGATAAGATAGTGTAAATAATTCTATCTCAAATATAGGATATTGGAGAGAATATATTAATATGTATTTTATCTCTTTAATTTTGGTTGTCATGAGGGTGTAACGAGGAATTTGTTATACTAATTTTACGAGGATTGCATACAATTTTTTTTATCCTATATGGGTGAAATAATGAAGAGATGTTACTTATTTACAGAGGTCTTTTGATTAAATATATAAGGTAAATGAGAAATGATTTTGTTTGGGAACCCACCAAAAGGGTCTTGTTGGGACTCAATCCTTTCAAGTAATTTTTTTCTTGATTCCCCTCCCTCTCATGTGCCTAACCCTATTTGAATTACTACTTCTAACCAATATAGAAAAACATTTATGTGGGTATGCATTTTTTATTTCAACTTTCGTGTGGTTTTCTTTCATTCTCTCATGTACATTCGAAATTGTCAAAAATGCATAAAAGTATAGGTATGAGGGATTTGTGCTTGATTTTGTAAGTATTTTCAGTCTTAGAGTTGATTACTTTTTGTGTTTCCATTGATTTCAATATTTTCTCCTCAACCCTTGCCTACTTTTTTTTCACCTTTAAAGGTTTCTAAGTCTTCCAAATTAGACTATCAAACTTCCCTTTCCCAAAGTACCATTTTCCAATCAACCCCCATAATCTAATCCAAAATCCTCCAAATGTTTTATTAGACTATTTTTTTGATTCTCTAACTTCCTTCCCCATTCATTCCTCCACCAGAACTTTGACTTTGCTTTATACTTATTGGATCAATAGACATCTCTTTATTTGATTTCCTTATGGGATTATTTCCTATGTACTCCTAAACCCTTAACCCCAACAAAAAAGTAGGTTTCATAAATCCTGGATTTGAAAGAAATTAGAAAAGGATAAGTATTATTGTTCAACCTTTTGAAGCTCCATGCAGATCTCGAGCCCTCAACATGGTTCTAATTTTCTAAAAGCTCCAACTTAAATATAGTATGTATATGGATATTGACAAGTCCACAAGTTCAATAACTTTCCAAATCACCAAAAAAAAAAAATAAAGAGGGATGAAGGAGAAATTGACCAAGTTTTAAATTTTACATAGTTCATGAGTGTATGAATCATATGAAAGTGAAACATAGTTTACATTTTTTCCATTTTTCTCACAATACAACATTGTTAATGAAAATAATTTTTTTTTTTGCATGTCAAGTAAGGATGAACAAAATGAATATTTAATTATAGAAAGGATGCCAATGGATATTAGCATTCCAAATGTGTCTAGTACATCCCACCTATCCTCCTATAATTCCTAGAATACCATTAAAGGGTAATAAGCCCTTGGAACCTCTAGATTTTATTTTTGCAAGTGTCTAAAAATCATGGTTTAATCAAAATGACTTGGATTTAAAAGAGTTAGAGGTGATGGTGACCCATTCTCTAATTAATGTGATAGTTGATATCGTAGAGCCTAATTATTCACACACTATTTCCATGCAACATACTTAACACATTTTATGGGCCCATTTTAATTTCTCACAATTAAATCCAATGGTTAGTAATCCAATGGTTAGTAATAATCTAAATAATGGTGAATTTGAAATGGGTGATTTTCTCACAATTCCAAATGTGTTTGAGGATCTTGTGTGGATATTTTATACATGGAGCATTAATGATAATGATAGCTTAGGTAGCATAACCTCTGTAATATTAGACAACTACATTTCCTCTCTCCTTTTTGAATTCCCAAGCAAGAAATATATTTGTATTTATATATTTCTACTTATAAAGGTTGGTCATTGAGCAATTTTTTGGGTTTGGTAAAGTTTACATAGTGTTCTAGGGTACCAAAAATTGAATGTGTGAATCATAAACAAAGGAATATGCTTTGTATTCATGTGGCTCTTTGTAATTATGGTTATTGATTATTAAATATGTATGTCGCATGTAATGTAAATCTATGGTTGTATATAAATTCAATCCATTTTTTTTTGATACTATGCAAATTTTATCTCCTTCCTCTTTTGTTCACAATTTTGTTTCCTAGTGGAATCAATCAATTCATCGTTCAATTGCATCCATTTTGGTTAGCTATAGGTTTAGATTAGGTTTTATTCATGTTGTTTAGTATTCAATGTTATAAACCGAGGATACATTTTAAGAAAATATTAAATAGTTAAATTACTAGAGAATTTGAACATGCATGTCTAGACCTTGCCACTGTGTAAAATGATAAATTAAATTGACTTTAGGGATTAAATGAATTTGGTATCTATAGGTGCATATGGAAGGTGTGTTATATTCTATATAGAGGTCATATGTAGCTAGTTACACTTGATATAATGATAGAAATTGGGGTCAAGTGTATAGTTGGGTATAGTTGTTTATTAAAATCATGCCATGCTATTTAATTTACAAACCTTAATTTGTTGATGAAATCCCCTTTTACCTTCTTATACACAATACCTTTGCTTTGAAGGTGAGACAAATTTCTTAAATTGTTGATGTATAGTTTTGAGGCCAAACAAGTCTTATACATAAAATTAGTGTTCACTTAGCAATGATAAGAAAAAATATTTACATTTTTGTCCATTTTAAATTATATATTTTTAGATGTTAATAGATTTGTTATTTAAAAGATTTCAAAGTAATAACACTAAGGTGAATTGTCAGCATTTTGTAAATCAGGAGTAGGGCCCGCACAACGCTCAGAAGTATTGGTAGCGGCTTCCTTTGGCTAATACTGGTAAAGAGCCATCCTTGGATTTTCTTTACATGGCTAAAACCAATTCCAAGTCCCACTCTAAAATCCTAGACTGGACTTTCTCCAAAATTAATGAGCTTAAAATTAAAAACTGGGCTCTGCAAAACAAAATTGAGGAAATGGAAGTTAAGATTGCGGATCTGGGTAAGAAAGATGTGGTGCACAGCAACAGGATTACCGATAATGATGTTGAAGGTTTAAGGATTAACATCAGAACCATTGCAGAATAGAACAACCGAATAACAAGACAGAATGCTATAATAATCAATGCAATGACCAAAAAACTTGACAAAGCCCAGCAGGGATCCTTGGTGGTTGATCTTGAAGACACTGAAGATAAAAGCCAGGAAATGGATGGAGGCATTTCTAGAAGAACCCGCGCTAATTTGAAACGAAAGGCCGCCTTAACCCCAAAAATGGTTCAAAATTTTAAAAAGGGGGTTATTGATATGCAGGCCTTGGAGGCAGAGACGGAGACTGTCCTTAGGTCTCTGAAGTAATCCTATCTACTTTTTTTTTGCTGTCCTTTTCTTTCTAACCCTCCTGGTCTTTTTTGTCTGCTTGCTGTTGTTTTTTGTTAGGCAATTGTTTTTTTTTGGTGGACCATTGGTGGTCTGTTCTCTTTCTTGTAAACTTTGTGGTTTCGGGTACCTGTAAAACCCGTTTTACCCTTTTATGAAAAACACTAAGGTGAATTTTCAACTTCATGGGTATATATGAGGCGGACAAAGGGTTGTATCTCTAATTTCTCGTGGTTTATCCTATGTATAAACATTATTTTTTTTCAATCCAAACATGTAAAAAAGGAAAGAATTGCCATGAAATCAATCAAATACTTACCTTTCAAATTTTTAAATTATATAAATTCTATTACTTTGGGATCAATGTTATGCTAATTATTTTAAAAGTGTTTATCTTCACAATCTTCTATACAAATTCATTCATATAATTTTTCATTTGAAGTTACATGGTAATGCAAAATTTAGTTGAACTTATGAAAGTTATAAAAGATGTCTTTAATAGGTATATAAAATATATAGTAAGAAAAAAAATTAGCCATAAAAATGTAGTGCATTTTTTAACAAATGGCAATATTGTTATTAATAAATGATAATGATAAATGCTAATACATTAAACTTGTAGACTTTGTGCTCCTGTTGAACCTTTAAACCTATACATTTAAACAAACAATAATACCATAGAAAAGAATCCCATTATCATAAATTCACTAACTCAAACCAAACTATAAAATTGTAATTGAAATTAACATAAAATAAATTTGCTAAACATAAGAAAAAATAAAAACCATTTTCTCTCAAGAAAACTTCATCCAATAAACTCTACGTAAACCATTGAACTTTGAATGTAAATCCATAACAGTTGCAAGACAACACTTTGACTGCAATTACAGTAAATTACGTAATAGGCCATCTAACACTTCAAATGCATGTGCGTGGAAGAGAGTGAGTCCAGCTGATTCCACCACCAAACTTATAAGGGAAGTGGGAACATGTTGAACGTCATGCAGGACGATGTTATGATGATGTTATGGAAGTTCTCATTTATTGAAAGCTTTCCTTAGAATTCTACAGCAACAATAGTGTCCACTTATTCAAGTTATGAAGAATAGATTGGCACCATTGATCTCGTGTGTTATATGCTAAGCAGCTAAGCTGGTTCTGGCTTGACTTTTGTTGCAGTCAGCTTGGGCTGGACTTTCCCTCTAGTCAATAGTTTGTCCTTTCCAACCATAGAAACACGAGCGTTGGTTGGGTTTTCAAGTTCATCTTCACGTTCAAATCTTCTGGATGTAATCTAACATTTTTTCCACATCTGAGTCATTTTTTCTATATATAAGGATACCCATTATATGTTCTTGAAGAGGCCTAAAATAACCATTTCTTTTTATAAGATATATTGCTTATCCCTTAATAGTAAAGAAGGAATCGAGAGAAACCAAACGAAAGTTAGATTTAATGCGTCTTCCCCAAGACGAGATAGCGGAAACAGATCCAGAAGAGAAGAGCAAACGCCCATCAACAGGTAATAATGATAATGACGATGACCTTCGCCATTTTTTCGCTTTGCTTGACAGAATACAGGAAATGAAGAAACTTTTTAAGAGCAGGGGCATTAATAGTAGACAGATTGGCATCTACGATGTGAATATCGTAAACAGATCTCCATGGAAGCCCTGCTTTGAGTGGGGGGATTTTTCTAGTTATAGCTGCCCTCGACAAAGAAATTTGGAATCTGGTACAAGATACAATTGAGGCACGTTTCGTGATCGACAAGGCCATCCTCTAACAATGTCAAGGTCCGGTCTATTGCTGTGTTTTTAGTTCTTCACAATCTTTTTAGGGTTTGTAATGAGAAATTTCTCATTAAAATTTGTCAATAAATAGCAGTTGTAATTTTAAAATGTTGCCATATATTAATGTTTGTTAGCAGTTATCATAATGGTTAATTAGTGATTTTTCTTTTCATTTTTTTCTTCTTGTTTTCTATCATTTTGATGATGGATCACAGAGTCTGATTCGAAACGTTGATACAAAAAACTCCAACACAATCTAATCCAGAAACATCTCTGAAGTATAAAATGGATTGTGGAAACTTGATATTGTTAATGGCTATGGGAATGCCAATGTAAAGATGAAATATATAAATAATAGAGATTTTATTGTCACTACATTTTACATTTTAGATTTTGATGTCACTAACTCCGTCCATAAATAAATAAGGATAGAGTGTCAAAAAGGCTTCCATTAAAACACATTTTATTTATTGAAAGCTTTCCTTAGAATTCCACATCAACAATAGTGCCCACTTATTCAAATTATGAAGAATAGATTGGCACCATTGATCTAGTGTGTTAATCAGATCTGAGAATAAGGGTTAATAAAATTAATAAGTTTGAAATTCCATGACAAATGAATCACCCCCCCGCCCCTCTCAGTTGTTTGCCCTTGTGTTGCCAACATGTTGCTCCAAGACTTCAATTTTTGAATGCTTGGATATTCTCCAAAAAATTTCCTTTCCCCCTGATCTCTCAAACTTGCTATATCTCTCTCTCTAGATTGAAATATTGAAAGGAACAAGGTTTTATAGACTTCTTCTCTAATTTCCCGAATATCAGAACCTGATAGCCAACACTTGAAACTTGAATTTGATACTTTAGAATACTACCAAAAACATATGTAAAATTTAGATTTGGAACTTAAATTTAGAAGTCTATGACCAATTTGTTTTGGGGTCATTAATTAACTAAATTATTTTGTTCAATGCAATTTTTAATATCGAAAAACAATAAAAATAGGCCATGGGATGCACAATAAAGGTAATTAGGTGCCTATTTAGGAAGGTTAAAAGTGCACAAATACAAGGTCACTAAAATAGGTCCAGATTAAGTGTGAAATTGTATTGTCACCTAAAAGGAGTACAATTTTCTACACTACATAACCAAGGGTTTCTCATTTGTAATTTAATTCCATTGGATTTAATTCTAGACCATTGAAATCTTGAGCATTGCATGTTGATCTTCTCTTTGTTCTTTTCATTTGGCCTCTAAATCTTGGGTGGCTCTCTCCATAGCCAAATCTTATATTTGAGGGGGGGTACAAGGTGAGTGGAGAGAGAGTTGAGCTCACTTAATCAATAATTATTTGCATGCACATAATTAGGTAGGTGGATTAGGTGAATATTAAGGGCTAATAAAAGGTGATGGAGGATCCGACATATGAGAGAATTAAATGAATAAAAAATTATTTATTTACTTTTTAGAAGAAAGGTATTAAGGATGGTTAAATAATTAAGAAATATTATTTACCTTAGGTTGAAATTTAGGGGAAAAACAAGGAATAATTTTAGACAAATATTAAGATGGTGACTACTAATTAAATAATAGAAATATTATTTAATTAATATAGGAATCATGGATGAGAAGAATTGAGGTAAGTTGACCAAATGTATTGTTCATTTTTAGGAATATATACTATTATTATATAAGATACATTATATCACATTAGTTCACAATGATATATTTAATATTCAAAAAATGGATAGATATATCACTAGATATTAGAGGTAGGGAGGGTAACTATATTGATATTTATTTTTAGGTATTGTTGATAAGAGAGTATAAATAATTATATCTTAAATAAAAGAAATTTTAAAAACTATGTATTAATATAAATGTGTCTCTTAAATTTGATCTTTTATGAGGCCATAAAAGGAATTTATTATACTAATTTTGTGGTGATTCATGAATACAAATTTGTTTGCTCCCATATGTGGGTGAAATAGGGAAGGTGTTTGTACTCATCGAAGAAATGTTTGATTAAAAGGAGATGTTAATTATGTACAACTTTGAAGAAAATATATAAGATAAATGGGAAAAAAAAATTTGGGAACCCGCCAAAAGGGTCTTGTAAGGACTCAATCCTACCAAGTAATTTTTTTCTTGATTCCTCTCTCTCTTGTGTGTCTAACTCTATTTGAATCACTACTTATAACAAATCTAAAAATATATTTATGTGGGTCTTCATTTTTATTTCTACTTTGGTGTAGTTCTCTTTCATGCCCTCATCTGTTGGAAATTATCAAAATCCATAAAATCCTAAGTATGAGGACTTTGTGCTTGATTTTGTAAGTATTTTTTTAGTGCTTGTCAGATTTGATTAATTTTGGTTTTTCCATTTGTTTCATTCATTTCCCCTCATCCCTTACTTACTTTTTTGTCACCTTCAAAGGTGTATAAATCTTTCAAATTAGGCTATCAAACTTTCCTTTCATAAAGTGCCATTTACTAGTTAACCCCCATGTTATAATCCAATGTCCAGGCCAAAAAAAATATAAGACCATTTTTTGGACTCTCAAACCTCCTTCCCCCTCCATGCCTCCCACCAAAATTTTTGCTTTGCTTTATATTTATTTCCTCAATATACTTCCTATAACAACCCCGATGCTCTACTTAATAAAACTCTAAAGTTTTAATGTTAAGTGAATCATCCATGATGCCATAATATAGCAATAAAAAGAATTATTTCCATGATGTGAATTACATGCACATTTGAAATAACAATACTTCCAAACTTCCATTACACTTTATTGTAATTTCACAAATCTTTCTAGAACATATCTATTTGATATTGAATAAATTCAAGTTTATTATTCGTGATTACATTCTTCCATATAAATGGGTACAAGATACATACATTGATCTTATGAGCTTCATTTAGCAATAGATATATAAAATAGTCTTGATGTTGTTGCATTGGTGTTTACATTCTAAATGTCTCTAGTCCTTGGTGTGCACACTCTAATTGTCCCCAATACTAGCACAAACGTCCACAAACCTCATCTTCCAACTAATGAGGAGAAACATCACTCCAACAATTTTCCACCAACCACAGACTCAAATGTAATCCCCCACACATCTACCACATATGATAGATGGCCCAACCCTTCAACGAAGATATTGTTTTGTAAAAACCTATAACAATAGCCTATCTAAGCTTAGTATTGTGTCCTAGAAACCATAACCTAATCATACGTTTGTTACCCCTATGAGTATGCAAATCTTGAACTAGAATGTATAAGAGGAACATAGTGAATTAGCATTGCAACCAATAGAAAACTACACTACTTTGGCCAAAGTATTGCCACCCAGTACTTTGAGTGAAAGTCTTCCTATTAACATACAGTGTACACTACCATAGCTTGGTTTGGATGATGATTTTTCATATACAATGCATAAGTAATTTCCTTCCATAGGTAATCATTAACCTCAAAAATACACTATTCCATTTTTTCCAAAACAAAATGGTATCTCTACCAATAAAGAATAAGAATAAGTTGCCCCCTTCAATGGATATTCCAATCCTAGGTATAACATCTGAGATTTTATAATCTTTAAATTAAATTTGCATTAACAAGCTATTATCTTTAATGGATAGCCTAGTCCTGGGAATATCTTTATAATCTAAATTATTGCTACATAAGCTTCATATTATCATAGAATAATTATTCATAAATAACTGACTCCATTTAGTAATATATAATGTTAATAAGTGATTCTCATCAAGAGTATAGTCTCATCAATGAATGACCTTAATTGAAAAGAAATCATATCAATAAATGTTTCTATTTGAGAGTGTAATATCCTTAGTAAAAGGGTTATTCAAAGAGTATAATCTTGTCAAAAATATGACTTCATATCAAGAGCATAAAAATACCAATCAAGTAATAACATCCAACTCATTAGGTAATCCCAGCAATGGCTTCTGTCAAATAGTAATTCATAAACTCAAGTGATCAACTTAAACACATAGGTGAGTCTCAACCTTGTTATATACCATAATTTCTAGATATAATCTATAATCAATAACTATTTTGATTGTGTGGGTTAATCTAAAACTATGTGCTTTAAAAAATTCTCAACTATATAAAGCATCCATATACATAAATCTTTACCATAAGGTTTCATTTATTAATTAAATAAAATTCTTAGCCCAAATAGGTTATTCTAAACCTAAGGTTTCATTCAATAGTAGAGTAATGATCAAGTGATCATTCAAGTATATCTTAGCAATATGATGACTCATCCTACCATATCTTTCATACTATTACTATTGATGTATTGCTAAAACTTATCATTCTTAAGTTTTCCTAGAATAATAAGTCAACAATGTCAAGTCACTTCATGACATTGGTACATTTCACATTATAGATGTAGTGTAGACTATCTATGTATAGAAACATTGTAAGAATGCCCATACAGGGTATCTTAGATTACTAACCTAAAATATAGGTTTCTCAAGAATGTATCAAATGAGATCATGTGAGTAAATTTGTATCAAATAACTTCTCAAGCTATTCATGTTCATCAATCGTAGTATGTAATACCAATGATAGCATTCTCTCCTTTATATGGAGTATATAAAGACCCTCATGAGGAACTCATAAATACTTTATTCTTTTCCTTCCATAAAGCAAATAGATCATTTATATATTCAAGAAATCTAATGAAATTTTGAAGAAAACAATAAATACATACAATATTTCATGAAAAAAAATAAACATTAAGAGGATATTATCCCATGCTTTTTTATGCTATATTCTAGTTGACCTAACTAGTTCTCTACTTCGTTCCTTTCCAAGACAAATTGCCAAGATTCTCCTCAAAACACTTAAAACCACTCAATGCAATATCACATAAGAACCCCCTTCATTTTGATCTCACAAAATAACTCCAACTCAAGAAATGAATAAATCTAGCATAAAAGAAATAAATGCTACTAAGAAATGGGTTTCCAAATGAGAGATTAGGCTCATCTATTTATACGAAATAATGAGACATCAATTCCTATAGAAGTGTTCAACCACTCAACACCACTTTAGCCATGCATGCCAACTCAACACATACAGAAAAAGGTGGTACCCTTCTAAGTTTACACTCAACCTAGTAAACAATAGATCACCCTTCTTGCATGCGAGCTATACTTGAATGCAATCAGGCACATGTTCTACATATGAGAATTGATTTTCAAGTATGATAGAGCTCTATCAATTCCATGAGTTCATATTATGGCACCAAGAATTCACTTACTTTCCTATTCACAAGCTTGTTGTCTACACAGTCATTTACACAAGTTATGTGTATTACTCTTTTGACTTGGTCATTATTCACATAATTGAAATTTTGAATATTTTCAACATATCTTGTAACACGTTACACATAACAACATTTTTACGCAACACATTAATATTAAAGTAAGCATTGAGTACTTCCTTATGTGTTTTCCACACATATTTCCTTTTCTATTTAATGCACTTTACTTATTTTACTCAACACGTGGCTTTGAGTATAAAGCATCCAAAGTGATAAATAAATATATACCTTGTGTTATATCATATGTTATGCATTTTTAATACTTGGCCTTCATATATTAAATGAATCAGCCTCCATGTATATAACGAATCCACCTTTATATATAAAATCATACTATATATACACACCCTCTATACAAGAATTCATGCTTATGTTAATATATGTATATGTATATGTATATGTATATATACACACACTCATATATATATATGTGTGTGTATTCTATGACAATAGGATAATCAAATAATCCATTCGATACTCAAATGATTATGACCATATTACTACTTCCTCATATAACATCATATTAATATCTATATACATATATACATAATTATACATATGTTGAAATACTCATATGGACATCCCATTATATTTGATACATGCATACATCGACATGTGCATATATATGCATATAGCCATATATCTCAAATACTCATTCAACCATACAATCAGTCATATGTATTTGCCTATTCTATTGATAGATGTATACTCATGTGATGGATATATACATATACATATATTGTAGATACACATCATTATTTTGGTACTCATAATTCAATACACATAATCATATCCTCATCGACATGCATATACATTAATTGTATACATATATACACATATATATACAATTGATTCCACATGCATGTATACTCATAAGTATTTCTAGCTACATACATATGCACTTACTCATGCTCTCATGCATGGATAAATATATATATGTATATATATCCATATACATGTTTACAATTAATGTACATATAAATTGATGTAAAGATAGCTATTCATAAAGCCCAAAAACTCAATCACATAATTCAATCGAAAGAACAATCAATAGAATCAAGGATGACCACCCAATTCCAATAAGCCAAGACTAAGATGAAGGGTTCACTTACTGAATCTAAACTGACTCGACTCTTCTAAACCAAGTCTAGGTCATGAGTGTCTATAATATTAGTAAGGTTTCATCTAGGGTTACCCAACCAATCACTTCTCCTGAGTGATAATTCCCCTCCCTTCCCGAGGACTGAACATGTCCCTACAACCAGCTTAGTACAACACCAGTGTAGCTAGACGTTCATAATAAATCCACATGCATCATAAAACATTAGCATATTCATATAGCAATACATGTTCTTCATCAATGGAAACATAATTACTTTTCCAAAGTAATAACATCTTTAATACCTATTCGAGTATTTCATACATTTACCAAACATATCAAAATCATGATTTTATTTATCATCCTATTTACCCATGAAGGTAAAATTAACTCAGTAACAACAAGGTAGGGTGTGAAAATTCCATTTATTTGCTTTCCTTAAGGGACGATTTTCTAAGTACTCCTGAACCCTTAACCCGAACAAAGAAATATTTTTCCTAAATATTTGGTGTGAAAAAAATTAAAAGATAGAATATTATTTTTAAACCTTTGTAAGGTTCGAGAAGATATTGAACCTTCAACATGGTTCTATAAAGGTCAAAAATTTTGACCTAAAGATAGTATGAAAATGGATGTTTAAACAAGTCCAAGAGTTCTATGATTTTCCAAATCACCAACAAAATAAAGTAAAGAGGGATGGAGGAGAAATTGGATAAGTTTTAAAAGTCACATTGTTCATGTGTTTGTGATTCATATGAAAGCGTAGCATAGTTCAAAAAAAATTTGTTTCGCTGACAATATGACATGGTTGATGAAAAGATTTTGTTTTTGACATATTAAGTAAGGATTTTAATTATAAAAAGGGTACCAATAAATAACAACATGCTATTATTTTCTAGTACATCTTCCACACCCTCATGTTGATGTGTGTTTTATGACAACACCAACACAGAATAAAATGTCCAACGGTCACTCTATTCTCTCTTGATCAAAGTATTTTGCATGCTAAGATTGCGTGAAAGTTCATGCGTTCAACTCCAAGGTTCCTTTTATCGCAAATAGACTTAGTTGGTTTATGTGAATATGCTGGGTATTCCAAGGGGACTTATGTTATTATTCAATTTTATTTTCAAGCAAATAAAGGGTTTTAACTATGAGGCTCTTGATATCTGAACTAACCGAAAAAATGCTGAATTTAAAGGGAAAAGGGATAGGAATTCTACAATCTATCTCTAAAGAGGGAATGAGAGGACATGCTCTAACAATCTTCAAACCAAACTTTGTTTCGTCTCCCCTTCGGACAACTCTAAAAAGTTGGTGCAATCTTCAAAGGATGGATAAGATGTTCAAATTGGGATTCAACATGCGGACCCCCTCACAACGAACCAAGTGGACACACAAATCACAACGAAAGTTAGGTGCTAAAATTCTAGTTGACCATGTAGGGGCAGACTTACCGTCAGCAAGCTCGCTAGTGGTATGGATACAGGAATATTTGCTCAAACCAACGCCACATTCCACAATTAACACTACTTGCATAAAAATGAAGTCTACTTTACTCTACTCTACTTGAATTGGAAAGACGAAAAGATCTCATCAACTACCCATAATGCAAGATAGAATCACCAATCAGTGAAAATCCTTATATTATGAGAGTCTTACACAACAATATTTTACAAAAACTTTCAAAGGGAAAATCTTTCTTTCCTTTTCAAACTAAGCTAACACCTAGCTCAACTCTATCTCTAATTTCTGTCTAACTCTGATTCTGATTCTAATAATTACAAATGATGGGGGATGCCCCTTTTATAATAAGCCCATCTTAGTGGACGGTTCAAATTCTATTACAATGAAGGGCTCAGATCGAGCCACATATGCCCTGATTAGGGTTCCTACCCTAAAAACCACCACTGAGAGGAGTGGGTCAATGAATGCGCTGAAGATTCTCCACTCCTCATCAATGAACCACTATCTACCATCAATGCACATCATCCAGAAGGGCATTTCCTTTCTCTTTCTCACTGGCTGCAAATGTGATGAACCTAGCCAATACTACCTCAACTTCTTGATCCAAAATGGGAGGAATGTGATCCAACTAGAATTCCAAAACAGTAACTATTTGCCCATGTCGGGATCAAGATTTATACCAGGAAACAAGGGTGTCCTGGGTGTTCTGAATAATACTGGAGAACGTAGAAATGTTCTCAAATTCATCTTGTGTGAAGGTCTCTACCTCATAAAAGAATGGTGTTAGCATGCTCTTAAAACCATCTATAGTCACCTCTTCAGAAGTCAATCTCCTAGAAAATATTGCCTCCAATATGTTGAGAACTCCATCCAAGATATTCGTCATGGCCTTTTTGACCCTGACAGAATCCATCTATAATGCATTGTAGAATCCTCAACTTGTGACCACTGAAGAGTACCACCTGGCGAAGTCATATCTATCCCCCTATTGAATCACACCTCCCTCAACCAAAACCTGTAGAGGTATGCTCATCAAAGCCCCTAAACAAAGAACAAATCTTGTCTGATAGATATGAGCCCTACCCAAAGCATGGTTAACTACATCCATACTCACCATAATATTGGAGGCTTGCCGATAGGAATGTGCATGATCCTCCATAAACTTTCTTATTTCAGCACGAACGCCAACAACCCACTTGTCTACCCATTGTGCCATCCTTTCCAAATCTTCCAACGCACTGATTGACTCCCTGGAAAACTCAATTGGGAGCTCAATTGCCAAATTCTCTTTCCCACAAGGATGGGACAGGTGTTGCATGTAGCCAATTAGTTTCTTGTGCTCTACCTTCACTTTTTTTGTATTTTCCCTCAACATACGATAGTCTATCCTTGAGTGTTTGATAGGAATTATCGCACTCCTCCACCACTTGTGCTCTAGTAGGGAAGCCAAGTTCCATAGTTGGAATCACATAATTCTCTCGAACGACATCATCCCGATCACATTCTACCTGAGGCATTGCCATATGCAAAGTTTAGGATCCATCCTCATCTATTGAGACCTTGGAGAACTTCCTAGCCTTCTTCTTTGTTGGAGCTACATTGATCCTCTGTAACAGCTCCTCTATTTTGGCTGTAGGATCAGTCTCCTCTATAGGGTCACCTCTTATCCTATCCCTTAGCCATTCTGTCACCTCCTGCCACATTTTTGATATAACAAAAGGTTGCTCAACCTTGGCGTCTATCTCATGAACTTCTCCTCTGCCATCACTCTAACGAGGCTCATCATCATTAATACGCTCAGTATCCCCTGAGCTCTGGGGACCCTAATCTGAAGTAGCATCATCCTCGAGAGCTGCCTCAATTTCTTGCTGAAACTAAGTATCCGTGGCCATCCCCTCATCAGTCTCTTGATAATTTTCTTGCTGATTATCCTCGCGTGGCATGTTGATGCATTGGCCCACTGATTCTCTACGAGGTGGTTGACTTGCCACTTGTAGTGTTTGTTTTGCCTACAATCTCTCCCTCTAATAAAAAAAAAATGATACTTCCTGTAAACATGGAGTATGATCCACTGGCCTTCTTTGTCTAGTTGTTGGCGATCTGTGATCTCCCATCAAATTACATGTAAGGGGAATTGATCTTCCCTTAAATCGGCTGACATGCCTCTCTACCCAACTCCGTGTGAATGTCAAGACTAGAATACAAAGAGTATCGAAGTCAATAATCTCTAGTTTCGACCAATCTAGGAGTGGTAGAGGCGTATCTCTCACTATCTCATAGTCGTCCTGTACAATGTTTATGTTGTCTTCATTTTGATCTGGTGCTAGGAAAATCTCCCATTCTCTGATCATTACCAACTGTATCCGAGAGAAAATTCTCTTCCTTATCTCAATCTCATCCACTGCACTTGGCCAAAAGTCTTCAATCTGTGCCTTGTTCCTAAACTCTTCTGACAATATCTATCTGATGTTCTTGTGGGGATCATAGTGGTGTGTGCTGGTGTTGTAGGAAAGGTGAAAGAATTGGAGCTCATTTTCTGCCTCCCTAGCTGCTTGTAGTGATGGGCAGATTTCATCTGAATTCCCCATGGTAATTGGGAATCCAAGTCCACCTTTCTTCTTCTTCTTTTGAATCTTATCATAGGAAATAAGTTGCCTAGATACATCCAGCATCACCATTCTGTTGGTGGGATACCGAGGCAATCTATAAGGATAAGAAGAGAATCCTTGCAGCCTTATGTAGGTAAATTTCAGAAATTTGTTAAACCAACATCCGAACTTCTCAATCAACTCTTGTGCTTCCCTGGATATTCTGTGACAAGTCCTTTGGTGCAAGGTCCTTGTTATATGCATAGTGAAGGTGTCATTGACCCTTTTGTAGTTGGTGGTGCTTGTCAAATGCAACTATGGACAAGCCTCATGTATCTTAAATTGATGGGAACCGCACCCAATTGGTTCCTTATAGGATATTCCCCTATACTTTGTCATGCGAGCCAACATGTAGACAATATAAGAGCCCATGTAAAAAATTTTCATTCTCCTCACACCATGGAGCTGCTCGTGTATGCTATCATTGATCATCAATGCCCAATCCATGTAATATTTTCCCTCTAGTACTAGGCTGACATAATAAAACATCCAAGGTTCAAAGATGAATGCTTGGGGACATCCTCCAACTCTGCTCAACATCATTATCACATCCCCAAACTCCTACCTCAAATCTTCTAAGATTATCTATTTGGGTAATTTTGTATGAGTTGGCTTGGGTTTAATCATCCACCTGGTATTTATCAAATTAGCACACCGGTTCATTGTGGATGAATACATTCTTTTAGCCCTTTCCTTTGTTTTATAGATCATCTTCTCATGAACTAGAATCTCGAATGCCTCTCTAATCACTTCAGGTGTAAGGTTGGCCAAAATCTTGCCATCTGGCAAAGTGATCGTTGTCTGCTCTATGTTGTAGTGGTTGGCGTATTCCATGATGAGTTTTGGACATCGGATAGTTGGTGGAAAACTGGCAACTGCACACACTCTACTCCTAACAATATTGTGTGAAGTCACTGATGGGTGATGGCCTCCATTCCCCATTATCCTTCTTCCAAATGCCTCCAGGTTGAACAAGCCCAAGTTTGTGTCAGCCAGCCTGCCCAACTTTGAAGAAAATTTTGATTCCGGCAAGAAGGACTTGCTAAATTTCTTGATCACTCCATGTCTCGATGTGTTTGCTTTTGTGGGTTCGGTGTGGTTTCCTCCACCTGCAAATTTTCTGCTTGATTCGACCATTCTGCAAGGAACAGAAGCCATTAGAAAACAAGATAATAAAATAATAAAATAATCACCATTGAAGGTGCCAATAGATTTTTAAATAAAAAGGTTGCAACACTTTGTCACTTTCGGCTGCAAACCTCAATGCTCTTGTTCACTTCAATGTTTTTTAGAAGTCTCTATGAAATTTTTGTACTTGCAGCAATTATGAAACTTCTCTCAAATTCGTATTTCTCCTCCAAAATGTACTTTCAGCAACTTTGCTTTGTATTTCAGCAAGCTTGGGAATTTGTACTGCAACAAT
This sequence comes from Sequoiadendron giganteum, assembly GCA_007115665.2. Lineage (NCBI taxonomy): Eukaryota > Viridiplantae > Streptophyta > Pinopsida > Cupressales > Cupressaceae > Sequoiadendron > Sequoiadendron giganteum. The sequence continues at coordinate 29,408,482 of VCHN02000014.1, forward strand.
TTTCAAATGTCTAGACTCAGCTTTGCACTTCAGTAGTCAAATGAAACCTCCTCACAAATTTGTCCCTTCAGCAAATGCAGCTTCAAAAAATCAAACTATGCCTTTCACCTTCAGCAATTGGAGACTAAGAAGTTTGCACCTCTCAACATTCAGCAACTCGAGATTTCTCAAATATTCGTACTTTAGCAGCTTTAGCAACTCCCAACTTTCTTAGCCATGCCCCTACTAGCTCAACCTCTTACCAAGTTGCACTTCTCAGTAACCTCCAGTTTCCTTCACAATTTCAAAAAATTTAGCAACTTGAGGGTCTTCTACGTCTGCAACTCGTACTTCAGCTTTAGAAAATGCTTAGCATTCAGCAACTTGTGAAAAATATAGAGAGGATTCAAAATATTATAGCTAGGTCAAAATCTAGCAGGGGCTATACTTAGCACATTTTTGAATTCATTTTCCCTTTGTTTTCTAGTCGTAACACTTGTCATCCGAAGCATCAGAATCTTGAATTTCTAGAAGCATGAATTTCATCACCCCTGCATAGGCCTTCTTCATCATATTGGCTTCTTTTTAAATTATTAAATCACTCGCTCCTTTGAACAATTACAATTCGTTTGGCTAAGTCATTTTATCTCATTCTTGCCTTGGCAACATTATCCAGCTCAATCTTCCCGCAAACGTTTTAGTAGCCTCATTCATTTTATTTTCCTTAGAGAATTTCTTTAAATTTTCCTTAGGAAATTTATCAGATCAGACACCGGGAAAAAATATCCACCAAAATGATGTGAGCAAGACGTGGAATAAGTTCAAACCATCTTGCAATCGAAAACGTTTACTACCCAAAAGAAAATGCCTTTTAGAACTCATTGTTTTCATGTGTATCCAGATGAAGGGCTACTTTTAATTTTTATTATTTTAAAATAATAAAATGGCTAAGGTTTATTTCTCTTCACTCTGGACGTCTTCCACACCTGCAATCTCTAGTTTCTTTGCCTCAACACTATTCCTTGATTTTCTCCTAAAGAGTTTTCCTTCTGTCTGACATATATCATCTTGCCTTTGGAAATTTTTAGCATCACCTCCTAGGCGTATTTCTCATTTTCTCCCTAGAAAATTCCTTAGAAAATTTAAATTTAATTATCTCACACTTGAAGGGCACATTTGAGCATGTCAACTTCCATTTTATCCTTTTCTATGCCTTAGCAACTCTTTTCACCCTAGGAAATTCATTTTAGATTACCCATGAGGGGTGTATTTCACCCTGTGCATCAACTTTCATTTTAGGTGCATACCACATGTCGAGGGGAAAAATTATCTAGCCTTAGCATTTTCAAAATCACGCCACCCCTACCTTTACCTTTGCCTTAGGCGCATATAGCATGTGGAGGGGGGAAACACCTTGGGCACAAATCACACATGACTCTTCCACTCTAGGGCACATTCGGCCTAGTCAACCTCTAGTCTTGGGTGCAAATAGGGGTGCGAAGAGGAATTTCCCTAACCTTAGTGCATTTCCTTTACCTTTCAACATCTTTACCTTGTGGCCACCCTGGGTGCATTTGCTATGGGGAGGAGGAACTTGAAGGCACATATGAGGGGTGGTGAAGGAATTCCCACACCCATGGTGACCCTTCACCTCCCTTGGGCGCATATTGCATGGTGAGCTTCCATTTTTGGGCGCATCTTGCCTAGGCAAAGGAAAGTGCCAACATTCAGTGACATTTCACCTCCCTTGGGTGCATATAGCCTAGTGTGCTTCCATTTTAAACCTTTGAGGGCGCATTTGAGGGTGTGTGAGGAATTTGACTTGCCTTAGAACATTTTTTTCATGCCATGGGCACATTTGGAGGTGTGAGGAGGAATTCCTCAAGCTTGGGCGCATTTCACCCTATGTAGGGGAATTTTTTATACTTAGCGTTTTTCCTCAACAACTTCTCATGCCTTGGGCGTATTTCACATAGGGTGGAGGAATTTTCATACTTAGGATTTTTTATGCCATTCTTCATGCTTGGGCATATTTCATCTTTCCTCCAGCCAGTTTCCACTCATGGACTTGGAATTTTCAACGCTCTTAGCTACTGTAGACACCTAAAAATGACCTAGGCCTGCAAGCAATATTTTATCACCTTTTGCCCTAGCATAATTATGACATTTTAATTATGTTTCTAACCCACCTTCAACTATTAATTAAATAATTCATAATTATTTAATTAATTCATAATCTTGCATTAATCCTGATTATTAAATAAATAAATCTTATTTATTTAATGGGTCACTAATTGTCAAAGTCTTCTAATACTTAAATAAAGTCATCAATTTATCTAATTAATCCTTATCATTAATGTCCTCTTGATTATTAAATAAATATATTTAAAATATATTGATTTAATATATCACTAATTCCTAAATCCTCTTAATTAAATAGATTTGCTAATTTATTTAATTAATAAGCCAGGTCTTCTAAATTAAATAATTATTTGTAATTATTTAATTATTGTATGTGAAACTTCTATATTTTTAAATAAAGAAAATCATTTAACAATATCTCACATACTTAATTGATTCCTCATTTAGTAATTAATTTCAAAAATCAATTACTTCTTATCTCACAAAATCCATATTTTGAATTAATTTAATTCAAAATGGAATTATTCCTCTACAAATCAAGTAATTTCTAAAATTACTCATTTTCTAAAATCTTATCCTCGTATCTTTTGATTTTTACTAATTTCATCTCAACTGTCATATTCAGTCTTATTTAATTCATTTAATTAAATCTTATTCACACATATGATTATTTTTCCCTAACCCTAAATGAGAGTTTCCTTATTGAATCTTGACCTTTGATTCTAGGGCATTCTTCAAATCTCTCATCTTGTTCGTCCATTCAAGATTGCATTTTCTATAAAATGACAATCTTGATCTCATTTCCGGGATCGATGAATCATTATTATTTCTTAGCATTTTTATAAACTCACTATCATCTTTCATTATCACACATAGGCACATATTAATTATTTTCATAATAGAATTAACTTTCTAGTTTGCATAGTTTATTTTATTAAATCCTTCAAAGGCATTTTGCTAAGGCTAAACATATAGAATTTTCTCTCAAATCTGAGGGCATCCATTTATTATAACAACAAGCTTGAGGAGGTATAATGGAAGTAGTCATGGAGGAGAGAAATGGGTGAGACTTTTCTAGTCTCATTCCTTTTCTCATGATTTCTACTTTGCATTCCATTGAATGATTATTTATATTGCATGCATGTTCTAACCAAGATCTGCTTTGCAGGATTTAATATTTTATATCATTATATTGGTGAACCTGACATTCTAACACACATTTGTAGGTTTCGTACGGATTCAAAAAAAAAATTGTAGGTAAAAGTGCATGGAAAACCCGAACCGCAGCCTAACACGATGTAACTGCTCTGTCAAGCCACATCTGCGCATGCAAACGATGCATTCGCCACCATGCCATGCATTTACTAGAACCAGAACCACAAAAGACATCCTGTGCCGCATTTGACAAGCCAGCCTACGCGAGCCACAACTGCTGAACCAAAACTGCTTGTCGAGCCGCATCTGCCGAGCCGCAAATGACTGGTAAAACTTCAAAAAAAAATTTAGATTTGTAATCAGGATCCAACGCATCCGCGACGAGAAATTGATTAGTATTTTTTTCTTTTTTTTTTCTCTGGATTAAAAAGAACCAACCCTAGGATAGACACATTAATTGGAATTTATTAATCCTAGGATAGACATCTAATTTAATGGGAATTTATCAATCCTAGGGTGGTCACCACACTCATTTTTTTGGTTAGAAATGAACACAATGATCTTGTGAAGCAATATCTTCACCTAGAATAGACAATGTTTATTTGGGTTTAAAATTGAACAAACTTTCTTTTTGTGTTTGACTGGATAATAGGCATATGCTCTCCCCTTTACTGGGTGATCAAAAACCCAAACCTATCCAGTTTTTATACTTATGCATTTTATGTTTTCTTACAACCCTTAGAAGGCCTACTCTTGTGGGAAAAATTACTCACCCAAGAGGAACGACCTAAGTGGGAACACCTAAAGCCAAGGTTTCCAAACCACTCTAATCAAAAGAAAGTTGTTGATGAAAATCCAACTTGACAGTAGTAGGCAAGATAAATATCCCCAAAGCCTTTGTTCTAAAGGTTGGGAGGTCTCTCGAGGGAGTATATCTTTTTCCACACTTAACAAAAATACTTACTAAGAACCATAGTGTAGTAGCTAGCCGTGTTAGTAACCAAAAATCATTTCAATCACGGTGCAAGGGGAGGGAATAATCTCCCCCCAAGACACTCACCATATAATCACCATAGACTATTTTCTTAAGGGATTTGGTATCCACTTTCGTCACCTTGAGTACGCACCTAGAAAAGACAAAAACACGGGCGCCCCCTAGTGGGTGACATGGCTGTGTGAGTCAACGTGATTTTAAGATGTGGGTTGTGGTTGCAACGATGACCTTTTGACTATTAAGAGTGATTCTATTTGAAGTAGTTTAGTTTCTATGTTTGTTAACGTTTTTCACACAAGCTACAACAAACTGAACATCAAAAATCTGGGTCAAAAAACTTGTCAAAAACAACAAAATAGTGTTCGGGTTTCTAAAAAAAAAAATTGACCTTTGCAATGCAATTGCTCTGATAAACCGCAAGTGTCACCTTGTGCGCCGAATTCGCTCCGATGAGCCGCATTTGAGTCACACTAAGCCACATTCACTTTGATGAGCTGCAATTGAAACACACTGAGTCGCATTTGCTAGTGTCCCCCCGCATTTGTCATTTAGAGTCGCAATTGCTTAGCACTGAGCCGCATTTGATATGTCAAACCACAATTGCGCAACACTGATCCTCATTTGATCTATCAAACCGCAATTGTCTATCACCGAGTCGCATTTACAAATATCAAACAACATTCACTTAAGTAAGTCGCATTTGCCAGTTCTAAAACAACAATCAACTACATGCAATGCATTTGCTTGCTTCAATGTCGCATTTGCACCTTGAACCGCAATTGATTGGTTTCGAGTTGCACTTGCTCTCCCAAACTGCAATAGACCTGTCAAACCACATTTGCGATCCCAAATGCCGCATTTGCCAATTTGCAAAACAAGTCAAAATCCTGCAACGCATCTACTTTAGTGCACCTCATTTTAGACCTTAAATGACGCATCTGCCTATCAATTGCGAAAACATTAATTCTGTCAAAAACCAGAGGCCAAAATTTTTCAAACATTTTTTTTTTCCTGGCATATTTTCCCAGAAGTCTTTGTCTAAAACCAACAAGGCACTTGTCCAAGTCACCTTTCTTTGCATTTTATTCTTCATCTAGCTTGCAATCGGTCATCCTCATCAACATAGGAAAAGTCTTAAGTCCTCAAATTCACACCTTTGGGATATGCAAACTTTCCTTCCTTTGTCAAACTATTGTCTCAAAAATACATTATCATGGGACCAAGTCAAAACAAATTGATCCTAAGTCATTATCCTTTTGGTGAGATATTTCCAACTCATAAGTCTAGTGTGGAAGTCTCACCTTGTCATTTTATCATCTTGTCCTATGAATCAGTCCTTTGACAATCCAAATCAAGACATTTGGCCAGACTTTGAGTGGTTAGAAAACTTTTCCTCAAAATCATTCAACATAAGGCATCCCCTTTTATCACTTTACATTATCCCTTTGCATCGTCTTAGTCTCATTTCATCCACCATCATGTCTTCAAGTCATGATGACATGCTTGCTAGTCAGATCGAATGCCAATTCAATGGTAAGGGTCAAGCACAAATTGCTAGGGACTTCAAAATGCTATACCTACAATGCAATTCCAAACGCACCTCACCCTCTAGTCCTCCATCCATCCATCCCTCTTACCAATAGTCCAATATCCCTGGCCCTCTATCCATCTACTATCAAGGGTCTCCTAACACCATCCATGGCAATGAGTCACAACAAAATTCCATTAGTCATACCCACCCTAACTTTGACAAGGGAAATCATCCATTCCAAGCCTCCATGTCATATCCTAGTCCTCCATCCACATCATATCCTAATCTTCCATTCATGTCATATCTTAGTTCTTCATCATAGTCTGGTCCTCCATCCATGTCATATCCTAGTCCTCCATTCACAACAAATCCTTGTCATGCATCCATGTCATACCCTAGTCTGTTATGCACCAATCCATTTCAAGACACTCCATTGGGTCATGAAAACATATCTAGTCATGGTCTCCAAAGTCCCATCCCATCTCATAAACTTGAGGATATATGTCAAGAGGCAAGTCCAAAGCACAACATTATAACATCATCATCATGTCAAGATCAAAGTAGTCCATTCCATGATTCCATCTTCACGTCCATTCAAGAAGTCCTCCTAGACAATAATGGAATACCAAATACACCTATCTTTGGTCAAGAGTCCATCCACAACCATGTCATTCAAGATGACCCTATCCTTGGTCAATATCTTATTTCCAATCATGACATTCAAAATGCACCCATCTTTGATCAAGACACTATCTTTGATCAAGAATTCCAAAATGATCCACTCCTTGACCTCTATTCCATTCACAATGAAACGCTTGAAGACAATTCCATTCAAACTTCAAGTATTGAATCTCCCCAAAGGGAGAAACTTGCCTCCATGGGGCACATAGATGATCTACCACTACAACAAGAATATTCTAGCATGGACATATTTGCAAATGATCAAGCTATAACTGAATTTAGTGGGCTCTATGACAATGACAATGAAGATGGTTTTGACATAGACTTGGAAGCACCATGAGAATCATCGGAATCCGATAGGTCACCTAATCAGATTGAAGATATTAATCAAAAACTTGTCCAACATGTCAATAAAGCTACAACATCCTATCAATTAGGATCATCTAAGTTTTTCAGAGCAGGATTTCTTACAAAGGAGAAGATTTCAAGCATTAATCTCCCCAATAATGATGGGTTATCATCTTGTTTCCAAAGTAACAAGTATCCCATCAACAACAAAATCTATCAGAACATGCATTATCAAGGCAAAGGATTAGGCCTACACGAGCAAGGAATTTTGGAACCTGTACAAGTTCAAGTACATTAAAGACATCAAGGTCTTGGCTATCCATTAGTCAGAAAATCAAACGATGTTAATGGTCCCTCCTTGATGTTGGGGGAAATTTTATCTAATTCAAATTTGAAAATGGGTATCATGAGTAGTCCTTGTCATAAGATTGTTGCCAATACCCCTTCCCTCCACACCCCAAACCATCATTCCATCATGAATAAACCTTCCATTTGGAGCCAACAAAAGTCTTACAAAATACAAAATCAAACGTCAAAGGCCATCAAATCAGACAAAAATTCAATGGACAAATGAAACTAAAATGGATCAAGTCAAGAATCACACAAAGAAAAGATGTAAAATTCAAAAGTCAATCAAAATGTGGAGCCACAACACAAGAGGATTCCCACATAAAATACATGTCCACCTCCGTCAAAATGGCCATCAAGAAAGACATATAAAAGTGTTGGTTCCAAATGCTACCCAAGATCCAACCTCCATCATCCATTACCCCAAGTTTGGAGAATAAAAACAGCTACATCCAAACATCCAACCAACCCGTCCACGTCCACCATCATCCATCATAATCCTACATCATCCTTAAAATCCAAACATCCCATGTCAAAAATCTGTCGCATCTTGGAAACAACTCTCTATCATAAGGACTCTCATGGCACTCTATCGTGATGTGCATATTCTGATAAAGCCAACTCTAGTATCAACAAAGATCACAATGACATCAATCAGGTGTATGCAAGTGCTATCATCCTGACAAGGCAACTACTTCAGAAAGGTCACTATTGGTATGTCATGGCACCAGTCTCTACATAAGCATCATTAAAGGCTTTAGCACAGTTAGTGGTCATATAAAGCATCAAGTCTATCTGACAAAAATGCAAAAATACAACAAAAATCAAAAATCAAAAAAATCGTACCTTGATGAAAACCTAGCAAATAGGCATCCTGGTGACACCAAAAAAATCAGAAAATGTGAAAAATAGTGAAGAGAATATTTTTGTCCAATAGTGAAAACCTGGAAAATAGGTGCTTTGGATAAGTACCATGATGAAAACCTGGCAAATAGGCATCATGTGTAGAATAAATCATCTATATGGACCATTACACTTGGGGGCAAGTTGTCTCATCTCCCATGCATTTCCTATGACATTTTCCATTCATCCATCTTGGCTCTATCATGTCCATCCATTTTTCTACCTATTTTGATCTTGACAAAGACTAAGGCACAAACACAAATCATGCTTTGGAAAACTTTTGACATGTCCATCCTTTGGGCATACACTAGTCACAATATATCATGCCATTACCATCATAGCCTTCTTTTTGCTATACGACATCATCCTGGAAGACCATATGATATTTCTCCTAGTCCAAGTCATCAGTCTCTCTTGCCTTATACCTATCACCCATCTTGGTTTCCCTTGTCAATGGTTTACAGATCCTCCGTCATCCCATTTAGTCCTCACCAAGTCATTTCAGATGCAACAATATGGCACCCTAGCACATTATCCAAAAAATTCCTTAGCTTTGTCCCTGGCCCTCTTGCAAACTTGTATCCTCTTGTCATGTCCTTTTCATCTTCACGTTGTTTCGAGATGTGTCCTTCCCACATCAAACAACGTTGTCATCACCATCGTCACCTATTCGTTGGTATTCAGCTTGACTAGCAACAAAATATAGTTGTCCTTGGATTCATGTTTGTCAAAATCATTCACATGCATTTGTCCCAAAAAAAAAAATTCGTAAAACATCAAAATGTCATAAAATTTTGAAAAAGTCCTGAAAAAGTCCTAAAAATTGAAAAATGTCTTGAGAAAACACCAAAGAAAAAAACATTAAAAAAATTATCAAAATCCCAAAAACAGAGTCAAAGTCAGCCATATCTGGTCAATCCATTCAGTCTCATCAGTCAATCTTTTGTCCATGTCCGAACTACGTTGTCTCTGTGCCTTTGCTACGTAGGCAACATTCATCTTTGAATCCCCGAGACATTAGGTCAGTCCCTTTAGGTTGTCAAATTAAAATCGTAAGTCAAACACGGTCACGTCTGTCAAAACAGCCATTCAAAAGTGTCAACATCAAAATCAAGTCCAAAATCAGACAACATAGTCCAATCAATCATGTAGTTAACATCTGTCAGCTTGCCAAAACATTGGTCAAAATGTCAATCTCTTGTCACTTTTTGGTCCTCTTCAAGATGTGTCCTTCTTGGATTTGGATCTCATCAAAGTGCCATTTGCCTTTTCCGAATGTGTCCTTCCTGACCTTGGGCACCATCAAACTATCAAAACCATCAAAACTATCAAGCTTTCAAACAATTAATCTTTGGCATACAAACATTGGCAATACAAGTAAATGACTGTGAATTTTTCTTGGCTATTTTGTCTTATCTTTTTATTCGACTTGTCTTGGTCATGTTACTAGCTACCTCGAGGATGTCCCCTAAAGGATTTAGAGGTGCGATGATGTCTCATGACCTATTTTGTCTTCTTTGACTACTATCTATGGATTGTCTTAACAAAAAGACTGGGGCAAATGGGCCTCTAATATGAGTTAGGACATTCCTTGTCTGTGATTGTCTGTCTTGCAATTGGATGACCTTGCACACCTTGGTCTATGTCATACCACGGTGTTTGTTGTCCATTTATGTCATTTTTACCGCCCAATGATGATTCGAGCAACACCTATTAGTACCTTTGCAAATATTGAAGGATTTTAACATGCATTTCATTTTCCGCACTAACTTGCATTTCCTTCTATCCTAGTATTCATATTTTTCTGTCTACCATTTCTTTGTCTCGTCATATTCTAGTCTTCCCATCAATTTCGAGAGCACACCTGTGTTCTTCGAACCCAACCGTCCTCTCGAGGGGGCATACTGCTACCTCCTCGTCATTCTTCCTCATACTATTTTGCAATAGGGCATATTTTGGACTTGTTTTCTTTGCCACAATGCGACAAGCTGCATTATGACAAAGACGGGCAAATGTAGACACCTAAAAATGACTTAGGCCTGCAAGCAATATTTTATCACCTTTTGCCCTAGCATAATTATGACATTTTAATTATGTTTCTAACCCACCTTCAACTATTAATTAAATAATTCATAATTATTTAATTAATTCATAATATTTCATTCATCTTGATTATTAAATAAATAAATCTTATTTATTTAATGGGTCACTAATTGTAAAAGTCTTCTAATAATTAAATAAAGTCATCAATTTATTTAATTAATCCTTATCATTAATGTCCTCCTGATTATTAAATAAATATATTTAAAATATATTGATTTAATATATCACTAATTCCTAAATCCTCTTAATTAAATAGATTTGCTAATTTATTTAATTAATAAACCACTTCTTCTAAATTAAATAATTATTTGTAATTATTTAATTATTGTATGTGACACTTCTATATTTTTAAATAAAGAAAATCATTTTAAAATATCTCACATACTTAACCGATTCTTCATTTAGTAATTAATTTCAAAAATCAATTACTTCTTATCTCACAAAATCCATATTTTGAATTAATTTAATTCAAAATGGAATTATTCCTCTACAAATCAAGTAATTTCTAAAATTACTCATTTTCTAAAATCTTATCCTCTTGTCTTCTGATTTTTACTAATTTCATCTCAACTGTCACATTTAGTCTTGATTTAATTCATTTAATTAAATCTTATTCACACATATGGGTATTTTTCCCTAACCCTAAATGAGAGTTGCCTTATTGAATCTTGACCTTTGATTCTAGGGCATTCTTCAAATCTATCATCTTGTCTATCCGTTCAAGATTGCATTTTCTATAAAATGACAATCTTGATCTCATTTTCGGGATTGATGAATCATTATTATTTCTTAGCATTTTTATAAACTCATTATCAAATTTCTAGTTTGCATAGTTTATTTTATTAAATCCTTCAAAGGCATTTTGCTAAGGCTAGACATATAGAATTTGCTCTCAAATATGAGGGCATCCATTTATTATAACAGCAAGCTTGAGGAGGTACAATGGAAGTAGTCATGGAGGAGAGAAATGGGTGAGATTGTTCTAGACTCATTCCTTTTCTCATGATTTCTCCTTTGCATTCCATTGAATGATTATTTATATTGCATGCATGTTCTAACAAAGATCTATTTTGCAGGATTTAATATTTTATATCATTATAGCTACCTCTTGCCACTCTATTTTTAGTAATTTTTTGGAGAAGTGAGACCTTCCGTGGCCTTTTATCTTTTGACTCTAGAACTGGGGTGATATGCTTCTTGTGACCTCGCTACCCTGTTTATACCTATTGCCCAAGCTCATTCTCTATTTTTAGCCAACCTGTTATTTTTAGCAAACCCTAAAATTGCTCAATTTATTTATCTCCGTTTGCTTTGAAATTCGTTCCACTTGATCTTGATGCTCTTAGTGACCTATTCACACCTGCCTCTAGCACAGTACATGCTATTTATAGCCATGAGGTGACCTACTAAAAATAGTAAGTATTCCTATCGTGCTCAAATTTTGTGAGTATGTAGCCGAAAAGATGCTGATCTCGGTGGCGTGCTTCGTTTTGGCATTTCTACACTTTGTTCCATCTATTTTTAGGCATAGCAGGGGAACCCTAATCTGACTTGCATGCGCTTCGGACTGTTCCCAATTGCCTTGATTTCTATTGTTTGTCACTTTGCTTGCTGGACTGGAGTGTTGGGTAACTGCTGGGGTGAAACTACTATTTATAGTAAGTGTCTAGAAAGTGGTCAGTCTGATGTCAGATGAGTTTGCATGTCACAATGCCCGTCAGATCTCAAAAAACCCAAAAAAACAGAGAAAACTGGTCAATGCGCTAGCACTGGTGAAAAATAGTAAGTTTATGAAAATCGACTCATTTTGCTTGCATGTCATATCACTGCAAAGCTCTCACAAAACCCATATGGTATCTGGACAAGCACTGAAAATCACTGCATGCAAACCCTAAAAATAGCCTTTGAAGGTTGTATTGTTGAAAGTCCCTATCTCGGTTTGCATGTTATACCATCACGAAGGTCTTGGAAAACCCAGATCCATTCTCTAGTCATGTATTTGAGAATCGTACATTTAAACCTTGAAAATAGCCTCTGAAGGCTGAATTGCTCAAAATAGCCTCCGAAGGTTGAACTACTAAAAATAGCCAGTTGCCTGAATCTGTTCAAATTTCATGTGTAGGCACTCTGAAGCTATCAGAATGTGCTCAAGTGGTTAGAATCTCGAAATCCTAAGGAAAAGACCTCAAATTAGGTACTTACTAAAAATACTAAGTTGTCATATTTCAGTAAGGTTTCAGTGGGATCCTGTATTGGGCCCTCTGACTGTACCATTGCACTTAGATTTTACCTTGATAACTCAATTTGACCTCAAACAAGCCTGAAGGATAGAAACCCTAATTTTGTAGATGACACTCATTTCAACCTAGGTCAAAAGACGGGACATCCCGAAAAGGACAAAGACCAAAGATAGAGAGAACCAAAGCCAAAAGACTAGAATGGAGCAAAAATTAGGGGGTCCCCATCTGAATGGAGTGATGTGTGAAAAGGTCACAACATCTGGCGACTCCATGGGAAAGTGTTGAAAAACACTTTGAAAATTAATCTTGGCCAAACTCTTCTAACCATCATATAGAAAAGATAGTTACCCAAGAGGGGAGAAGAATTCGATATTGGATCAAAACACCTTCATCTAAGATCTCTTGATCATATGCATTTATCTCATCTCGACTCCCGAGACCAGCTATGACAAGTTATACAAGTATCTTCACTTCAAAAGCATCCTGGACATTGCCTCGCTACCAGTTAGGCGTCCATAGCCCGGACGAGGTTGTCGCTACAATTCTCATGAACATTTCTCCACGGCCAACTAGGCCTACATAGCCTTGGTGGAGTTACTCGTATGTTCCCAAACGAATCTTTTAAGTACGATATTTCTTTTATTTTTCCTTCTTTTGATATTTCTCCTCTAGCATATTTTCTTCTTTTCTCTTGATTTTCTGTCAATTCCATAATTGGTTGGAAAGCAAAGAAGCTACCAATGGGCTTGAGAATTGCAGTGGCGCTGAAGCAAGATGTAAAATTTTCACCCGCTATAACTTCTCCCAAGAAATCAAAATTGACTCAAAGTAGCTTGTTGAGCAAATAGGACATTATGATCTCAGACTCATGTGTTAAGACACAATAACTAATTAACCTTCTGAGTCGAGCTTAAATGAGACTAGATGATGGTAAGAGGAAAACAACCTTGGCACTCTATCATTTGCACAAATTCATAAAATCCAATGGAAGTAGACCAAACTATGAAATGAAAGGCATCATCACTCCCACACATTATGGGAAACCCAAAATTCATGTCCATTCCAAACCCAAACCAAAAACACTTGAGTGGACAACTCAAGGGAAGAAACACCAAAACCAAAACACCAAAGGGCAACAAACTAGAACCAAAACCAAAACCAAAAAGGAAAGTGGGAAACAAAACAACCTAATCTAACTATGTACAAAGTAGGATCTAGGAGGGAACCTACGCTTGGAAATAATGCTTGAGGAACCTCCCATTGACTGGCAATGGGATATCCTCCCCTGTTAATGCTTTCAATCTGAATGCATTATCTCCTAGGATCTCAAAGATCTGATACGGGCCCAACCATAATTTATAGAACTTGTCATGATCACCTTTTCCTTAATGGGCCTTATCCCAACATAGAACTAAGTTTGAAATCCTAAAGGCCCTGATCTTGGCCTATTTTTCGAACCATCTCTTTACAACTCCTTGATGTTTAGCCATATTTTCCAAAGCCTCATCTCTTTTCTCCTCCAAATGCATCAACTGGGACAACCTGACTTGAACTCTATCTTCTCCTTCTAGATACTCCTGAATAAACTGAAGAGTTGGAATTCTCAGCAGAACTGGGAAGATGGGGTCTTGCCCATATACCAAGTGATAAGGAGATGTTCCCAAAGAATTCTTCATTCTAGTCTTGTCTACCCACATAGCAAACCTTAGCTACATTTGCCAATCTTTGGGGTTCTTGCCCACCAACTTCCTAATCACATTCAACAAATTCTTATTTGTGGACTCTGCAAGTCCATTCCCTTGTGGATAATAATTGGATGAGAACTTCAATGCAATCTCATATTCAAAATGCCCAATTTGAATACTTCAATGATGAAAAGGTGGGGCCATTGTCGCACACCAAAGCATGTGGACATCCAAATCTGGTAATGATATTTTCTTCAAGGAACTTAATGACCACATTTGTTGTGCAAAGCTTGAGATCTTGAGCCTCTATCCATTTGGTATAGTAATTGGTGGCTGTCAATATATACCTGTGTTGTGCCGAGGAAGGTGGATTAATCATCCCAATAAAATCAAATCCCCACTTTGCAAATGGCCTGACTTCAATCACTGATTGCAAGGGCATAGCCGGATTCTTTTCTCTGTATGCGGTTGTTTGGAAAATGTGGCAAGTCCTTACATGTTTGTAGGCATCCTTAAAGAGTGTGGTCAATTAATATCCAACCCTTGAAATCTGATGTGTTGTGGCCAGACCGCCTCTATGACTTGTTCCAAATATCTCGTGGAAGTGTTCCATCAGCTGTCTAGCTTCTCTTTTCCCTACACATCTTAAATAAATCCCCTCGTGATTTCTTCTATATAATACTAATCCTTGCAGCATAAATCTTTGGCTTTTCATTCTTAAATCCCTTCTCTGCATTGGATTCAAATGTGAAGGGCACCTATGATTCAACAAATAATAGAAAATTTCATCATACCATTCTCCTAGGGATACTTCTTGTAACACGTATGTTTGTTGTACTAATCCAGGTCCTACCATTGCAATCATTTATACCAAGGCTTATCCTTGGACTAACTTCATGGGCTGCATTTCCATATCATATTCTTGCAAAGTGGCGACCCACTTGCGTCTTCTTTCTCCTAATTAATTTTGCATCAATAGTGTTTTTACTGTGGCGTCTGGAACAATAGCATAGACTTTGCTCCTCGGGATGTAGTGCCTGAATTTCTTAGCTACTTTCACTAGAGCATAAGCTAGATTTTCCACATTGGTGTATCTTAATTTTACCTCCTTCAATGGTGCACTCATAAAAGCAATTGGATGTTCATCCTTCTTCTCCATCCTTTGGGTTAATACAGCTGCATAGGTGTGCTCTGAAGCAAAAGAGTACAAGTAGAACAATTTTGAATAATCTGGACTGACTAGCACTAGAGCATCCACTATTGCTTCTTTGATTTCCTCGAATGCCTTCTTTGTTTGAGGCATCCATTCTACCTTTGCGTTCTTCTTTAACATCTCATTTAGTGGCTTGACAATCTCGGCAAACCCAGTTATGAACTTTCTCACAAAATTAATCTTTCCAAAGAAAGATCTTAACTCTTTCTGACTCCCTCGCATGCCAATTTTTAAAATCGCTTCGATGTGGTCTAGGTCAATTGTTATGCCCTATTCTGAAAGGACATGTCCTAACAATTTCCCTTCAGTGACTCTGAACATGCACTTCTTTGAGTTGAGAGAAATGCCAAACCTTCTACATCTCTGGAAAATCTTCCTCAAGTCTTCAACGTGATCTTCTCTCTTCTTGGAAAATACGGTGAGGTCATCCATGTATATAATAATGCATTTTACGACTAAATCTCAGAAAGCGATGTCCATGGCTTGCTGAAATGTGGCCCCGATGTTGATTAAGCCAAAACGTATTCTTCTATATGCAAACATTTCCCACTTGGTGTTAAAGGCTATTTTTAATCTATCTGCTTCTTCAACCATCACCTAGCTGTATCCTAAATAACCGTCCAAGAAGGACATTATTTGGGAACCATTCACAATTTGCAACAC
This sequence comes from Sequoiadendron giganteum, assembly GCA_007115665.2. Taxonomy (NCBI): domain Eukaryota; kingdom Viridiplantae; phylum Streptophyta; class Pinopsida; order Cupressales; family Cupressaceae; genus Sequoiadendron; species Sequoiadendron giganteum. Next base: position 29,424,467 of record VCHN02000014.1, read on the forward strand.
CTCATCTAGTGAGGGTAAGGGATAGTTGTCTTTCTCAGATGCTTTGTTTAGGTTGCGGAAGTCAACACACAACCTTACCTCTCCATTCTTCTTCCTAACGGGTACCAGATTGGTAACCCATGTTTAGTGCTTTACCAGGAAGATAATTCTAGCCGAAAGGAGCTTCCTCGCCTCCTAATATATCAAAGGTTCTAGTAGCAGGTTCACCGGTCTCTACTTTTGTCCGAACAGTTTATTTCCCGGCTTTCATGGGATTGTGTGCGTGATCAAGGTGGTGTCGCACGTTTTCATGTCCTCATAGCCCCAAGCTACCACATTGGAGAACTCTCTCAATGCTTGTACTACTCCTTCCCTTTCTTTTGGGGTACAAACATTACCCACAAACACATTCTTTACTTGCTCATTTGTTCCCAAGTTGATTGTCTCGTATTCATTTCCTTGAGTGCCCTGATTTCTACTCAGTTTATCAGGGTCAAAAAGCCTTTCCAACTCAACCATTCCTCTAGGAATGAAATTCATTCTCAAGTTTAAGATTCCTTTGGTGTCGAATTTTGCTTCCTCAATCTCTTCTTCATCTATAATTTGTCCTTCAAATACCTGTGAGTTTGTCAGGAATTCCAAAATCTACTTATCATCATCGAACACTTGGAAATTCTTTATGTTGTCTAGAATTGATGGTGTGGAGATTAACTCTATTATGAACTTCTTTAGTCCTTCCATGGCCAAGTGTTCCAATGAACTGGCCACCTGCACGAGAGAATTTGCCACTGGATTTCTAGATCTTTACACCTGCCGGATGTTAAAGGAATCAAAGCTTTTGATCAAGTCCCATACTCTGTTCCGGTAGCAACCCAATCTCTTGTCATGAAAAGCATATTGTTTCCTCACCTGGCGGACCACTATGTTAGAATCCCCAATGGTGTGCATAATTTTGGCACCTTTCTCTATTGCCACGATCAACCCATGAATCAAAGATTCATATTTAGTAATGTTGTTGGTGCAATGGAACTGGAGCCTCCAAGCACCTAGATATGCTTCTCCCTTGGGGCTAATAAGTTCAAACCCTGCTCCATTCCCTTTCTTCGACTTCAACCCATCAATTCTCAAAGTCCATAGTTGATCTTCTATGTGATTGCCATGGGTCGAGGGATCATTCTTTTTCATTGTGGGCTTGATTTTCTCACTTTCTATCCAGTCCTTCATTAGGGAGTCCTTTCTCTCATTTACTTCTTCTAGTTCTTCTACCAAAGAAACTTGTGGAACTCTCTTTGAAACTTGTTCTCTAGCCATCTTGCACATGGCGCATGTAAATTCCAGATGGAATTCCTCATGGATCCTGCACCAATTGGGCATTAACATACTGTTGATGGAGGGATCCTTCCCCGATTCTATTCTTTGCTTGACATTCTTCAACACAAACTTTCTAAAAAATTTAAACATCCATCCACTCTTGCCTGAGTCGTCTTCAATCAATACTTCCGTAGAATAGGATGTGTTTTCCAAGGGTCTTTCCTTAATCACACTCTACAGCATGAGAACCTTCTACTTGATAGGCTTGTAAGAGCCCAGATCAGTTTCTGCAAAAAAGACTTCATTGTTATTACCATACTCGGTGATCATCAACCTAAGCCGTGGCATGCTTTCCACCCTTATTTGATTGGGAATTCCTCTCCAAGGTAACCACATATGAGAAAAGTCAATTCCGATATACCCGTTCAATCTTTAGGACCAATCTCTATTGAGCCGCATGCCATATCCATCCAGTATATCTACCATGGAGATATCAATCCGACTCTAGATCCTAGGGTCTGTGGCTAGCTACATGTGAATGTCATTTAGTTCCCCAACAATAGGAACTTTTTTTTATCCAGCCGAGTCACCTTCTTGTTAGTGTGAAGTGGGATTAGATCCAGCCTTTCATATACCTTTAAAGGCATGATGTTGCTCGAAGCTCTGGAATCGATCAAGCAGTTGTGTAGTATTTTTCTGAATATTCTGACTGAAACTAAGAATGAGGCTAGTTCATCTTTCCCTTGATAAAACACTACTGGTTTTCTTCTTTCATCTGCTACATCATTTTGCTTTTCATGTTTCTTGTTTGGTTGCACTTGTGTGTTTTGATTCTCATCTCTCGTATTCTGCTTAATCTTTGTGGTCTCATCCGGTTGAGAACCTCTTTCAGTCTCGGCTTTTCCAAGAGTTCCTAAAGAGTTCAAAACCATGCCCTCAAAGTTCTAAGGTTGTTGTTGTACCTCCCAGGAATTATAGGACATTTGTGGCACATTTTGCACCACGTTTGTGTTATGTGCAAGATGGGGCTGCATGAGAATCTAGGGATTTCTAGGCACATTGGGTGCCTCTTGTGAAGTGTTCCTTGCAAAGGGGTTTTCAGTCAATGCCCCTAGAAGGGTGTCTCTTACTTCCTGAACTTTCATCAATTCATAAAGTGGCAAGCTTACTTTGATCTTCTTGAAGTCTTCCAATACGTAGGAGCTCATCCTCTTTATGTCCTCTCTAGGAGAATTCCCTTTCTGTCTCTATTCAACCTGATAGACAGGCTACTGAGGCATTTGCGATCCACTTGATCTTGCTTGTGTGGGACCCTGTTGTCTATATTCTGAGGGGTCTTTTGGTGTAACTGGCACGTTGCTTGCATTGGGATGTGGTGGTGTCAAAAAAAATTTTGGAGGCATTAACGAGGTCAACGACTCATGTCAGGGATAACTTCTTTGATACACTTTAGGAGGCCCACTTCCTATTGTTTGGAGGGCTTGTACTTCTCTGACTCCTTCCACCAAAACACTATTGTTAAGAGGTGGAAAACTATAACCGTCTCTGCTTAGGGGCTCCTTTGGTGATGCGTACGTGGCATGAGCTTCCGAAGGTGCTTGAGCATCTGGTGTCCCCACGGGACCATTTGCTAAGGCTGGAAAAAACTTTTGATTAACTGACGGTGGTGTATAACTTTGGAATTCAGGTGGGAACTTGAAATTTTCCAAGATCAACTGTTGGTCATATCGGGGTGCTAGAACTATTTCATACCCCATGATTGGGGGATTCTCCGTAGGTTCTGTATTCTTCACTTCTCCCCTGAAGATGTCAGCGGCAACTTCAAACTCATGGCATTGTAACTCGGAGTGTTGACTAGTATTGTGCAATCTACACCATCCTGACAAGGTGGCCTCTGCCAAATATACTCTGTCTGTTGGACGGTTCTCGGGAGGTGGCAAGTTATCTAGTTGTGTAGGGACACCTCCATTGTTGGGTCCCGTATTCTAGGATCTCTTCCAAAATCCCTGATTATTGTTCCTATACCCATGAGTGTTTTCATGACTGTATCCCTGATGGGTATCTTGGTGGTGATTTGGAGGATTATCGTGATATCCTCGATTAGTACCTTGGTGTGCTTAACTATTTCATTGTATGGATTGTATCTAGTTATTTTTATTTCTGAGGTATGTCACCTCGATTGACAGCTTCTTCACCTGTTCCACCAACTCCTTTATTTCATCTCTTTCTTCCCGAGTCTTTGTTGGTGGCACTGTGTTCTGCACGTAAATGGGTTGTGCTTCTGGTGCTTGAGACAATGGTGCTCCAAGATGGAGAACCAACTGAGTCGATGGCGCAGCTATCTAGTAAGCTGGTTGCGGCACTGGACTTAACCTTGGAACTTGCTAATTCTAGGTTTGTATTTGATTACTTATGGTACTTAAGCCAGTGTATAGTGAGGGACTAGTGGTATTTTGTCCCATGTTTTGACTTACTTCAATTGCCTCAGCATAAGCTAAGTTCATATTTGTTGGACCAGGGTTAGCTTCTCTCACAAACATTGCAGTTAATGGATCCAAGGCGGCGTAGTAGTTTTCTCTAGCATCCGTGATAGTGTAAGGAGTTTGTAACCTTGTGAGATCCTCTTGAAATCTATTATTAAACACATGAATAGGCTCTTTTTATTGCCTCCTTACTTCTACAAACTGTCTGAACAACTCTACGGGGTGATTGGAATACAAAATTTTCTAATGAAGGTCGTCTTCATCTGCTCCCATGATCTTATCAAACTGACTGGTAAGTGAATAAACCAATAGTGGGCCTCTTCTCCCAAAGAATATGAGAATATCTTGCAAGCTACATCCCCACATGCAATCTATCTATTGTGTAGATGATCTTCAAACATTTTGATGTGATCCTCAATAGTGTAGTTCACATCATGCACGTGGAACCTAGAGAAAAAACTCTTTGGATTTTTTAGCATGTCATAATAACTTCATTGAACTCTAGCGGAGATGGGTTGGTAACCAACCAAGTAGCACGATTGGGAGCTGGCTGAACCATTGCTGGTCATCTTCGATATACAGCTGCCTGAGCTGGTTGTTGCTGAATAACAACTAGTGTGACCTAACCTAGCTACTACTTTTGAATTGCTATTGGTGTGATATCTTGTGCTGGTCCTTGTTCGGAAAACCTTGAAATGCTAGGCAGATTTTTGAATAAACTTGAGACTTCTTCGCCACTTACTGCTTCTTCAGTTGTTTGAACAACTTCGTTTGATAGAATCTTTTCACTTGAGGGAGCCTCTCCATCTGATTGAGTACCTTTGTTCCTCCTTGTTCTGGTAGGTAGCTCTAGCTCCACAAGTTCCTTGGATGAACTGGGTGCATACCTCAAAATTCTCTTCAACTTTTCCAATGAGAATGAACTAATAAGATCCAGATGAAGCTGTTTCTTCTATAGGCGACACATGGGAGAAAGTGGCTGTCTATGATTCAACAAATCTCTTCTGATGGTGACTTGGATCTTGATAGCTTTTTCTTCTTCTTCTTCCAACACAAAGCTTGTTCGCATGTATTCAACTAGACTCCTCTTTATCTTCCATGCGAGATTGTTCAATCCTGGAAGAATGTCTTCTTGATCGTTGTTGAATCCTAAATTTGGCTGCAACATCAAAAATACTCCTCTATGAGGTAGCACCATCTTGGTACATTATAATTTTTTTACTTCCCTTTTGCTTGAGTTATAAAGATAGTAGCCCTCCTTCTAGCTCCAATTATATTGTGTTAGGAGGAGAGGTGAGCATAAGGATGATACAATAGTGGCGGGGCTAAGATTTTTTCTCTGTTTCAATCTTGAGCGAACTACGTTGATCCCTCCTTCTAGCGCCAATTCGGTTGATGTGTTTTTTATGACAACACCAACATAGAATAAAATAACCAATGGTCACTCTATTCTCTCTTGATCAAAGTATTCTGCATGTTAAGATTGCGTGAAAGTTCATGCATTCAACTCCAAGGTTCCTTTTATCATGAATAGACTCAGTTGGTTGATGTGGATATGCTAGGTATTCCAAGGGGACTTACATAATTATTCAATTTTTATGTCAAGATAATAAAGGGTTTTAATTATGAGGCTCTTGATATCTGAACTGGCTGAGAAAATGTTGAATTTAAAGGGAAAAGGGATAGGAATTCTACAATCTATCTCTAAAGAGGGAATGCAAGGATAGGATTTAACAATCTTCAAACCAAACTTTCTTTCATCTCCCCTTCGGACAACTCTAAAAATTTGGTGCAATCTTCAAAGGATGGATAAGATGTTCAAATTGGGATTCAACGTGTGCACCCCTTCATAACGAAGCAAGTGGACACACAAATCACAACCAAAGTTAGGTGCTGAAATTCTAGTTGACCATGCAGGGGTAGACTTACCATCAGCAAGCCCACTAGTGGTATGGATACAGGAATATTTTCTCAAACCAACGCCACATTCCACAATTAACACTACTTGCATAAAAATGAAGTCTACTTTACTCTACTCTACTTGAATTGGAAAGACGAAAAGATCTTGTCAACTACCCAAAATGAAAGATAGAATCACCAATCAATGAAAATCTTTATATTATGAGAGTCCTACACAAAAATCTTTTACAAAAACTTTCAAAGGGAAAGTCTTTCTTTCCTTTTCAAACTAAGCTAACACCTAGCTCTACTTTAACTTCTATCTAGCTCAACTCTATCTTTGATTTATGTCTAACTCTAATTCTGATTCTAATAATTACAAATGAGGGGGGATGCCCCTTTTATAATAAGCCCATCTCAATGGACAGTTCAGATTCTATTACAATGAAGGGCTCAGATTGAGCCACATATGGCATTATTAGGGTTCTTGCCCTAAAAACTGCCACTGAGAGGAGTGGGGCAATGAATGTGCTGAAGATTCTCCACTCCTCATCAATGAGCCACTATATGCCATCAATGCACATCACCCCCTTCTAGAAGATCATTGTATAGAAGGGTGTTTCCTTTCTCCTTCTCACTGGCTGCAAATCTGATGAACCTGGCCAATACTGCCTCAACTTCCTAATTCGAAATGGGAGGAATGTGATCCAACTAGAATTCCAAAATAGTAACTGTTTGCCCATGCCAGGCACAAGATTTCTTCCAGGCAACAAGGGCATCCTGGGTGTTCTGAATAATACTGGAGAATGTAGAAGTGTTCTCAAAGTCATCCTCTATGAAGGTCTTCACCTCATAAAAGAATGGTGTTAACATATTCTTCAAACCATCTACAGTCACATCTTCAGAAGTCAGTCTCCTGGAAAATATTGCCACCAATGTGTTGAGAACTCTATCCAAGATACTTTCCATGGCCTTTCTGACCCTAAAAAAATCCATCTGTGATGCATCGTAGAATCCTCGGCCTGTGACCACCTAAGAGTACCACCCGGTGAAGTCATATCTATCCCCCTATTGAATCACACCTCCCTCAACCAAAACCTATAGAGGTATGCTCATCAAAGCCCCTAAATGGAGAACAAATCTTGTCTGATAGATATGAGCCTCACCCCAAGCATGGTTAACTGCATCCATCCTCACCTTAATATCAGAGGCTTGCTGAAAGGCATGTGCAAGATCCTCCATAAACTTTTGTGTTTCAACACGAACGTCGGCAACCCACTTGTCTGCTTGTTGTGCCATCCTTTTCAAATCTTCTAACCCACTGATTGAATCCCTGGAAAACTTAGCTGGGAGCTCAATCTCTTGATTCTCTTGCCCACAAGAATGGGACAAGTGTTGCACGTAGCCAATCAGTGTCTTGTGCTTTACCTTCAATTTCCTGTATTTTCTCTCAACATAGGACAGTCTATCCTTGAGTGCTCGATAGGAATTATCACACTCCTCCACCACTTGTGCTCCTGTAGGGCGGCCAAGTTCCATAGTTGTAATCACATAATTCTCCGAAACGGCCTCATCTCGATCACATTCTACACAAGGCACTGCCATATGCAAAGTTTGGGATCCATCCTCATCTGTTTAGATCTTGGAGAACTTCTTAGCCTTCTTCTTCATTGGAGGTGCACTGATCCTCTGTAACAACTCCTCCATTTTGGCTACAGGATCAGTCTCCTCTTTATTGTCGCGTCTCATCCTATCCCTTAGCCATTCTGGCACCATCTACCACATGTCTGATATAACAAAAGGTTGCTCAACCTCGGCCTCTATCTCAAGAAATTCTCCTCTGCCATTGCTCTGACGAGGCTCATCATCATTAATAGGCTCAGTATCCCCTGAGCTCTGGGCACCCTAATCTGAAGTAGCATCATCCTCGAGAGGTGCCTCAATTTCCTACTGAAACTAAGTATTCGTGGTTGTCCCCTCATCAGTCTCTTGCTGATTTTCTTGTTGATTATCCTCTCAGGGCATGTTCATGCTTTGGCCCACTGATTCTCTATGAGGTGGCTAACTTGCCACTTGCAGTGTTTGTTCTACCTGCAATCTCTCCCTCTGATCAGCAAACAATGATACCTCTTGTAAACATGGAGAGTTTTCCTGAGATGGTATATGCAAGGACTCCTCAACTACCAAAGGCTCAGGCTAAACTGGCTTTTTTTCTCTTGGCTCTGAAGTGTGATCCACCGACCTTCTCTATCTAGCTGTTAGCGATCTATGATCTCCCATCAAATTATATGTAAGGGGAATTGATCTTCCCTTAAGTCAGCTAACATGCCTCTCTACCCAACTTCATGTGAATGTCAAGATTGGGATAGAGAGAGTATCCAAGTTGGTAATCTCTGGTTCCAACCAACCTGGGAGTGGTAGAGGCATATCTCTCACTATCTCGTAGTCAGCTTGTACAATGTTTATGTCCTCTTCAATTTGATTTAGCATTGGGACAATCTCGCATTCTCTGATCATTATCAATGGTATCTGAGAGAACATTCTCTTCCTAATCTCGATCTCATCCACTACACTTTGCCAAAAGTCTTCAATCTGTGCCTTGTGCCTAAACTCTTATGACAATATCCATCTGATGTTATTGTGGGGATTGTAGTGGTGTCTGCTGGTGTGGTAGGAAAGGTGGAAGAATTGGAGCTTATTTTCTGCCTCCCTAGCTGCTTGTATTGATGGGAATATTTCATCTGAATTCCCCATGGTAATTGGGAATCCAAGTCCACCTTTCTTCTTCTTCTTTTGAATCTTATCATAGGCAATAAGTTTCCTAGATAATTCCAGCATCACCATTCTGTTGGTGGGATATCAGGGCAATCTATAAGAATAAGAAGATAATCCTTACAGCCATATGTAGGTAAATTTTAGAGATTGGATAAACCAACATTCGAACTTTTCAATCAACTCTTGTGCTTCCCTGGATATTCTGTGATGGGTCCTTTGCTGCAAGGTCCTCATTATATGCATAGTGAAGGCGTCATTGACCCTTTTGTAGTTGGTAGTGCTTGTCAAATGCAACTATGGACAAGCCTCATGTATCTTAAATTGATGGGAACCGCACTCGATTGGTTCCTTATATGAGATTCCCCTATACTTTGTCATGCGAGCCAACATGTAGACAATATAAGAGCCCATGTAAAATGTTTTTCATTCTCTTCACACCACGAAGCTGCTCGTGTCTGCTATCATTGATCATCAATGCCCAATCCATGTAATCTTTGCGCTCTAGTACCGAGTTGACATAATAAAACATCCAAGGTTCAAAGACGAACACTTGGGGACATCCTTCAACTTTTCTCAACATCATTATCACATCCCCAAACTCCTGCCTCAAATATTTTGAGATTATCTATTTGAGTAATTTTCTACGAGTTGGATTGTGCTTGATCATCCATCTGGTATTTATCAAATCAGCACACTAGTCCGTTGTGGATGAATACATTCTTTCATCCCTTTCCTTTGTTTTATAGATCATCTTCTCATGAACTGGAATCCCGAATGCCTCTTCGATCACTTTAGGTGTAAGGTTGGGAAAAATATTGTCGTCTGGTGAAGTGATCATCCTCTTCTATGTGTTGTAGTGGTTGGTGCATTCCATGATGAGTTCTGGACATCGGATATTTGGTGAAAAACTGGCACCTGCATACAGCCCGCTCCTAACAATATTGTTTGAAGTCACTGATGGGTGATGGCCTCCAGTCCCCATTATCCTTCTTCTGAATGCCTCTAGGTTGAATGAGCCCAAGTTCGTGTCAGCCAGCCTACCGAACTTTGAAGAAAATTTTCATTCCGACAAGAAGGACTTGCTCAATTTCTTGATCACTGCCTGTCTCGATGTGTTTGCTTTTATGGATTCAGTGTGGTTTCCTCTGCCTGTAGCTTTTCTGCTTGATTCGGCCATTCTGCAAGGAACAAAAGCCATTAGAAAACAAGATAATAAAATAATAGAATAATCACCATTGAGGGTGCCAGCAGATTTTTAAATAAAAAGGCTGCAAACCTAATCACTCTTGTTCACTTCAATATTTTTTTAGAAGTCTCTGTGAAAATTTTGTATTTGTAGTAGTTATGAAACTTCTCTCAAATTCGTATTTCTCCTCCAAAATGTACTTTCAGCATCTTATTTACTTTGTATTTCAGCAAGCTCAGGAATTTGTACTACAACAATTTCCAAATGTCTAGACTCAACTTCACACTTCGACAATCAAATGAAACCTCCTCACAAATTTGTGCCTTCAGCAAATGCAGCTTCAGCAAATCAAACCGCGCCTTTCACCTTTAGCAATTGGAGACTAAGAAGTTCACACCTCGTAGCAATCAACAACTTGAGACTTCTCAAAAATTCGTACTTCAGCAGCTTTAGCAACTCCAAACTTGTTTAACCATGCCCTAGTCAGCTCAACCTCTTGCCAAGTCACACTTCTCAGTAACCTCCAATTTCCTTCACAATTTTGAATTTTTCAGCAACTTGAGGGTCTTCTACCTCTGCAACTCATACTTCAACTTCAGAAAATGCTTTGCATTCAACAACTTGTGAAAAATATAGAGAGGATTTAGAATATTATAGCTAGGTCGAGATCCAGTAGGGGCTATACTTAGCACATTTTTGAATTCATTTTCCCTCTCTTTTCCAATCGTAAGACTTGTCATCTTAAGCATCAGAATCTTGAATTTCTACAAGCATGAATTTCATCACCCTTGCACAGGCTTGTTTCATCATATTGGCTTCTTTTTAAAATATTAAATCACTTGCTCCTTTGAACAATTTCAATTCATTTGGCTAAGTCATTTTATCTCATTCCTGCCTTGGCAACATTATCTAGCTCAATCTTCCAGCAAACATTTTAGTAGCCTCATTCATTTTATTTTCCTTAGAGAATTTCCTTAAATTTTCCTTAGGAAATTTATCAGCTTAGACACCGGGAAAAAATATCCACCAAAATGATGTGAGCAAGACGTGGAATAAGTTCAAACCATCTCGCAATCGAAAACATTTAATACCGAGAAGAAAATTCCTTTTAGAACTCATTGTTTTCATGTGTATCCGGATGAAGGAGTACTTTTAATTTTTATTATTTTAAAATAATAAAATGGCTAAGGTTTGTTTCTCTTCACTCTGGATGTCTTCCACACCTGCAATCTCTAGTTTCTCTGCCTCAAGACTATTCCTTGATTTTCTCCTGAAGAGTTTTCCTTCTATCTGACATATATCATCTTGCCTCTAGAAATTTTTAGCATCACCTCCTAGGTGTATTTCTCATTTTCTCCCTAGAAAATGCCTTAGAAAATTTAAATTTAATTATCTCACCCTTGAAGGGCGCATTTGAGCATGTCAACTTCCATTTTATCCTTTTCTACACCTTAGCAACTCTTTTTGCCCTAGGAAATATTCCTAGGAAATTCATTTTAGATTACCCATGAGGGGCGTATTTCACCCTGTGCATCAACTTTCATTTTAGGTGCATACCACATGTGGAGGGTGAAAATTATCTAGCCTTAGCATTTTCAAAATCATGCCACCCCTACCTTTACCTTTGCCTTAGACGCATATAGCATGTGGAGGGGGAAAACACCTTGGGCACAAATCACACATGACACTTCCACTCTAGGGCGCATTTGGCCTAGTCAACCTCTAGTCTTGGGTGCAAATAGGGGTGTGAAGAGGAATTTCCCTAACCTTAGCGCATTTCCTTTACCTTTCAACATCTTTACCTTGTGGCCATCCTGGGCGCATTTGCTATGGGGAGGAGGAACTTGAAGGCGCATATGAGGGGTGGTGAAGGAATTCCCACGCCCATGGTGACCCTTCACCTCCCTTGGGCGTATATTGCATGGTGAGCTTCCGTTTTTGGGCGCATCTTTCCTAGGCAAAGGAAAGCGCCAACATTTAGTGACCTTTCACCTCCCTTGGGCACATATAGCCTAGTGTGCTTCCATTTTAAACCTTTGAGGGTGCATTTGAGGGTGTGTGAGGGATTTTACTTGCCTTAGAAAAAAAATTTCATGCCATGGGCGCATTTGGAGGTGTGAGGAGGAATTCCTCAAGCTTGGGCGCATTTCACCCTATGAGGGGGAATTTTTTATACTTAGTGTTTTTCCTCAAAAACTTCTCATGCCTTGGGCGCATTTCACATAGGGTGGAGGAATTTTCGTACTTAGGATTTTTGATGCCAGTCTTTATGCTTGGGCTTATTTCATCTTTCCTCCTGCCAGTTTCCACTCGTGGACTTAGAGTTTTCAACACTCTCAGCTACCTCTTGCCACTCTATTTTTATTTATTTTTTGGAGAAGTGAGACCTTCTGTGGCCTTTTATCTTCTGACTCTGGAGCTGGTGTGATATGCTTCTTGTGACCTCGCTACCCGGTTTATACCTGTTGTCCAAGCTCATATTCTCTTTTTGGCCCACTTGCTATTTTTAGCAAACCCTAAAATTGCTCAATTTATATATCTCCATTTGCTCTTAAATGCATTCCACTTGATCTTGATGTTGTTAGTGACTGTTCACACCTACCTCTGGCATAGTATGTGTTATTTATATCCATGAGGTGACTTACTAAAAATAGTAAGTATTTCGATCGTGCTCAAATTTTGCCAGTAGGCAGCCTGAAAGATGCTGATCCTGGTGGCGTGCTTCATTTTGGCATTTCTGTGCTTTCTTCCATCTATTTTTAGACATAGCAGGGGAAACCCTAATCTAACTTGCATGCACTCCGGACTGTTCCCGATTCCCTTGATTTCTATTGTTTGGCACTTTGCGTGTTGGACTGGAGTGTTGGGTAACTACTGGGGTGAAATTGTTATTTATAGTAAGTGTCTGAAAAGTGGTCAATTTGATGTCGGATGAGTTTGCATGTCACAATGCCTGTGGGATCTCAAAAAACCAAGAAAAACTTAGAAAACTAGTCAACACGCTAGCACTGGCTAAAAATAGTAAGTCCTTGAAAACTGACTAATTCCGCTTGCATGTCATATCACTGCGAAGCTCACAAAACCCATATGGAATATCCAGACATGCACTGAAAACCACTGCATGCAAACCCTAAAAATAGCCTTTGAAGGCTATACTGTTGAAAGTCCTTGTCTCAGTTTGCATGTTATACCATCGCGAAGGTCTTGAAAAACCCAAATCCATTCTCCAGACATGTATTGGAGAATCATACATTTAAACCCTGAAAATAGCCTCCGAAGGCTGAATTGCTAAACATAGCCAGTTGCCTAAATCTATTCAAATTTGATGTTTAGGCACTCTGAAGCTGTTGGAATGTATTGAAGTGGTTAGAATCCCGAAATCCTGAGGAAAAGACCTCAAATTAGGTACTTACTAAAAATAGTAAGTTGTCAGATTTCAGTAAGATTTCAATGGGATCCTATATTGGGCCCTCTGACTGCACTGTTGCACTTAGATTTTACCTTGATAACTCAATTTGACCTCAAAAAATCCTGAAGGATAGAAACCCTAATTTCGTAGACTTGGCACTCATTTCAACCTAGGTCAAAAGATGAGACATCCCCGGAAGGACAAAGACCAAAGACAGAGAGAACCAAAGACATTAGACCAGAATGTAGCAAAAATTAGGGGGTCCCCATCTGAATGGGGTGATGTGTGAAAAGGTCACAACAACTCCTATATTGCCTAAAATTCTAATAAAGGATTAGAAGCCCTTGCAACCTCTATATTTGATTTTCGTAAGTGCCTAAAACCCATAGTTTAATCAAAATGACATGGGTTTAAAGGAGATAGAGGTGATGGTGACCAATGCCCTAATTAATGTGATAGTTGATATTATAGAATCTAATTCTAAACACAACATTTTCATGCCATATACTTTACATATTTTATGGGCACAATTCAATAACACACAATCAAATCCAATGGTTCTTAATACTCAAAATAATGGATAATTTTAAATGGGTGAACTTCTCACATTTCCAAATGTGTTTGAGGATATCAAGAGGAAATCTTCTATATGGATAATTAATGATAATGATATCACAAGAATGGTAACCTTTATAATATTATACAACCACATTCCCTCTCTCATTTTTGAATTCCCAAGAAATAAACATATTTGTATGTATATTTTATTATTTACAAAGCTTGGTCATTGAGAATTTTTTTGGGTTTGATAAAGTCTAGACATAGTGTTCTAGGGTACAAAAATTAGAAAATGTGAATTGTAAACAAATGAATGCTTTTTATTCATGTTGGTCTTTGTATCTATTATTATGGATTAATAAGTATGTATGTTGCATGTAATGTAAATCTATGATTGTATGTGAATTTAATCCATTTTATGTTGATATTGTGTAAATTTTATCTCCCTCCTCTTTGTTGTCCATGATTTTTTTGCAATAGAGTAGGCACTAGTTTGGATGGTGAGAAGTAAATTAATACATTATTTAGTCACATCCATTTTGGTTAGTTGTAGGTTTAGATTAGGTTTTATGCATGTTGTTTAGTATTCAATGATATAAACATAGAATACATTTTAAGAAAATATTCAATAGTTAAATTATTAGAGAGTTTGAACATGCACGCTTGCACCTTTCCACTATGTAAAATAAAAAATGAAACTTCCTTTAGGGATTAAAATGAAGTTGATATTTACAAGTGCTTGTGCAAGGTGTGTTATCTACTATATAGAGGTCATGTGTAGCTAGTTACACATGATCTAATAAAAAAAATTGGGCTCAAGTATATAGTTGGGTATAGTTATTTATTAAGATAATGTCATATATTAATTTATAAACATATTAAGGAGGCATTTGGGAACACCCTTCAAGATTTAATCTCAGTAAAAAGAGTAAGAGAGATTTCCCACCCTCATTCTAGGTCTTAAACCATCCTCAATTTTTTGATGAACTCCCATTGTACCTTCTTAAAGAAAATACATTGGTCTTGAAGGTGAGACAAAGTTCTTTGGTTATGGACCTAGAGTTTTGCAACCTAAAAATTCTTATACATAAAATTGGTTTCTCACTTAGCAATGACAAGAATAAAATATTTACATTTTTGTCCATTATAGATTGCATATTTTAGATGTTAATAGATTTGTGAGTTAAATGATTGCAAAGTAATAACACTAAGATAAAATTTAAATTTGATGTGTATATATGAGGTGGACAAAGAGTTATATCTTTAATGTCTTGTGGTTTATCCTATGTATAAACATTAATTTAGTTTTTCAATCTAGACATTTAAAGAACATAGAATGACCATGTAATCAATCAAACACTTACCCTTCAAATTTTTAAACTATATAAATTTCATTAAACTTTGGGATCAATGCTTATTAATAATATTAAAAGTGTTTTATCTTCACAATATTCTATGTAAATTCATTCAAATACTTTTGATTTGAAATTACATCTAAATGCAACTTTTAGTTCGATTTATGAAAGTTATAAGAGATCTGATAAAAAAATAGGTATATAAGATATATGGTAAAAGAAAAAATTTAAACGATAAAGATGTGGTGCATTTGTTAACAAATGATAATATTGTTGTTAATAAATTCAATAATGATAAATGCTAATACATTGAGCTTATAGACTTTGTGTCCTTGTTGAACCATTGAACTTATAGATTTGAACAAGTGATAATATCATAAAGTAAAGATCTCATTATTATAGATTAGTGAACTCAAACCAGGCTAAAAATTTTGTATTGAAATGAATGTAAAATAAATTTGCCAACATACAATTTAAGAAAAGACTGACTTTCTCTCAAGAAAACTTCATCCAATAAACTCAATGTAAATCATGGAACTTTGAATGCAAATCCATAACAGTAACAAGACAATAGTTTGACTGCAATTACAGTAATTACGTAATAGGCCCATCTAACACTTCAAATGCATGTGCGTGGAAGAGAGTGAGTCAAGCTGATTCCACCACCGAACTTATGAGGGAAGTAGGAACATGTTGAACGTCATGCAGGACGGTGTTATGATGATGTTATGGAAGTTCACATTTCTCAAGGTTTCCTTAAAATTCCACAGCAACAGTGGTGTCCACTTATTCAAAGTAGTAAGAACAGATTGGCACCTTTGATCTCGTGTGTTATATGCTAAGCAGCTAAGCTCGTTCTGGCTTGACTTTTGTTACAGTCAGCTTGCGCTGGACTTTTCCTCTAGTCAATTCTTTGTCCTTTGCAAGCATGGAAACATGAGCTTGGTTGAGTTTTCAAGTTCATCTTCATGTTCAAAATCTTCTGGATGTAATCTCACATTTTTTCCACATCTCAGTCATATTTCTATATATAAGAATACCCATTATATGCTCTTGAAGAGGCCTAAAACAACCATTTCCTTTAAGGTATATATTGCTTATTCTTTAATAGTAATGATGGAATCGAGAGGAACAAAAAGAAAGTTAGATTTAATGCGTCTTCCCCAAGACGAGATCGCGGAAACAGATCCAGGAGCGAATAACAAATGCCCATCAAGAGGTAATAATGATAATGATGATGAATTTCACCAGTTTTTTGCTTTGCTTGACAGAATACAGGAAATGAAGGAACTTTTTAAGAGTAGAGGCATAAATTCTAGACAGATTGGCAGCTACGATGTGAAGATTGTAAACAGATCTCCATGGAAGCCCTGCTTCGAGTGGGAGGATTTTTATAGTTGTAGCCGCCCTCCACAAAAAGATTTTCAATCTGGTACAAGGAACAATTGAGACAAAGGTCTGGTCTATTACTATATTTTTAGTGCCTTCACAATATTTTTAGGGTTTGTAATGAGAAACTTCTCATTGGAATTTGTTAATGAATAGTAGTTGTAAGTTTACAATATTGCAATATATTAATGTTTGTTAGCAGTTACCACAATGGTTAACCACTGGTTTTGCTTCTCATGTCAGAGAAAACCTTAGTTGGCTATGGGAATGTGAATGTAAATGTCAAGCATAGAAATGATGAGATTTTAGAGTCACTACATTTTAGATTGTAAATTTTAATTGGAATTAATTCAATCCTGTTAATGGAGGAATATTGATTTTAAATCTTATGTCATTAGTTCGTTTTATAAATAAATTTGTAATTTAGAGATAAGTTATTGAAAAAACTTTATTTTGATAATAAAAAAGTTTACATTAAAATTGTTAATCAGAATTCTAAGTTGTATGATAGATCTAAAATTTTATGGTTGTATAATCATATGCAATCATTTTTATTTTAAAATACAAACAATTTTTTAGGAAGATTGTATGACATAAAAGAGTTAATTTTAGACATACCGTCAAAATTATTGTAGTATTATTCTTTTCTATATTATTTTATATATGTTATGAACCTTATTTTATAATGATTAGCTAGTATTAGTTGTGCACATATGCTTTGTAACTCATCCTACTAGTGGTTGTGATAAATTATTTCTTCCACATACATGGGATGGTAGTGATTGTCTTTGGAAAAATTCTATATTTTATTGACTTTTCAAATGGAAAGCATATTAAATAATTATAATTGGACTGTATTTTGTATCTCCAGGGCTGCCCTCTTGAAATGGCACAAGAAAGATAATAAAAATATTATTTCTCATTTCTACATATTTTTATGTGTCCAATCTATTTTATATTGCAAGTTCATTACGAGTGATGTTAAAGCTCTTTCCATGGTCATTTCTACAAGCATATTTACCAGTTCAAAGCCACATCTAATTTTCCACCATATGCTTTGATATCACAATAGAGTGATCTTGTGAGATCAGGAATTCATACCCTATTGTAGATGAACTGTAAAATAGGGCTAAGAAAAGCTAAGATTATGTGTAAAAAAGTAATCAATAGCATTTACAAAATCTATCTAACAACACATATAAAAGTAAATGGAATAGTATGCATCCATAAGATTATATAAGGTATAAAGATTCATGTAAGAAACCTTTGTGGGCATAAACACATTATCAGAAAGAAAACACAATTATATTTTTCAAAATTAGATATACAATAAAATAATGATTATTAAGAGAGTCTCAATCTATAACATAATTCTTTTGCCATCACTCTAGTATTTCATACCAACATTGTTTAGTTGAATGCTAGCAAATTTAGTCTATATAACTAACCAACCTTGGTACCTTTAGACAAGATGATACATATAAACATACACATGAGAACTCAAATCATCTAATTATCTAACCTTGACATGTGGAATATTAGAAGTCATGAAAATATAAACTAAGAATATTGTGATGTCACCATATCACATAAATCATCAAACATGATGTCTCTACATGGATAATCACCTTGTATTATATAAACAGTAATACAACTATTGATGAAGGCTTGAATCAATGACTATAAAATCATGGGACTTCAGGAAAATTCACTATCAACAATTCATTGCCATGACAAATTTATCGCCGTGGATAATTCATCACATATACAATTAGAAAATGTTAATGTGATGAATTATCCACGATGATAAATTGTTGATGGTACATTGTTGACAGTGAATTTGCATAAAACCAAACCATACAACCTAATGAATAATAACATAGAGAAACACACTAAAATAACAACATGAACTTACAACTTAAGATTGTAACCATTAAGATACATATAGATACAAGTACACACAAACTAAGAACTAAAATAAATATCTTCCAATGATCATGAGAAATGCTTATATAGTAGCTTTAACCTTAGGGATACCATAGTCATCTATAAGGAGTTGCACAACTCAATACCAAGTGTGACGTGTGTAAGCAACGAAATTGAAAATAAAAATAATAATAAAGTTCTAAAAACAATAGAATAAACTCAAAACTTTAATTCATGGAAACAGATACAGGAGCCAATAGAAAATGCCCATCAACAGGTAATAATGATAAGGATTATGAACTTCAGTAGTTTCTTGCTTTATTTGACAGAATATAGGAAGTGAAGAAACTTTCTAAGAGTAGGCGCATAGATTGTAGCTCCTTGGAAAAGATTGGTTACTCCGATGTGAAGATCGTAAGCAGATCTTCATGGAAGCCCTGCTTCAAGTAGGAGGATTCATATAGTTCTGAAGCCGCCCTCGACAAAGAAATATCGAATTTGGTTCAAGTAACAATTGATGGTCGTTTCGTGATAGACAAGGCGATCGTCTAACAATGTCAAGGTCTGGTCTATTGCTATTTTTGTATTGTCTTCACAAACTTTTTAGGGTTTGTAATGAGAAACTCATTTATTAATATATAGTAGTTGTAATTTTAAAATGTTGTAATATATTAATGTTTGTTAGCAGGTACTGTTGGTGTTTTTTTCAACTAAGCTTTGAGATTCTCTAAGAGGTAGCCAACGTCTATGTTCAAAAATCACAAAAGCTAGTGGTCAACTAACGGGTAAAGATTTTCAGACCCCTACCCCTACTCTTTAGGCTCTGTGGGACCAAAAAGGGTATTCCTTATTGTGTTTATTTAATATTTAATGCCTCAAGAACACTTATATATACAAATCCATTCCTACTATATGCTAATAGACACAATCCATCTAAGGTTTGGCTGACCTTTAGACAAACTACCATCTATTGCTAGGGATTAGTGATATTTTAAGTGCATGTATCACAACTGAAAGATTTAATGATTTTGAATTTAATAATTGTTTTTGAAATGCACTAAGTTGAATGGGAAATCAATGCCTCACTCTGAGCCACAGAGTCAAATGCAAAATCATAAAGATAAGTTCATGAGTAAACAAATTTCAACCAATGGATTCAAACTACTAATGCATCACACCAACATACCCACTTTTATTATCACCAAAATTCTTCTTACAAATCCAACATTCACATTTATTGAAATAGAACCATGAATAAATAATACAGTCTCAAGAAAATTAAAATGACAAATTCAACATACGTTGTATTATTAAATTCATATGACTGAAAGTATACAAAATTGGAGACAAGTCTGATAATAGTTATGTCTTTCTTGCACAAACTAGTTGACATTTACTCATAAAATTGAAACATTACAACTACATATCCAATACATGACTCAAACTCAACACTATTCTACCCAATCTCATACAGAAATTTAGAACCCTTTACAATGAGAGAAGAAGAGAAAATATAGAAGGAAGAAGAAACAAAAGAAACCCTACAATTAATCCGTTGAAGACACATAGCAGTTTCATCCTCTATTAAACAACAACAAAAAACTGAAAATATCTTCTCACCCCCTACAATAATAAACTTACCACAGTGTTTTTCCTTCACTTCGATTCTTTGCTCTGCAATAGAAAATTTACCTCCTTCATGAGAAACTTACACCATTTTACCTTGTAGATGTAAAAATTTCTCTACCCTGAAAGCCTTTTCACTTTGCTCTTTTATTATGTTGCACTATAAAAATTTACCCTCAACAATTAGAATTTTCCAACTTTATTAATAGCCTCTTAAATAGTGAATATTTTATTCACTTTACCAAATCATCCCTTGTTATTTTATTACCCAACAATAAAAAAAAAAATTCACCTTTTATCTTTAGTTGAAATATTTGCCCTTATCGGGTAATATTGTTTTTTTTTACTTATGCTCCATTCTTTATTTCACATTACATTAAATCCTTTAAAAAGGTGAATATTTTCCTTTATTAAACCATGGGGTAAGAAAAACATTACCCATGCCTTTTAATTGTTTAAGGCCCACCAGAGCCTTCCTCCTCAACCACGCGCACCACACAGCCTTCAAGAAAAGATTATTTTATTTGTGCGTGGTTGGCAGGCTTCCTCCATATGGCCTGTTTACCCATGTAATATACATTACCATTTAAAACAAATGAAAAGCCCATAAAATATTTACCAACAACATTGCTTTTCCCACACACCGCACAAGTTTATTCCTTTCTTGCCCCTTTAAAAGCTTTGTAATTTTCCATGTGCGCACACCGCGCAACACTTTTGTTGGCATCATCTCCAAAACCACACAGTATGTACTTCGAGGTGTTTGTTGTGCATTGAATTCATGCCTTCTTGGTGGGCCAAATAGAGTTTCCCTGGACGATTTTGATACATTTTATCGGAGGCGTGTGACAATCATCATTGGAAATATTGTACTATTGAAATAAAAAAGGAAAAACAAAAAAAATTAGCCCGTGGTGATGAGTTTCCCGTGCAACCATGAAAGTCGTGAAAGTCGCCTCTCGACCAATCAGAAGCAAGAATTAAAATTGATTTGACCCAAAAGCATTTGAAATTCATTTTATATTTTCCCTAAATTCCTCATTTGTCTTTGCACAATATTTAAAATATTCAAAATATTTTAAATATTAACATTTGAAACTTTAGAATAATTGTGACTTTTAATTACGACTTAGGCCATTTGAAGAAATTTATTGCGGGAAAACTGAGACACCTGGAGTCGTGAAAAATTATGTAGGATCATAATCAATTATTTTATGAAAACTCATTTCCTCAAAATTTTCCTAGCCCTTAAAACTCAGGTACCTCCTTCGTAAACTGGCCTAGGGACACATTCGCTACAACAAAAGTACATTAAAATAATGAATCAAATGACCTTCATTTTTTATGAAAATAGGGTTGTAGAGGTTTTAGAGAAAAAAAAGAAATGGGTTGTCATTAGAATTTAAAAATTTGAAACTCTCTAGATCACCATTTTTGGCCTTGTCGCAATCAAAAAATGATTAAATAACCCATCAAAATTTATCTTGAGACCCTGAAATTGAGTGAACATGCATAAATTTGATCCAATACTAGTTTGTAAAAGATAGTTTGACAAAAGAGATCCCGAGGTACAAAATATTAATCAACAAAGTTGCTTACTCAGACTTTCCTACATCTGCACCTATTCAGAACCAATCAAGGCTCACCAAGTCACCACTTTCAAAAAATATCAAATCGACTTTTGAGGGGCTATCAATGGAGATATTAGATCATTTAAGTACATTTAGCATGTGTGCAAGAGGTATTTTCTTGAATCATCACTCATCAAAACATATTGAAGGTCAAAGTTGACCTCTTTGAAAATTTTCAAAAAATGCAGGTGCAAAACTAAATAAATTGCATTTGTTTTTGGCTTGGTAAAAATATCAAATCTTATCATGAGGCTCTGAAACTAGAGTAGGGAGTACATTTATGTAAGGAGAATGGAGAGCAACAATCCATTTGACATGACGATCATCCATTTGGGAATATTAACTTGAACAAGAGGCCACTTTGCAAAACTAAAAGTTTTGAAACAACAAAACAGTGCCAAAACTCTCCAGCTTCGTTTTTTAAAACGTTATCAAAACTCATCATGGGAAGCTGAAAATTGACATGCATGTTCATATATGTCACATGAGTGGATCCACCAAGGGGTTTTGCATGAAAATCAGTTGACTTGAAATTATGACCTTCCAAAGTAGGTCATTTGGGATTCTTCGGGTGCACTTTAGAGAGTGCAGAGGCAAATTTTTCAATATGGACACTTCAAATTTGTAAAATTTGAGAGTGCCACCAAGTACCACAATGGTTCATATGCGATTCTGCCACTCATGTAATGAAAAACCTTAGTTGGCTATGGAAATGTGAATGTAAAGGTCAAGTATAGAAATGGTGAGATTTGATAGTCACTACAACGTGGAATTTATATTTTCTTTGGAACTTATTACACAAATTAATTCAATCATGTTAATCAAGGAACAATGACTTTAAATTTTCATGTCACTAGCTCCCTCTCTAAATAAGTTTCTAATTTAGAAGATGCAAATTATAGAAACACACTTTTCTTTCGTTAAATAGAGATAGAGTGTCTAAAAGGTTTTCATTAACACACTTTTTCAGTTATAAGAATTATTGAGTATACAATAATTGAGTATAGTAGATATATGTTAATTTTGATGGTTATATGATGATCTATACTTATTTTTATTGTAAAATATAATTAAAGTTTTAGGAAGATAGTGTGATATGAAAGGGTTATTTTTAGATATACAATTAAAATTCTTCTAGGATTATTTTTTTACATATTTATTTTCTATATGTTATGAACTCTATTTTACTATTGTTAGCTAGTATTAGTCGGGCACAAATATTTTGTAAGTCAGTCCACTAGTTGTTATGATAAATTATTTATCCCACATGCATGAGATGATGGCAATTAGCTTTGACAAAAATCTATATATTGTAATTAGTTCCAAATGCAAAGCATCTTAGGTAATTGTAGCTCGACTGTATGTTGTGTTTGGAGGTTATCCTTTGAAAGTGGTACTGCAAAGGCAATACAAATATGATCTCTCTCATTTCAACATATTTTATGTGTTAAACCTATTTTATCTTGCATGTTCATTCCAAGTGGTATAAGACTTCTTTTCATGGTTATTTCTACAAGAATGTTTACAAATTCAAGACCTCGTATAATTGTCCACCGCATGCTCTCACCTCATGATAGAGGGATCTTGATGATCAAGAAGTGGTTACAACTATAGTTGTGTTCAAAATTCTCACCCCTATGAAAAATTACTAGTAGAGTAGGATTAAAGAAAATTAAGAGCATGCCTAATGACAATAATCAATAGTGTTTATAAAACTTGTCTAACAACAAATATAATAGTCAATAAAATATTATGCATCCGTAATATTATACAAGGCATAAAGATTCATGTAGTAAACCCTTGTGGGAGAAAAAAAAATCTATTATTCAAAATTAGGTATTCAATATAATAAGGTTTATTAATAGATTCTTGATACGTAACATATTTCTTTTGCAATTAATCTAATATTTCATACCAATATTATTTAGTTGAATGCCAACAAATTTAGTCTATGCGACTAACCAACCTTGACACCTTTAAATAAGATGATACATATAAACATAAACATGAGAATTAAAATAATTTAACTATTCACCAAACATGTGGACTATCAAGAGTCATGAAATTATAATCTAATTTTATTATGATGGCATCATATCTCTCATATCATGAAACATGATGTCTCTACATGAATAATGACCTTGTCTAGTATGTATTCTAATAAAGGAAAGACTATAAGGAATAATCTAGATCTCATACAAAATAATAGATATTTATGGGCCAAGATGTCCTATAAACTAATATATACAAAAATAGAGTAAACCCTTGAGACAAGGTAACACCATACAATACTCTTTATGGAAGAAGCTACTCCATGCTATATCTAAGAGATCCCAAATACAATATTTTACTTTACAACTATTCTTACAATGATAACCACCTTATTTATATAGGCATCGAGGACTCTGAATAATATAATGGGTGGATAATCCTAATGAGGCCAACTCATCTCGTGATATAATTAGATACATAAGTTGTCCACATGACCTAATATAACTAACTTAGGAGATGAATGCCACACGACATCACCATCCACATAAATATATTATAATTTAGGATATCCATAGGTACACAACACATTCTCATCTACCACATTTTCCTTCTCTATAGTAATCTCCAAGGTTTCAAGATCATTCATATGTATATCTTCGATAATGGGTGAACCCACAAAAGTGGTTTACAATTTGAGTGAGGATGGAAAACTTCCAAAAAATGACCCCAAACAAAAAAAAAATCATTTTGGGGCATTCAAACGAACTTTAGATTGGAGCAGACCCATTAAATGTGGGAACCCACACTTTCCCATTGTAGAAAGGGGCTTTGCTCAAACCCCTTACGTTCGAGCAAACCCCCCTTTTCCCACCTTCCCACCCTCCAACACAAAAAAACTCCAGATGTTTCCCCTTTGAAGCTCAGGTTGAGGATGAAAATGGAGGAGATTTCACTAACCCAACTGGAAGATGGTAGTCCTCAGAACGAGCTATCCAACGAATATAATTTTAATATGTTTTGGTTTTATTATTTATTTATTTTTTTAGTTTTATTAAACATAGTTTTTTCACCGAAAATCAAGTTCTCTATTTGCACATGTAGAAAAATAGTAGATTATCAAAAAAAAATTAAAAATATGTTCAGGCCGGGTATTGATGCCCTTGATCCATTAAAAATAAATTGAATTTGGATACATAAAGAAATATTTATGTTGTATACGGTCTACCTATGTCTAAATTGTAATTAGTTTGAGTTTGAAAATTGATTAAGAAAAAGATATTTAATAAAACACTATGAAACCAAATGAAAGTTCTAGATATCATAGTTACAAATCTAAATTAGAAAAAAATAGAATTTTATCCTTCATACAAAACAATTTATGTTGTATACGGTGAGCGTCACTCCTTTAAAAAGTTATTTAAAAAAAAAATAGTTTTCAAAGGAGACGGAAAAATAAGTGCAATCTGATTCCAAAAAAATTGAAAAAAAAATATTTAGAATCTATAGACAAAATGTTACAAATCACTAGTTTGCATCATCTCCAAATTCCTCACAGTTTAGCCGCTATAGGAGCCTGAAAGTGAAGATTTAGTTTTAAAAAATCAGTTTAGTGTCCATTTTTCCCAAAAATTGTAAACCAATATTGTGGGATCATCCTAATATAAGAATTTAACCTACTCAAAACCTATTTCATAAGAAATTTCTCATCCTCAACAAAGCATGCATACATCTTTATCTTAAATAAATATGTCTCATATTGACTCACCATCATTATAAGCTACTAGAGCCCAATAAATTCATATATGTGATGTTTCTTTTAAGTTCTTAGAAAGATAACAAGCATATAATCTCTCTAGAGGGCTTGCATGAGATAGTGGAGATTTTTATATTCTAAATCTACTCCTCTTTGTCTCATCAAGGAAAATCATAGTTAGAAAAATGCATAATAGCTACTTGGGTAAGTGCATGAAAATTGGGGACCAAAATGTGGTCTTAAGTGGTCATTTTTTAAAATTAAAAAAAAAACTAATCTTGGATGATAAATTGAAGATAGTTACACTTGAAATTTGAATATGTGACAAGAACAAGATTCATAGTGCTTTGAATATAATTTTCAAACTATTTATTTATTTTTTAAATGATGGAGATTAAGGGGTTCAAATAGGGGATCACACAAAGTGCTACTATAAATGTCAAAAAAAATATAACATAACATTTGGTGTACTCCTTAAAATGTTAACTTTTTTTTGGTATTTTAAAAATCAATTTAAATAGTGAAAACTTAACTAACATTATCTAGTTTATGCCTAGTTTTTCTAATAATTTTTAATGAACATACAATCTTTACTACTCATTTTTAAAGTGGACACATTCTAAAAAATGAAAGTTAAGAATGTTCCTCCCTAAAAAAATTTTAAAATAACAAAAAAAAAAAAATATTTGAATGTTTATATCTAATAGAGTCTAGAATGAAAAAATATAATTAGTTTCAAATTTTTATGAATGGGTGAAAAATGAAACCAAAAATATGATCCATATGTTTTTGACAAAAAATAAGACTAGCAAAATAAATTAAAGATTAAAACTTTAACATTAAAATGTAGAAGAAAATAAATGGTTAGAAATGTATGATAGAGGTTGACGCTATTGTGATAATTTTTAACTCAACATTGAAAGACATGCAAACCTAATGGAAAGCATGCTCAAGATTTAGTCAGCTATTTAAAATTTACAAAAGACACACCCATGGGCATTAACATGTAAGTCCAACCCTAAGGGTTAGCAATACCCAAAGAAGATACAAAAACAACTGCATTGTATTGTACTCACATTATAACATGCTTTCGTTTATGTGAAGAAAAAATAAAACCAAGAGGGAGGGAGAGATAGGAAGATTTACAAATGAAGAGTGAGATATAGAGATATAAAGATATGGAGAAAGGGAGATGAAAAAATAGAGATAGAAGGATATATTTCTCCCTTTATCCCTATCTCTCCCTCTCTATATCTCTCTCTTCTTTTTATATCCCCCCTCTCTCTATCTCTATTCTCTATCCCCCTTCTCTTTTCATAACTTTATCTATCATTTCCTTTCTCTCTCAACCTTTCCCCCTCTATATCTATCTCCCTAAATCCCTCTCCCTCTCTATCTATATCTCATTATCCATATTTATATATACCTATATCTCCTTATCCCTCTCTATATATTTATAACTCCCTCTATATATATATCTATCCCTCTCCCTCTCTACCTCTTTATCTATAGAGATATCTCTACCTCTTTCTCCACTTTCTCTACTATATATATTTTTATATGATATTATCTCATGATATATATCTCTCTATCTCTTCCTCTCCCTCTATATATATTTATCTCTTCCTCTCCATCTCTTCCCCCCTTCTCTCTATCCCTCCATCCCTCTCTCCCACCCACCTTCCCTTCCTCTCTCTCTCCCTATCTCCCTATTTATATACCTCTATATCTATATCTCTATTTTCCTCTATCTCTATCTCTACATATTCCTTCTATCTCCCCTTCTCTTTATCTCTATATCCTTATCTTTCCATCTCTCTTTACCCATTTATCTCTCCATCTCACTACCTCTCTCTATTTATCACTACCTATTTCTATATTTATCTTACTATATCTCAATCTCTCCCTCTCTCTTTATGTCTCCCTCTTTCTATCCCTATTTTTCCTCTCTTTCTCTCTCTCCCCTCTACCTTCCCAAGTTAGATTTATAAATCTCTATATTTCCCTCTCTCTATCTCTTCCCTTTTCAATATGTTTATACTTATCATCTCTCATCTATCCATTTCACACTCCTTACCTCTCTCTTCCTCTCTATCCCCATATCTCTCACTCGCTCACACACAATATACTTATTTCTCAATTCGTATCTTTATCTCTATCTCTATCTCCCTCCATCTCTCTACCTCTCTCTATCTATCTGCTACTTGTCTCTATCACCTCATTTGTCTCTTACTCTTTACCCTTCTATATCCCTATCTTTCCCTCTTCCTCTCTATCTATATCCCATTAAATCTATTTATCTCTCTTATTCACTCCATATCTCCCTCCATATTTCTTGCTCTCTCTATCTCTTTATATGCATATATTTATCTACTATTTATCAATCTATCTATCTCTCCATTTCCATCTTCTTCTCCCCTCCCCCTCTCTATATATTGAGATATATATGCCTCTCCCTCCTCTCTCTATATATTTTCATCTATATCTTTTTATGTATCTATCTCCTCTCTATCTCACCCTAGCCCTCTTTATCTTTATATTTCTATTTCTATATCTACATATATATCTCTATCCCCTCTTTCTCTGTATATTTCTACCTATATATCCATCTCCCATATCTCACTCTCTTTCTATCCATATTTTTATTTACCTCTATCTCTCTATCTCTTTGTCTATCTCCTTATCCCTCTCTATCTATATATGTATCTTTCTATAGATATTGTAGGACATGAAAATCTGCAAAATAGAGTTAAACCATTTCATGTTGTTAGCACAAAAGTCGGTTTAAATCAGCAAACTTAAACATCCCTATGAAATATGTAGAATCATGTTAAACCATACAAACGAAAACAATGCAAAAAACATGAATCCTTCCTATCCCATATTGGATTGGTGCTCCTTGTGATGTAGAAAGGATGCCCTTTCCCAATCCATGATAAGCAAGATGCCAAATGATAGATGGTGAAGAGCAAGATTGACTCTCAAATGAAGAGAGCAACCTTGCCTCAAGATGTAATTGCTAAGCAAATGGTGTGGTGATGAATAAGATTAGTTTTCTCATGAAGAGAGTAACCTTGTAAGTGAGAATGTGTTGTGTGTTGTTGATGATTTGTGTTGAAATGCTTTGCATTTTATAGATTGAAAGATTGAAAGATTGAGAGATTTTGAGGAATGTGGGATTATTCACAAACCAATGACAAGGTGCCACTTGTCAAGTTGTGAGAGGGTGAGGAATGTGCAAGTCTTGGCCTATGTGCCAATTTGAAATTCAAATTTGGATGAGAAGACATGAAAGGTGCATTAAATGCCAAGTTTGACTTGTGCAAATAGCATTTAATACCTTGTTGGAAGGGACAGGTCCTTCTTGGGGGGAAGATTCAAATTGGAAGAATATTCCATTTTGATGCCATTTTGAATGTAATTAGAGGAAATAATAAATCAAATAAATGATTTATTGGTGCAAGTGGGTGGGTTAGTAAGGATTTTGGATTTGACTCTAGTTGAGTCAAAAGCTAGAGAATGCTAATCATGATTTAGAAGTCAATTAATTTAGATTAATTAACTTAGGGGATATTAAGAAGTGAAATTTGATAAATCAAATGAGAAGAACTTTAAGGATTTGATTAAATAATTTTGATTTATTTAATGAACCTTAGTGAATTAATCAATAAATTGCTTTAATTAATTAATATCAGAATTTGATGTTAGTTAGAGCGAGATATATGATGTCAGTTTTGCATGTCTACAGATATATATCTCTATCTCCATATCCCTCTCTATCTCTATCTCTCCTCTCATTCCCCCTATCCTTCTCAACCTCTCCCTCTCAAGAGCTATCTATTTCACTTTCCTTCATCCATCACTATCTATCTCCCCTTCTATATCTCTACTTGTCTCTTATTATCTTCCCATTTTTCCCTATCTTTCTCTCTCTATCTATATTTTTGTATATATACTTATCTCTATCTCACCCTCTCTTCATCTATCCCTCACCATCTCCCTCTCCCATATTCCTCTCCATATTGAGTTATCTCTCCCTCTGTCCCATTTCCTTATATATTTTTTACTCACTGACTCTCTACATATCCCTATCTCTTTATCTACCTCTATCTCTCTATCTCTATCCTCTCACTATTTCTCCCCCTCTCCCCCTCTCCCTTTCCCCTCTCTATACCTATATATATCTACCTATCTCTCCCCTCTCCCTTCTCTAAATCTACCTCTTTGTTTTTGCAATATTTCCCTATCTCTCCCCTCTCTCTCTCTCTCTCTCTCTCTCTCTCTCTCTCTCTCTCTCTCTCTCTCTCTCTCTCTCTCTCTCTCTCCCTCTATCGCTCCCTCTTTCCATATCTCCCTCTCTCCCTCTCCCTCTCCATCTACTAAACAAAGGTTGTCATTGATGTCAAAGGAGGTCACTATTTTCAAAGGAATCTTTTCAGGATATCAGTGAGAATTAAAAAAAATTGTACTATCCTACCTTTCTATGTTGTTAATTATATTGTAACATAATTTTGAGTTGCAAAAGCATATATTGCTATCTATATTATCAAAAATTGTTTAGGAGTGTCTATGTTCTATAAATGTGTTGTGTAGTATCTATTGAACAATAAAAATTAAATGTATCATATTTGATATCAGGAGATATGTGTGAATCGTACTGGAAATACCATGCATACATCTATGCACTATGATAGAAGTAATCTAGGAGTTCGATCTAGAATGTTTCAATTTAATTTATTAGGGTAGAGTGATTTCTATATCAATGAAATTATGTTCAATATTCCTTCCCAAAGGCATGTTTGGATCTATGATTTGAATGGAGATTAATTGTACACATGCTCTATCATATTCTAGAGTTTTCAGAACATATATTTAGCATGAAATTATTTTTGATGTGATAGAATTCTCTTTGTGCTTTTTTTTCAACTAGTTGGTGTCCAAAAACTTTGAGAAAATGGCTAGTAGTGTGTGGTATTCAAAGTTAGTGTGGTGTTAAGATAGAACCTACTTAAGGTTCCTATGGAAGTGCACAACAACATGTTCTTTTGGCACCAAAATAAATATTTTTGGACTGACTTGTTACATGTTTCATGTAATTTAAATTTAGGCCCACCTTATGTCATCCTACTTATTTGCAAACCCTTGGCCGATATAGAAGATAATTAATGTAATGTCATGTATATATTCATCAATTATATATATACATAATGTGAAGTATAATTGAAGAGAAGGCGGTGAATGAATATACACACTTAAATTTAGAATTAATTAAAATTAACTTAATTATGCCTTAATTTAGTGTTGTAATGTGTATTTTACATATTAACATTAATTTTAGTCCACCTTATTTACTAAAATGGACTTAGTTTTGCCTTATTCATGGTGTTGTAAGGTGTAAATTTACACTTTCAGACTATCTAGGGATATATTAATTAATTGAGGTTAACTATGCCTTATTTGGCCCTTTCAATTCAAATCCAAGCCTACTTAAGTGAAATTTATGAAGAGGAAAACTCAACATTCATTAATGCCTAAACATAACACATAACATTGGATAATGTATGTCCTAGGTAACTGACCTAGGACCCATTCGACCAAGAATGAATGGGTCCTCACTTAGGCCTAGGACCTAAATTTAAACTATGTTTTTGGTAGTATTTCAATGATTTCAAATGTGTATTCACATGTTAGCTTGTGATATATCATTTTGGGAATTATTTCTAACATATGTATAAATAAGAGGTCATTTCACTATGTTTCACCTAACAAAATATAAGCTTTCAATCATTCTATAAAATTTATAATCTAGTGTGAACACAAGCATTTCAAGGCATTCAAGGGAAGATTTATTGAGTAATTATTGCAGTAATCAAGATCCTATTAGCATGTTCAAGTCTTATTTTATCATGTATGAGTGATCCCACAATAGTGGTTTACAATTTTTGGCCAAACTGGACACTAAAATTATTATTTTTAACTAAATCTTCACATTCGGGCATCTATAGTGGCTAAACCATGAGGAATTTGGAGATGATGCAAACTAGAGTCTCATCAATTTTTTTCTGTAGATTCTAAAACTATTTTTTTCAAAAAATTTGGAATAAGATTGCTCTTCTTTTTCCATCTCCCACGAAAACTAGTTTTTTCAGAAAACAACATTTTTACAAAGTGACGCTCACCGTATACAACATAAAAAAAATTTTATGAAGGATAAATATCTAATTTTTTCTAATTTAGATTTGCAACTACGATATCTAGCACTTTCATTTGGTCTCATATTTTTTTATTGAATATTTTTTCCTTAATAGAGTTTCGAAGTCAAACTAATTGCAATTTAGACATAGGCGGACTGCATACAACATAAATTTTTCTGTATGTATCGAAATTCAATTTTTTTCTTAAAATAGATCAAGGACATCAATACCCAACACAGGCATATTTTTTATAAAAAAAAAAAATTGATAATTTTCTATTTTTCCACATGTGCAAAACATAGAGCTTGATTTTTGGTGAAAAACATATGTTTAATAAAACTAAAAAAACACATACATAATAAAACCAAAACATTTTAAAATTATATTCATGGGATAGCTCATTTTGAGGAATACCATAATAATTTCAAATAAATTTTAAATCAATTCATTTTATCCCCCAAAAGGTAAATCAAAAGTGATTTTTTATCAACATTTTGATAGGTGTAAAGGAGACTCATTTATAGGTATGGTTTAAAACTAGTGAGTTTATATCCAAGGGGGTTTGATATAAGGTGTTTTGATCAAAACCTCTTCAATTGGAATCCTTAAAATGGAACTTTTAAAGCCTTAAATCATTATATTTTCTAAAAATATGTGATTTAAGCAAAAATCAGTTCCTCTCAAAAATTGTAAACCAGCTTTGTGGAATCACTAGTATGTTTTTTGAGCTAATATAGTGATGTCGAGTTCAGGATCCTTCCAAGCATTCAAAGACATCATTTCAAATCAAGGTTCAAGATTAGGATCCACAACTATTAAGGCCACTTCATTCTAGTTGTAGATTTACATTCCAAGGTTTAATCAAGGGTTTGGTGAGTGGTGACATTGCATTGCTCATTCATCATTTCCTTCATGTTTTTTTATTTCATTTAAAATTTTAAATACTCAAATGGTTTGAGCAAGGAAAACCCCCATCACCAAAAACAACATTTTTCTCCTCTTTTATTTGTGTTTGCAGGTTTTAGGTGGAAGATCCTTTGAAGAGAAAAATTGAAGAAATTCACAAAGTTGTCATCTAATGGAAAAATATTATACAATATTTATTTCGGGTTGTCTAATTGTGAAACTTGGGAATCTAGGAGTAAAGACACGGAAGTAGAGAACCCAAAAAACATTTTTACAAAACCCTAGCAAGGACCCATTTACCATAGGGTGAATGAGTCCTTGATGAGCTTCGAAAAGGAACTTTTGGTGACTGTTACACATCATTTTCCCTTTCTTGAATCTTCCTTTTGATTGTTGGTTCTATTAGTTTCTAGTATAGTATTTCATTTGCACTTTATAACTTCCATTTTGGAGTTTATTTGATAGTTTAAATCTTTCTCCCCAAAGTTCTATTTAGCCTATGTCCCCTTCCTAGCATAAAAGATAAATTTTCAGATTCATACCTTTATTTAACTCACCTTTTATTTATAAGTAATTCCACTATTTGGATCTCATTTCTTGAATGAATTGAGGTAAAATAGGTCCTTTGTTATCAATTCATTGTGGTGAACCCCCTTCCATAAAATTAACTAATGCACCACACACATTTTTTTCCTTCATTTCATTGTGGTGAACATGAGTTTCATCATTGTGTTTTTTTATTTTGAAGTCCTTTATCACCCTAGATGTAGATCTTGCATTCATTTGTATTTCATTTCACTGAATTGAGTCTCATTGAGGGTTATTTACCTTCTATTAGTTTTCATTTCATTTAGGGTTTTTAGGATTTCATCTTTGTATGTTTTAAAATCTTAAAAATACAAAAAATCAATCATTTTACAAGTCAATTACATAGTATTGCATTATCTTCATTGGCATTTTAAATTTGAAACAAAATTGCATAAAAAATTAGGTTTCCTAGGTTGTCATTTTGTCACATTTTTTATTTGCATTCAACCTTCATTTCATTTAAAATTAAAACGGTAACTCACTATTTTAGATTAGAATCAAGAAACCACTATAATCATCTTACAAAATTGTTAAATACTTTTTTAAAAACCCTAACCAGGACCCATTCACCCTAGGGTGAATGAGTCCCTAATCAAATTTATTTCCTAATTTTCTTGGTATTAAAACTTTCATTTCTTCATTTGTGTTTGCTATTCTCAGATCTTTGTTTTTGTTTGCAAAAAAAAAAAATTCTTCAATTTGGTCATATTTAGCTTCATTTGATAAAATTAGCGCATTGGCTGAATTAAACATTGCATTTACAATACATTATGTTTAGGTTTTTACATAGCATAATTAGAATATTATCCTGTTTGAAATCCTAAAATTACATTTGCACTTCATTTTACATTCTAGATTACTTCATTTAAATTCACCTTCTTTCAATTTTGGGTGCCTACATTGAGTTTGTGAAACTTGTATGAGCTTCACAACTTGGTGTTCTATTAGCAATATTTTTTTGATATGTAGTTCAAGACTCATGTCAACCCGTGATACACCATTCGTCATGGATCTTGAGTTTTCTAACTCTTCCACTTTCTTGATAATCAACCCTTATGGATCATAGCCTTCATACCTCATTTCCAATTAATTATGTACCTACAACTAATATGCATGATGCTACTCATATCCTACAAGAAAACATAATATTGATAGATGAAATAGAAAAATAGAAAAATCTTTCTAGTCCTAATGTGGTTTCTATGCTAGATAACATAAGAAAGTTGCTTAAGAATGAACAAGGAATATAAATTTTTTGTAGTATTGATTACATCCTTAAATAGAACTTTAAAATTAAAGGAAATGATAATATAAATATGGTGTTCAACTTTATTGAAGCTAAACCTCATAAGGGCCAAACCAAAATTTTTCTTGATATTGATTTCTCACAAGAAGACATACTTAAACATGTACCTGATGGTCCTCTTTACATAGTTATAAGAATTAATGACAAGCCTACCAATGGGATATTAATTGATCTCATTTGTGTAGAGAATGTGATCACTGAAGAACTCTTATTTGTGCATGAGCTTTATCAAGATATGTATGACAAACCTAAAGAATGGATCAAAAAGCATAATGGTTTTGCTTGCCCTACGATTGGCTCGATAAATCTCTCTAAAGGTTTGATTGAAAAAAATTAAATGTATCATTCACCATCATCCTGATGTTGGAATAGTTTCATGTGAAGTTAGTTCAACCATGGCTTCACTCCATGAAATTCATCTCGTCGATTGTGCATAAATTTTTGAAGTTTCCCTTTGGAAATGAGATATTTATTGTGCATCATAGTGGATTTAATCATGTGTCTTCCCATGTGGGAGCTTCTTACTAAGTTTATTTTGGCCCCAGCCTATTGAACCTATTAGATGGGGTTGTGAAGACTTATTTTTTAAATCCTATCAAAAGGAAAAGGATATAGTAGAATTATCCTTTATAAATATGCCTCAACCTATGATTAAGCCACCTATCTTAGATGAAACTATGATTGAACCAAAATCCTTCTAACTATCTAATACCATCCTATGACAAATCCTCTTACCATTACATATAAGAGACCACAAAATAACCAAACCAATCCTGCTATGCCTCCTAAATTCAAACAAGTTTACAAGGCTAAAGAGAATGCGGTTGAATAACCTCCCATGGTTCCTTCCATTCCTTCCTTAAGGGAAGAAAACAAACTCATGGTTGTAAAACCCACTCCTATACAAACCCAAATTGAAAACAAAATGAAAATAAATTGAAATGCTAGAGAGCTTAGGTGTAGACATCATGCTATTGCTCATTTGTTACAAGAAAAAGAAGAAAAGAATAAAATAGAAAATCAAAATCCAAACTTGCCTCCAACAAGGCATGATGTATCTTTTCCCTGACCACAACATAAACAACAACAAACTCCTATGGAAAATATCATTCAAACTCCTATTGTAATTAATTTAGATGATAATATTAAAATTTCTAAGATTGATGAGGAAGTGCATAATGAATTAAATCAATTTTTTTCCTCTTCTATCAGCTTAAAATATTATCCTAATAAAAAGAGTGTTGAACTTGGTGTGTGTCCTAGAGCGACACTTGATTTTGTCCCTTTGGCTAGTTGTCTGATTTTCACATATACTGAACAAGATTGTGATGTGGACGACCTGTTGTAAGTTGAATCACATGTTCGTTACTGGTCTTTTGCATTATTTTATTTGTCATGTTCTTTGTGTGGTTGCATGTGCGTAATATGATCCTCCATACTATTTTGTCTGATGTATCTCTTTATTCTTTTGTACATTCCTCTATATGTACCTACACTCTTCTATATGTCATAAAGATTTATCTTTTCTTTTGTCTTGTGCTTTCCTTTTATGGATGATGCGAGGCATCAAGACATTTAGGTCTCTTCCATGTTGACTCGAAAGATTTTTTTTTTGTATCTTTATGTGTCATTCTTCAAGCTCTATTAGTATTTGGGGAATGATGACATTTTTGAGATTTTTAATAACATTTTAGCAAATATATACTTACTTCAAACCCATAGATCCCTTATGTGTTTTTGGGGGCAACCTCTCTTTCATTTTTCATGACATAGCTTCATTTCAGGAACATATTACTTGGCATAGGACTTTTCGAGCAAGTTCTCATGTCTTAGGATTGAACATTGGCATAGGAATTTCCAAAGGGTGTCAATCTTTGAACTGAAGCAATAGACCTACCTCACTTCAAAGAGGGGAAAAATATAGACACTAAAAAATATCTTGAATGATATCATGCAGTCGAATCAAGCATACTAAAATCATTTTCTCCCAAAACCCATCTTCTTTTTGCTTAATTGATTAAATTGGTCTAGCTATTTAATTAATTGCATCATTTTCAAATATTAACCTAAATAATCTAATCAGGTTAATTCATTCATTTCTCATGCTAACTTTTCATCTTATTAAATTAAATAAATCAAACTATTTAATTTAAATCCTTAAATCTTCTTATTTAATTAAATAACACTAAGTTATTTAATTAAATGTCATTCCACCTTTCTACCATTCATTGAATCATTTTATTTAATGAATATCATTTAATTCTTCTAAATTCCCCTAATTGCATATTAATTAACATTGTTTAACTATCAATTATCTTGATTAATCTAATCCACTCATTTGCAAGGGAATATCCCTCCTTTGCACATTACTCCAAAAGTAATATTCCCATGGAATATTTATTCCCCTTTTGCACAATTAAACTTTGTTTCAGTTAAATAATTATCTATTTTCCCCACACATGAGGATATTCTAATTAAGGAATATTCCTTTTCTAACAAACTTACTTAGCTTCATGTGCAAGTTAACTTGTGACCTCTTATGCATGTTAAAAGTGTTTTTGTTTGGATTAAATATAAGCCCTTGATTAAATCTCATCTTGCATTTTCAACCTTTGATGGGAATCCATGATCCATGCCTCCATCTTCCTTCAACCTTGACACTTGATTAACTTTTTTTATCTCAACCCTTCATTTCTCACTTTCTCTCCTATAAATAGGTCACTATTTGGAGATAAATGGATCCATCTTTTAACATCAAAGTTATGTTGTTAAAATCATTCAAAATCACACTCCTATTTAGCACATATTTAGCATCTTTTTAGTTTAAATTAATTGCATATTAGCTTTAAGATTCCATTAATGTCTTTGATGATCAAATGATTCATCCATTTAACTTATTTGTTAATTACGGTTTGAATATTTTAGTTTAGAATCCATTTAGATTAGCTTAAGATTATAAAATATTCATCATTTTAGCATAAAATCATATTAAACTAGTTTGCATCATGCTCATTAAGATTAAAATCATGTTTCCATACACATCTAACAACTGTTCTATTAGTTTTCTTTAATAAAACTAACTAGAACAAGCTCATTGATCTAGGGGGTTGGGAAAGGGTCACCATTCCACATCAACATGACACCACTACCACAACAGGATAAGTTTAAGATGGGGTAGAGTAGACACTTTACGTTTTTGTAGTTTAGAATGCTTGGTTTTAATGGATCCTTGGTTTAATTTACATTTGATTGATCTTGTTGAGATTGATGTTAGTGACTCGTTTATGCTTCGATTCTTCATGGATCAAGTGTAATTAGCCCATACTAATTCATCGGTCACAGTTTGAAAGTAACAAAGGTTACAAGAAGAAGAATGTTGATTTGTTTGGTGAACTTCCCTTTGCATAATTTGTTGATTTATTTGATAAAGAGATTGGTAAGAATGATAGTTGTTGCAAGTTGGAGAGGATAATTTTTTTGATTATGTCACTAACATTAATAATAATGCAGAGGATGAAGTGATTGTAGCTAAAAATTATCTTTTACAAGGAATGAAAGAGGAAGAGTATAGTGTTGTAACCAAGGGTGATGATGAAAAAGTGGTTGCAGCAATAATAAATAAATAGATAATGCATGGATTTAAATAATTTTTTGATGATGAAGAAGCTAATGTTTATGGTTTTTTAGATTTTCATAGTGTAGGTTGGTGGGAGATGCATTATGTAAAAAGAGGGAGAAAGAGGGGAAGAATGAAAGATGGAAGAGATATCAAGTTGTAGGGATATGTGAGAGAGAATGTTAAAGTGGACAAGGTAGGAATATGGATTCAGTTTGAGCATGGAATTACAAATTTTTATGAATCACACTCATGAAACATTTCTTTCTACCGTGGGTGTTTGATGTAGGATTATCCATGGATACATGTGATCCTGTATTTCTTTGAAGGTTAAAATTTTGTTTCAATTTTAAAATTTTTATTTTGAGATGGATTATTTGGTGGAAAATAATGTTGGAATGATTA
Organism: Sequoiadendron giganteum; assembly: GCA_007115665.2. NCBI lineage: Eukaryota > Viridiplantae > Streptophyta > Pinopsida > Cupressales > Cupressaceae > Sequoiadendron > Sequoiadendron giganteum. The sequence continues at coordinate 29,462,754 of VCHN02000014.1, forward strand.
ATTTCATTTATCCTTGTGTGAAGTGATCAAAAAGCATGAAAAATATTGACAAGGTGAAAAAGCAGGGTAATAATGCAATTTTGATTTTCCAATTTTAAAACTCTTGAAAATGAATTTATAAGGAATTAGAAATTGAATAAAAGAATATTTTCAAAGAATTTAAAAAATCCCTAAAAACTAGGGACCAAAGAAAGTGGACACAAAGGTTAGCCAATCTTGGATTTTGGCCTTTTCAGGTGAAAATGGTCAAACCAATGGTCGCGGGAAGTTATGATTTTGATTGGTTTGATTTTAAATGTTTTTATTTTTTTAGATTTTTTGAGAGAATTAATGGTGCAGCCCTAAATTAGTCATGGGTTTTTGGAGAATAAGGAAAATGAATTTGAAACATTCATGGAAAATGGTGGAAATCTGGAAAAAGGAGGTCATTTTATAAGTTGAGTTTTTGAAGAAAACAAGAAAATTCATAGAAAAAGGCATGGAATTCATGGAGGAGGTTGTTTGAAGGTTTTAATTGCAAGTTCAATGGGAATTTTATACCATATTCCATATCAATTCCAGATTGAAAGATGTAAGTTTGAGAAGCTACAGGAGGATTCTAGGTGTTGGAGAATGCATTGTTTGGCATAAGCTCTAATTTTTTGAGCTTGAACCCTTGTTGTGGTAATTTCATGGCATATTTAATTAATTAATTTTCTTTTCAGATACTTTTATCAGTCCCTCTTGACTAGTTTATTGATGTAATGCATCATTCATTTTATTGCAAATGAGAGTGCACATGTGCAGATCCAAATTTCTGAGTTTTAAAGCACTGTTGCCAATTGTTTGACTAAATTTTTGTGAGTATTTAAAAGGGTTTTAAGGTAGTTTTTGAAGGGTGTTTCAGTGCCTACATCAGGTTATTTTTATGTCTTTTCATTCACTTGATAGGTTTTGACATGATATTAGTTTGATGAGTCTTGTATTTGGATGTATTTCATTTCTTCATTTGACTTCTTGTCTTAGATGGATATGATTACAATAATTTAGTCATTTTAACAAGAGTATTTGAGCTCAGTTTGTGATAATTTAGTGATTGGAGGTATGTAGTTGCAAAATTCATGAGGAATCCTTCAACTTAGGCCACTTGGTTTAAATGACATGATAATGTTTGAATGTGTGTATATAGATTTGAGGTTATGGTTTTCTCACACCATGTTATTGGCTACCTTTATGAGTTCCATTATATGGTTTTTTTAGTACTATAATGCTTGCACATGCCTTGAGATGTGATACATATTCCATGCAAAGGTATTTTTAATACACGAATTGGGTTTTTATCATTTTAGGATTATTTAAACCTATTGACTATCTGTGTAAAAGTTCCTTCAATAGTCCTTAATTATCCATAAAACCCTGAGTGATTATAATTTTATTCTCATGATAATTTTTGTGCAATACAGAAAGGGAATACTGCTGTCTTATAAAACTATGTTGAGAATACATACATGGTAAATGGGTTTGAAATACATAAAAAATAGATAATTACAAATTAACACTTGTTAAAATAGTCCCTTGATTTTGAGACTAGTTTCCCTGCAAAATAAGTCAAGCTAGGGTCTTGTTTTGATTGTTTGATAGTCCTATTCATGGTTGAGCTTAAATTAATTACCGATTTACCTTTTTAGACAATATATGAGGTAGATAGTAAGGTTTCAAGGAGAAGGTTTGTGAATGTGAATGAGGTACAAGGTTTGATTCTCTATGGCAACCCACCAAATCTTAGGAATAAGATTTTGTTAAAGGATTTCATCGTGTTAAATTATTATGGTTTCAAAGGTTTATCAAAGCTTATAAGGATTGGCATATTATCTTTCTTGTTGCTATAGGGATAATGAAGGTTTTTATTGGATAATGTAAATAAATACTCCTCTCTAACACATTAAGATCAACTATCATATTCAACAATTATTATTCATTTGTTTGAAGGAAACTATATCATGCCTCTATAGTCGTATAAACATAGCAAAAATTATGGGAATCATCTTGTTTGAGTGTGGTCAAAAATTGAGTTTCAAATAATTTGGGACAATTTAAGGAGATCAATAGAAGTTAGAAGGAGATAAAATTTATGGAAAATAAGACATTTTATGGGAGATTAGGACTATCACAACTAAGACAACAATGAAACTATATCCAATACATTACCCAAAATTAATTGGTCCTTGTCATGAGTATGAGGATGAAGCTAGGGTATTATTAATTTTTTCAAGATAGATTAACCAAATGAAGACATGATTATCTCTCTCAAATGCAAATGGAACTATCACAACTATGAGGCCATTCATACGTTATGATTAAGAATGTTAGGAATATCTTATAGAACTACAAGATTTCTCTTATTGGAGGTTTTCTAGTCATGTATTATTCCAATATATTAGTAAGAGTAAGAACACCTAAAAATTGAGCCTACACAGGTAGTGGAGTTGGATTGGGCTATGGGTTTTCTCCCCACATGTTCCAGGTTTGACTTTGAGGCTCAGACTTACACGATGCACATGTTTTGTGGGCTATTGCATGAATACCTAGAGGACTAGTCTCGTCTCAACTCACCTCGTAAAGGGAACACACTGGGCTGAGTTGTGGGGACACCCCTGGGTTATCAAAGAAAAAGAACACCTAGAAATTATAAAATCACAAAATTTTACCTAGGGGGGAAAGGACATGTTAGCATCTAAAATTAATGCACATTGCAAGACTAGAATGCCTAGAATATCATAGGATGGTCATTTTATTAGGTTTGGATGGTTGAAACTACTAGTGCATGTTGGCTTCCTACTTATCCTTGGTGAATTAATTCATGTATAACATGATCTAGATATAATACACAAGGTGATGAATATCTTAAAAATAAAGATCCAAACAAATTTGGCTAAAGTGGTTTATTGGACTTAGTGATTGACACAATTTAATTTTTTATTTACTGATTAAAAATGATTTGATTATGAAGAATTTTATGCTCTTCTTATTTTCTTGTAGGTATGGGAAGCTATGAAAACACAAAAGCTACTCTTGTTAATGTTATTCATGCAAGACCAAAGCACAATATGACCAAAAGTGTAGGAAAAAAATTCATGTAGATAAGTGAAATGGAGTGAATGATTGTTTTCATGATTTATAGCCAAGTACATGAATATTAAATCCTTACACAAGACCTATATTCATTAATTCAAATCTAAGATGTTTGAGTGAGGAAAAATAATGAAAATCCATGAATATTAAAAGGTTAGATATGATATTTTTCATGAATAAATTAACCATCTAAAACTTTATAATGTTACTTGCACTTGCAAAATGATGATCTATATCTACCTAAGATGAAAGGAAAAATATGATTCTTGAGATAGGTTTTGAGTTCATTTATAGGGAGGTCAAATAATATCTATCTTTCCATCTCATAGTCCCTATTTAAGAAAAAAGTGAACTTATAAAATTTAATTAGGCCCTAATTCATTCCCTTGGTCTGTTGATCCTTCCAAGGTAGTCTTTTAATAGCCCTAAGAGAAAAAACTTGTAAAAAATGAGAGTATTTCTTAGAGTTCCTTGGTAGCTATAATTTTTTCCTATGGATCTATAGGTGGATGTGGGTTTCTGCACAATAACCTCTTAGCTTTGGTCAAATTAATAATATTTCATCATTCCAATAATGAGCTCATTCATGTGAAAAAATGTTAATTGTGTGAGTAACTTGTAAATGTGACAATAGGTATATTTTATGTTTTGTGCATACTAGAGTTTAAATTAATTGTGCCAACATGTCTAGGTAGGTAGGTGAATGTTAGGGTAGGTTGCAATTCATTCCTATAATCTATAGTTCTTTTGAGCTAAATTATTTTTGGCTAGTCTCTTAAGAGCCTTAATAACAACAAAATGCCCTGTCTATTACAAAATAGTTACTAGAGTTCATAGTAGAAATAAATATTCTATCAAAACCTAAATATTGATGTTTGGTCTATCCACAATAATATCTCTTGATTTCAATCATCTCAAAACCATTTGGCAATGCCAAGAATAGATGCATTCTTGTAAAAGGTATCAGTTAAGAGTAATGTAAATTTACAAATAGGCATATTTGTGTTTCATGCATCATGGGGGGGTAATCCCACAATACTAGTTTACAATATTTGGCCAAATTGGACACATAAATATTTTTTTCTAACTAAATCTTCACTTTCGGGCACCTATAGCGGCTAAACCGTGAGGAATTTGAAGATGATGCAAAGTAGTGATTTGTAACATTTCGTATGTAGATTCTAAATATTTGTTTTTGTTCAAAAATTTTGAATTAGATTGCACTTCTTTTTCCATCTCCTTCGAAAACTAGTTTTTTTCATTAAACAACATTTTTAAGGAGTGACGCTCACCGTATACAACATAATTTTTTTCGATGAAGGATAAAATTCTAATTTTTTTGAATTTAGATTTGTAACTACGATATCTAGCCCTTTCATTTGGTTTGAAAGTGTTTTATTGAATATTGTTTCCTTAATCAAGTTTCGAAGTCAAACAAATTACAATTCAAACATAGGCGGACCGTATATAGCATAAATTTTTTGTATATATCGAAATTCACTTTTTTTATATTTTATTGGATCAAGGAAATCAATACCTAGCCCACTCATATTTTTCAAAATTTTATTTTGATAATCTGTTATTTTTCCACATGTGCAAAATAGAGAGCTTGATTTTCAATGAAAAACCTTTTTTTATTCAAACTAAAAAAACACATACATAATAAAACAAAAACATATTAAAATTATATTTGTTGGATAGCTCATTCTGAGGACTATCATCATCTAGTTGGGTTTTTGAATTCTCCTCCATTCTCATCCTCAACCCAAGCTTCGAAGGGCAAAATTCTGGAGTTTTTTGGTGCAAGACGGGGGGAATGGGGGAAAAGGGAGGTTCGCTTGATCCGGGGTTCATTCGAACCCTCTTTCCACAAGCAATTTTTTTTCTTATTTTTCTTAGAAATGTGGAACCCAACATTAAATGGGTTCTCTCAAAGGAGGGTTCTATCGAACCCCATATGGGTTCGCTCGAACCAAAAGTTTGTTCAAACCCCCAAAAACCAATTCTTTTTGTGTGGGGTCATTTTATGCAACTTTTCCTTCCTCACTAGAATTGTAAACCAATTTTGTGGGTTTACCCGGGGCCAAACCAATTATGCCAAAACATCTAAGTGTGTAGGTAAATACTAGGGGAGGCCTTGGTTGATTCCCCTAATTTTTCATGTCCTTATAGGATACATTATTTTACGAAAATCTCTTAAGAGATTTGAGAGAAAAAAATTCCAATCTATGTTGAAGTACTACTCAGACTTCATGGAACCTACAAAGCTTCTTTCTAGACCTACAAGTGGACATGTGGTCTCTTCATAATAATGTCTCTTGATATTTTTCAACTCAACATAAATTTTACCATGCAAATAAAACATACATTGTTAGAAAAAGTGTCATATAAGAGTAGTGTAAATGTTCCAACAAACATATTTGACTGTTTGTGCATTATGGGACTAAATCAACTAGACCAACATGTTGAGGTTTGTAAGTGAATTCTAGGGGAGGAACTAGTTTGTTCCCCAAATCTATTGATCCTTTCAAGCTAAATTATCATAAAGTAGTCTCTTAAAGCCTCGAGAGCAAAAGAATGGACCCATCTATGGTGTTGTAGTTCTTTGAGATCGTTACACCTAAATTTTTTATGTTTAGACTTATAAGTGGATATGGGTGGAGATAATAAAAAATAAAATCTTAATAAAGAATTCAAATTCATGAAAATAGAATATTTTATAATTTTTCTCTTCTTTCTCCTTGAATTGAGCTAGAATAAGATTTTCACTCAATAATATCTTTATAAATACTTATTTTTATATGTTTGTGGATTAAATGTGGTTGTTTATGAAAATAACAACATGATGGTAGGATTGAGGTTATGAGAGATGAAATTTATAGAATAAGGACTTGAGATAATAGATGATGGTAGGATTGAGATTATGAGAGATCAAATTCATAAAATATGGATGTGAAAATAGAATTTTACATTAAAAATGGAGCAACATAATACTACGATAAGGTTGGATGCCAAATGGGATGGGAGGCCTCCAATTTATAAATTTTTCAGGAGGGAAATCAACAACCAAGATGCATTGGTTAATGAATGGCTATGATTGATTGAGGATTAAGGATTAGATTTGTAACAAGTATCACAAGAAGGATAAAAATGTAAAATGGAGGCTTGAATTTTTGATAGTTTAACGCGTGTGAGCATAAAGGGTGGGAGGATACTTATATCATGATGACAAGATTAGATTGTGATCCCTGTAAATGTATTGAATCGATAGGATTTAAATATTATTGGAAATTGTAATGAGGAGTAATTATCCTAATCAACTAATTAGGTAGGTATCAATTAATTTATTTAGTTGGAGGATCTGGGGGGATAAGGTTTTGTTAACCCCATTTTTAAACTTGACAAATTTTAAAATTTTGAGTCAACATCTTTAAACTAAAAACCTCCTAGTTAAAAATATTCCCAATCATCTGTAAATACTTGGCCTCCTTCCATTTTGAAGCAAAATCGTCATTGTCTCAATTAAAGCCTTAAAGAGTAGTGATGCAACCTGACAAGATTTATGAACACACTTAAATTTCAAAAAATGTGAATTTTTATGCAAAACTATTTTAGGGGTGGTTCTTGGGAGTTTTTCGAGCAATGTGACCAATTTTTGCAGCAACCCCGTTCCTAGTTTGGGAGAATTTAAAGTTTCAATTTTTTTGACCAAATTTTGGAAATCATTAAAATTTGCGATCTGGTTGTTTGAAACAAAATTATTTTTCTAGGTTTTGATCGTCAAAGTTCTTTTTATCATCCCACAAAAGTTTTAAGGCAAAATGCTTTACCAGATAAGAGTTATGAGTGTTTCAATTTTATGGTGTTAAGGAGTGATTAGGGGCTTCAACAAAAAAGTATGAGATTATTTTGAAAACTTTTCCAAAGTTTTAAAAGATCATAAAAATAGAGTTTTTTTGAGCATTTAAATATCTTATTCGGTTGAAGGTGAAGTCAAGTGAGTTTTGTATGCATTCTCTCTTCATTAATGCTTCTTTATTCACTTTTTGACAAATCCTAACCTCTTTGCTCACTTTTTGCGAAATCCCAATCTACTCTTCTCATTTTTTACAAAAATCTTAACCTACTTTGCTCACTTTTTGACAAATCCTAATCTCTTTACTCAACTTTTACCAAATCCTAACGTCTTTGATCACACATCCTAACGAGCTTTCCTCACATTTTTTTAAATCTAACTTCCTTGCTCACTTATTCAAAATTTCTAACCTCTAAGCATTTAAAAGAGGCAAATGTAGAAATAAACTACCATAACCACCAAGGAAAACACAGCCAAGGCACACATAATGTTTGACACAACACCTCAAGGGAAGATTGAGATGGAACAACACGGAGAGTGGTTTTGGGTTGCAGACATGACCAATGCCATATGAGAACCATGGAACAGAGTACTGATTTCCATCGAAGCATTACTGGAGCTTGTCATTGTAACACCTGTGTAGATATACATGTTTTTATCATTACAGACGATTACTAGAAATAAAGAAAAACAGGAATGTTAATTATGGAAGCATAGATAGGAATATGATTAAGCAGGTGTAAGTCTTCAATTTGCAATATTTACATTGGGACTGCGGACGCATCTGAAATTTTAGCTGGAAATGCTCATAGACAAGGCTTTGGATGTATAGAGAAGGAATGTAATCTGTTTTACAAAATGTTTCAATGAAAGGCCTTCTCATGGAAATACACGATTGCAGGCATGCGCAGTAAGGATTACGGCGATGTAGGAAGACATGCTTACTGCCTTTTCCAAGCAGAATGGGATGCAAAGAGTGCTGAATAAAAACACCATGGTATAAGCGCAGCATGATACTCTTGGACCAGATATCGATTCCCATCAAAGCATGAAGGCATGCGAACAGATTTTGCAATTGAAAATATCAATGCAGCTATGGTAAGCACACATATAGATGGTGTGCAAACTCAGAATTAAGGTGTTGCTTTAAGGAAGTGAAATTTTGGAAGGCTGCGGTTATGACAATTACTTGCATGAAAAATATAGACAGCAATTATAATGTTTTTATTTGCAACTCCCTAGACGACATGCATGCGGAAGTGGGAGCATAGACAAAGCCCGCGAATTGTTTGACCAAATGCCTGAAAGAAATGTGATCTCATGAATCACGATTGGCAGGAATGTGGAGCGTGGATGGACGCAAGTGAACTGTTTGGCAAGGCGCCTCAAATAAATGTAGTCTCATGGAATGAAATGATTGCAGGAAATGCACAAAATGGTTCTGTTAAAAGGCATCAAACACTTTCAAACAAATGCAATTGATAAGTGTAAATATAAATTGCTCTGCCTTTGCCAGCATCCTCCCTGCTCGCGCCATCTTCAGATGTTGTAATTGAAATTGCTTTATGCAGATTTTGGAAGTCTACACGAGGTATGTGAACTGTATGACAAAATGCCTCAAAGAAGTTTGGTCTCATGAGGCGTGATAGAGCAAAGATGCAGGCAAGTGAACTGTTTGACCAAATGCTTCAAAGAAATGTGGTTTCAAGAGTTGTTATGATTGCAAGATAAGTTGGGAAGTTTCAAGCAAAGATAACCGGTAGGCGTAAAGCCAAATATTTAAACCAGCATCTTTCCTGTGCCAAATGTATCAGCACAGACATGGCACACGACTTGTATGAAAAATGACTGAAAGAATTGTAACCTCATTAACCGTGCAGATAATTGCATAGACATGGGACGATAGAAATGAAAGGATATGCACAAAATGGATTTGTTGGAAAGGCTCTTGAAAACTTTAGGCAAATACTATTGGCAAATGTAAAGCCATATGCCATAACCTTTGCCAACCTCCTCCCAACACTGTGCCAAAATTAGAGGTTGTAAAACAAGATATTGGCATCGATTAAAACATAAAGAACAGAGCAATTAATCTAGAATATGGAAGAATATACTATTAATTTATGTAGCTTGGAGAGGTGTCTCCAAACCCAAGAATATTAATTGATTGATTGATTGATTTTTCTATAGATTTCTAGAAACTAGGTAGTGAGGGTTTGTTAGAGTCTAGTGAATCTTAGCCATTGATTGAAATTTAATTGTAGTCATTGGTTGCTCAATGAGAAGATTATAAAAGGGGATCAATAGGCATTTGGAAAGCACACTTGAAAAAGATTTGCAATGATAGTGAACAAATTTGCAGTGATAGCAAAAGGCACAGTGATAGTATTTGAGACAGCAGTAGTGGAATTTCAGCAAGAGAAATTGAAGAAAAAAAATTTAGAAAAAGATATTGCCAAAGCCCTGCGAGTAAGAAGCAAGTAGTTTATGTAACTCTTGATTTGCCGAAGTTCAATAAAATTTCCTCATCTGCTAATCTGGTTTTCTCTTCGGGGTTTTTCTAGAGACAATTTGTCCAAAAATATTGTGTTTATTGTTTTGCATATTTTTTTCTCTATTCCTATGATTTTATTTATGAAATTGCAGTTGTGTTATTTTTCAATATTTGTTGTGAATTTTTTTTTAGTAATCAAATAATCTATATAGATAAGAGATTAATAATCAGTAACTACAATACAATTTTCACATGGTATCAAAGCTGATCTGAGGACAGAAAAGGCTCAGTGCAAGAATAGGAAGGAAAAATCAAGGGTATATAAAATCCAATTCGACCTCTTCAAAATTATTTGCATTTTAGTCATCTTTTGAAATGGCCTCATCAAGTTTAAGAGATCAGAACAAATTGGATGGAGCCTCAAATTTTGGTGTCTAGAAAACCAAAATTTCTTTATTACTGGAAGAGAATAGTATCAAGGAATATGTGACTAGTGTTGTAGTTGTACCTACAAATCAAACAAAACTCTTAGCGGGGTGATCCCACAAAACTGGTTTACAATTCCATTGAGGAAAGAAAATTGCAAAAAATGCTCTCATGAAGAAAAGTTTGGGTTTTGGAGGGTTCGAACAAACTTAGGGTCCACGCAAACCCAAAGGGCATTCGTTGGAATACCCCTTTGAGTGAACCCTCTTAAATGATGGGTCCCACATTTTGCATGTTGCCCAAATTGAAAACATACGAAAATTTTGAAAAAGGGGGGTTCGCTCGAAGCCCCCTTCGAGCGAACCCCTCTTCGTTTGAAAGGTGAAGTGGGGTTCGCTCGAAAGGGGGTTCTAGCAAACCCCCCTTTCTCCTCCTCTTGCACCAAATTTCTACAAAAAAAATCCCTTTAAAGTTCAGGTTGAGGATGAAAATGGAGGAGACTTCATAGATTTAACTAGATGATGGTAGTTCTCATAATGAGCTATCCATCGAATATAATTTTAATATGTTTTTGTTTTATTATGTATTAGTTTTTTTAGTTTGATTAAACATAAGTTTTTCATCGAAAAATCAAGTTCTTTGTTCTACACATGTGGAAAAATAATAAATTATCAAAATAAAAGTCTGAAAAATATGTTCGGACTAGGTATTGATGTACTTGAACCAATAAAACATATTGAATTTTGATACATAAAAAAAAGTTAATGTTACAATATATGGTCTGCCTATGTCTGAGTTGTAATTGGTTTGACTTCAAAACTTGATTAAGGAAAAATATTCAATAAAACACTATGAAACCAAATGAACTTGTTAGATATCGTAGTTACAAATCTAAATTCGAAAAAATTAAAAATTTATCCTTCATAGAAAAAGAGCTATGTTGTATAGGGTGAGAGTGAGTATCACTCTTTAAAAAGGGTGTTTACTGATAAAAACTAGTTTTCGAAGAAGATGGGAAAAGAAATGCAATCTGATTCAAAAAAATTAAAAACTTATTTACAATCTACAGACAAAATGTCACAAATTACTAGTTTGCATCATCTTCAAATTTTTCATAGTTCAACTGCTATAGCTACCCTAAAGTGAAGATTTAGTTAAAAAAATTCAGTTCAGTGTCCAATTTGGCCAAAATAAATAAATTAGTATTGTGGGATCACCGAGCATATAAGAAAGAAGATGCCAAGGCGAGGAAGCTAATTCTTGATGGTGTTAAGGATCATATAGTTCTGCATATCATAGAGTTAGATACAACAAAGAAGATGTGGGATGATATTCTGAATCTATGCTAGAATGCTACCACTAATGGGACGTTGATTCTCAGAGAAAATTTGAGGAATACTCAAATGAATAAGGGACAAGATGTTATAAGTTACCACACCAAACTTAGACTTGTCAAGGATGAGTTGACAACTGTTGGAGATAAATGAGATGATGACGAGCTCGTACAAATAGCCTTGAATGGGTTTACTAAGCAATGGGATGTCTTTGTTCAAGTTATTAATGGACAAGACACCTTACCAAGTTGGGATCAACTTTGGAGTGACTTCACTCAAAAAGAGCTTAAACTAAGTCTTGTTAGTGGAACCAACAATAATAGTCAAAAAATAAGGTGGAACGGTAAAACATTGCCCTAGCACGAAAAGGGAAAGAAAAGAAAGGGTCCAGAAAAGGATCAAATCCTAAAAGTGAGAAGAACAAGAAAAAAGATTTATCTAAGATCGAATGTTATGATGTCATGAGTTTGGCCACTATGTCAGCGATTTTTTGAAAATAAAGAAAAATGAAAAAGAAAGGCAAGAAGCAGATGGCAACTTCAACAAGTACAAATGAGCTTTCTAGTAGAATGGAGGATGAGTTTGCACAGTTCATATCTTGTATGGTTAGCTCAACCTCACAAGGTGTTTGGTATATAGATAGTGGGGTGTCATTTCATATGGTAGGAGTTAGAGAGTACATCTCCAATTATAAGGAGGGCATTAGAATCCAAATTTTTATGGGGAACATGTCCATACTCAATCTAGTTGGGAAAAGGACTATTCTATTTCAGAGAAAGAATGGCAAGCTGATTCTCATTCAGGATGTGTTGCATGTGTTAGGCTTGGGCATGAATCTGATTTTTATATCTATCCTTCAGGATAAAGGCTACAATGTACACTTTAGAGGGGTGCATGTGTTAATCAAACATAAGGATTGGAAATCATCCATAGCTATTGGAGTTAGGACCAGTCAGCTTTACAAGTTGTAGTTTGATACTCATAAAGCACTCATGAGCAACAGTAATCTTAGAGATCAAGGAGAGCTATGGCTTAGGAGGATGGGCCATATACATCATGGATCACTTAAATTGTTTCGTGAGACAATGATAGATGTTGTAGAGGTGAGCACAGAGCATGAGGATGTATGTAAGGGATGTGTATTGGAGAAGTTTACGAAAGCATATTTTTCAAGGAGTGACACCATATCCAAGGATGTTCTTGATCTAGTTCATTCAGACATGTGGAACAATGTCAACAAAGTCTCTCAAAGGATACGAGTACTTTGTTACTTTTATTGATGATTCTCGAGGAAAACCTAGATATACTTCTTGAAGACCAAAGATGACAGTTTTAGTCGCTTCTATGAGTTCAAAGCTCTTGTGAAGAATTCGATAGGCAGGAAAATAAAAGTTCCTTAGTCAAAAAATGGAGGCGAGTACAAAGGGAAAGAGTTCTAGGATTTTTTACTAGGGAAAGAATCAAGAGAGAGTGGATTGTTCCTTACAACCCCCAATAGAATGGGGTTGCTGAGAGGAAGAATCGTTCTATATCAGAGGTAGCAAGGGCTATGCTATATGATCAGGATATTCCACATTACTTATGGGTAGAGGCATGCAGTGTGATCTAGTATACATACAAAACAACATTCCACATAAGGTATTGAGAAAGATGACACCAAAGGAGGCATTGATAAGGAAGAAGCCAAATGTCAATCACTTCAAGATATTTGGGAGTTTGGTGTTTCATCACATTCAAGGGCCTACACATTCCAAGTTAGATTTGACTATATAGAGAGGGTACTTTGTGGGGTACAACAAAACCTCAAAGGCATATTAGATATTTATTCTAGGGGATGGGAGGATTATAGTTAGGTGTGATGTCAAATTCATGGGGGAGAAGGCATATAGGAGGTCCATAGATTTTCCAATATATGACTAGAGTAAGTAGCCTAAAGGAATCTCCAAGAATCATTCATCCAGATCAGGTGCAATGAAGCACAAGTATAGTTACTAGTACAAGCAAAAACTCACGTGCTAAGAGTTTGCAGAGTATGGAGCAACAGATACAATGGATCCAAAAGATTTATCAAGAAGACACAAAGGTTGATATTTCATCCTCTATAGTTGGCAACAAGAACCGTGAGGTTCAACAGACACATAGGGATACTCAAGATTTTGTGTGAGATCCTAGGATGAGCAGTAGATAATAGAGACAACTAGCCAACTATAATGACGATATCTGGTGCGGGTGATCCCACAATAGTGATTTACAATTTCTGACCAAACTGGACACTGAAATTATTATTTTTTAAGTAAATCTTCACATTTGGGCAACTATACTGGCTAAACCGTGAGGAATTTGAAGATGATTCAAACTAGAGTCTCATCACATTTTTTCTGTAAATTCTAAAAATATTTTTTTCAAAATTTTTGGAATAAGATTGCACTTCTTTTTCCATCTCCCACGAAAACTGGTTCTTTTTAGAAAATAACATTTGTAAAAAGTGACTCTCACCGTATACAACATAACTTTTTTTGTATGAAGGATAAAATTATAATTTTTTCGAATTTGGATTTGTAACTACGATATCTAGCACTTTCATTTAGTCTCATAGTTTTTTATTGAATATTTTTTTCTTAATAGAGTTTCGAAGTCAAACCAATTGCAATTCAGACATAGGCGGATTGTATACAACATAATTTTTTCTATATGTATTGAAATCCAATTTTTATTTTTTTAATGGATCAAGGAAATCAATACCCAGCATAAACATATTTTTAAAAAAATTATATTGATAATTTGCTATTTTTCCTCATGTGCAAAACAAAGAGCTTGATTTTTGGTGAAAAACCTATGTTTGATGAAACTAAAATAACACATACATAATAAAACCAAATATGCTTGAGGTGATGGTATTAGGTTGATAGGCTATTTTGATGTAGATTGGCCATGCAATACAGTGGATAGAGAAAGCACTTCAGGGTGTTGCTTCAGCTTGGGATCAGGAGTTGTCTCTTGGTACAACAAGAAGTAGAAGTCTATGGCTCTGAGTTATGCAAAAACAAAAAACCAAATAACTAGCATGGTGACATGTGAATCTATATGATTTCACAAGTTGTTGGTAGCCCTATTTGGTTAGAGGGTTGAGACTATGGTGATACACTACAACAATCAAAGTTGCATAAGATTATCTAAGAATTTGGTGTTTTATGAAAAGTCTAAGCATATAGACATCAAGTATCACTTCATCAGAGATTGTGTACAATGGATGATTGTTCAGCTACAGTATATACCTATAGATTAGCAAGTAATAAACATTTTGACAAAGGCATTGGGGAAGGAAAAATTCATCTTCTTCAAAGATAAGCTGGGTGTCATGCAGAACACCTTCATCACTAAGAGGGAGTGTTAATTTATGCAGCTTGAATAGGTGTCTCCAAATCCAACAATATTATTTAATTAATTGATTGACTTCTCTAGAAACTTCTAGAAACTATTTAGTTAGGGTTTGTTAGATTCCAACTAATCTTAGCCATCGATTTAGATTTAATTGTTGTTGGAGTTGAACAAATACAACACCATAGGAGCCTAGTGATCTCTGCGAGCAAATATACCTGTTACAAGGAGAAGCAAAGAGAAGCAACAAAGAAAACCATGAAAAATGCTCAAAGATGTGGAGCTCTATATTTCCAATGTGTAAAAATGAATAATTACAAAGGAGAAGAATTCAACCTCAAATAGGTCAAAGAGACCCAAAAAAGGAAAACTCTAGGCTTGCACATTAATAATTAATAAAACAATTAATTATTATGCACCTAATGTTAGCTTAAGTGTAAAAGAGATAAAAGGGAACTTTAAATAATTAAACAAATATTGTTTAATTAATAAAGTAAATAGCCAATTACTCTAACACCACCCCTTAAGCTAGACTTAGGCAGAAGCTAAAACTTAGAAGAAGCTACTGAAAGAAAAAGCAATGGGTCCTGGCAACTAGGCCTGATCAGGTACCCAAATACAAGGAAATCTCTATGAAACGGAAAAAAGGAGAAAACCCAGTGGGAAAAAACTCCTCCAAAAAGAGATAGAAGAACATGCTGAAAGAAACATGAAGGAAGGAAGGCCTCATAAAGACCCCCCAAGGACAACTTCCTTCACCCCAAGCATAGAGCACAACTAAAGATAGCGTAGCGATGCAAAAGGCTTCATGAAGATGTCTGCAACCTGCCCGGCAGTGGGAATATACTCCAAGATGAGAGAACCATCCTGAATCAATTGTCTGATGAAATGCATATGAAGCTCAATGTGCTTCATTCACTGATGTTCCACCGGGTTGCGAGAAATGTGTATAGCACTCTTATTTTCGCACCAAAGAATAGTGGGACTATCAGGAGGAAAACCAAACTCAGTCATCAACTATCGAAGCCATAAAATCTCCTTACTAGTGAGCATAGCAACTCGGTACTCAGCCTCTGTAGATGATAATGCATGAGCAGTCTTCTTCTTGCAAGACCATGTGATAGGACTAGAGCCAAGACAGAAAACAAAGCCAGAAGTAGACTTCTGATCATTGACATCACCAGCCCAATCTGAGTCAATGTAGCCAACAATGTGAGGATCCCCTAATGTGTAGTGAATGCCATAAGAAATGGTGCCCTGAATGTACCTCAAAATACATTTGGCAGCTTGTCAATGACTCTCATGAGGATCATGGGAGAATTGAGAGACAAGGGCAACTACAAAGGAAAGATTAGGATGAGTGTGAGTCAGGTATAAGAAACTACCAACCAACTACCTATAAAGTGTAGAATCTACTGAAGGAGTGGGGCAAGTAGTAATCAAAACAACCCCTGACTGAAAAGGTGTAGGGGGAGGCTTGCAATCAAGCATTCCAAAGTGTTGAAGCATATCAAGAGCATACTTCTGCTGGTAAATGGAGATCCCATCAAAAGACTGAATCACTTGAAGACCAAGAAAATAGTGCAGAAAACCGAGATCTGTCATCTCAAACTACTCCATCAAAGCTTACTGAGCATGCTGAATCATAGAGGATAAACTACCTGTGATGAGGAGATCATCAACATATAGCACAAGAATCAGGATCTCACCCTCAATATTCTGAATATAGACGGTGGGATCAGAATGATAGCATGTGAAACGAGTGGAGAGCAAAAAAGAATCCATCTTCTCATACCAAGCCCGAGGGGCCTGTTTGAGACCATACAATGAATGCTGAAGTCTGTAAACCAAAGAAGTATCCTACACAAATCCCTGAGGCTACTCCATATAGATCACCTCATGTAGATCACCATGCAAGAATGCATAATTCACATCCATCTTAAAAATGGACCATCCCCTAGAAGCTGCAAGTGATAGTACAAAGCGAATAGAATTCATCTTGGCGACAGGTGCAAATGTGTCAGAGTAGTCAATACCCTCAACCTGTAAGAAACCCTTTGCAACAAGATGTGCTTTGCACTTATCAATAGAACCATCGGAAGCATACTTGGTGCGATACAACCATCTGCACCAAACCATCTTTTTTCCCTTAGGAAGAGGACAGAGATCCCAAGTATTATTCCTCATCAAAGAAGAATACTCCTCCACCATAGCATTATCCCACTCAGGGTGACTTGTCGCCTCTGAAAACCTCTAAGGATCCTTTGAAAGGGCATGACTCAAAAGACTAGAACCTGCAGTATGAGAACGAGTGTGACGAGTGTCTGAAGGATCACCTGCCATAGATCCGGCTGCCTCAACAGTAAAGCGAGCCCATTTGGGCATCTGAGGTGGAGCAAGGGGAGGTGGAGATGGGGGATCATCATCATCCTCATCAGAATAATCCTCAACATAATCCTGAAGAGCTGCAGTGGGAGGAGTAGGTAATGAAGTAGACACTGGAGACAAGGTATCCACTGTGGGAAGGCGCTCATCAAACTGGACATCCCATCGAAACAAGACCTCTCTAGAATCAGGATCAAACAACCTGTATGCCTTAACATCCTCACAGTAGCCAACAAAAATGAGGGGTCGACTCTTCCGCTCCATAGCTCTCCTCTGAGCATCAAGATTAAATGCCCATGCCTCACTACCAAATACTCAGAATGATGAAACATCAGGCTTGTCATGAGACCAAGCCTCCTCAGGAGTCATATGTCGAATCGCCTTGTGAGGCATCCGATTCTGAATATAGTTGGCATAATTAACTGACTCAGCCCAAAAGGATGGATCCATGGACTTGGACTAAATCATACAATTCACCATCTCCCGTAAAGTCCTGTTCTTTCTCTCAGCGACACCATTCTATTGAGGGGTGTAGGGAATAGTAAACTGATGCTGCAAACCATGCTCAGTACAAAAATCTCTGAAATCCTGATTCACATACTCCCCCCATTATCTATACGTATCTGCCAAATAGAAAGGCCAGACTGCTTCTCTACAAATTTCTTGAAGATTCGAAAGGAATCAAAGACATCAGACTTGTACTTAAGAAAGTACACCCATGTGCGTCTCGAGAAGTCATCAATGAATGTGAGTACATACTTGGCCCCTAAAAAAGAAGGAGTGGGAAATGACATGAGGTCACTATCAATCAACTCCAAGGGTGTCAAAGCATGAGTGGAAATTCCCTTCGGAAAGGGATCCCTGTGATGCTTGCCAAGTACACAACCATGACAGACACCGTCAGTGCAGGAAATCTGTGGAAGACCAAGAACAAGTGCATGTGTACTCATCTGCTGAAGATATCAGTAATTGACATGGCCCAAATGCTCATGCCAAAGCTTACTCACTGAATCTGCATGTGCTATAAGAGATGAACCTGTACCCTCAGAAGGCTCAAATCCATCAAACCTGTAAAGGCGAGATGCAGTATCAACAATCCCACTAGCCACAACTAGATCAGAGTCATGGAGGTCCCGAATAACCACATCATGTGGTGAGAACTCAACTATCTTACCAGAGCTAGTATGGAAAATCTGATAAATGGATAGGAGGTTCATCGAGATGTCAGGAACAACCAAAACATCTTGTAGAGTGCCCCCATCCAAAGAGACAGAATTGGAACCCAAGATTGAAAGTTGTGTAGAGTCACCCACTGCAATCTGTGAAGTACTACAAGAAGCAAGAGAAGTGACCAACTGCTGAGTGGGAGTCATATGGTGAGAAGCACCAGAATCTAAAATCCAAGTGGACCCATAGGTCGATGCTTGAGTAGTGAGAGCATGGACTTTCCCTGTGGAAGGAGAAGATGACTAAGGTGAGGAGATGTGATGTTGCCGCATGGCTTCCTCTAAAGCCTCTAATCGTTTCCAACAACTAGAAATTGGATGTCCTTCCTTTCCATAGAAGCTGCAAGTGTCTCTTGATTTCTGCTTAGTCTTGGAGGAAGACTCACCAGACTTCGAAGATTTTCCCTATTTGGGATGAGGAGATGGTTTAGAATTAGACTTAGGAGGTGGTTTTGAGGAATGCTCACTGCTTGCAAAGTCTTTCTTGGGCTTCGGTTTCTGCTTCTGTTTCTCCTTAGATGACTGAGCAACCAATGCTTTGTTCTTTGATCTTGAGAGCATATCCATCTGAGAAAGGTGAGACTGCTCCCGAGACAAATGCTCACAAAACAAATCAAAGCTAGGCATGGTAAAACTAGCACCCAGACCATCCATGGTGGAATAGAAGGAAGAAGCAAATATCTGAAAGGGACCTTGAAGCTTTGAAAGAATCAAGTAAATGCACTTTGTGTCTGACTTATTCTTGCCACAACACTGTAAAATAGTGCGAATAGTTTTGAACTTGTTCAGAAAATCCTTAATAGTAGGAAATGATTCAGGTAACAGTGAAGTCAGCTCTGCCTCAATCTGTAATGCTCGGAACTCATTAATGGTCCCAAAAAGAGTCTCAAAGTTCAACCACATGGCTTGAGGAGTGACCAAAGCATCAAGGTGAAACAAAAGACTGTCTGAAATGTGCATGGATAGCAAACCCATAGCTTCATCCATCTTGTTCCAGTGCTGCATAATCTCAAAAGGATGTTGCAACTGAGGCTGAACCGCTTCTAAACAAGACCACAACCCTCGTGACCTGAGAAGCCACACTATGCGAGACTTCCAAGTGTGATAGTTGTGTGATGTGAGTAACTCAACTGAGGAGTGTTCCATGAAACCCTGCACCTGTACCTGCTTGTGTTTTTATTATTATGTGATCTTTCAGAATAGACAAAAGTTACAGAAGGGTTTTTTTTTTTTGAGAGTTTTGGTGTTCTGGTTTTCTGATATAAATGACAGAAAGTGAGAAAAAACACCCCCCCACAAGAGATAAACCCAAATCCTAGTACAAATGGAGAAAGAGGAAGCAATGCTTAAGCAAAAAAATACTTTAAAATAAATTCTCATGTACTTGAAAAATCTGATAAAAATAATCACATATCTGAAGAGAGTATGCTGAGAGCTTTTCAACACCTATTCGTTTTCGAAAAACGGAGTCCATTTGCACCTTCTATGGCCCCAGAAGTACAGAAAAGAGACGCCACTTTGACTGGAAAAAACTATAACCAGACTAAAATTTTTTTCACAAAGGCATGCATGATCAGATTGGTTCCAAAAGCAGCTTTCCAACGCCTATTTCGGTTCAAAAAACTAAGCTAAAATGCCCGAGTTATACCCGATTTTGTAAAAGAGCAGAAAATGTCCGATTAGAACCACTTTAGCACCCTAGAGCTAAAAAAAATAGCCCCTGGTTGCCTGGGCGGTCTAGTGGGCTGGGGCGGCTAACCCGTGGTCACCCATGTGACCACCTGCGAGGGCTGGGAGATTCGGCGGGGTTGGGAGACCCGGCAGTCACAAGCGGCGATCGCGGGAGGCGGTTGGCGGGCTGGAGGCGGCACAGGCGGGGGCCGGTGGTGGGCCAAGTGGCGAGCGCAAGTCTTGGTGGCGCCCAGGTGGCCGACAGGCGGGAGAGCGGTGGTGCCGGTGATGGAAGTGGGTGGCGCAGGGGCCGAGCCGTCGGTGGCCGGTGGCCGCTTGGCGGCGGACGGACACCGCAAATTTTTTAATTGGCCGCACCAAAAACCTTCACAAAAATGCCTTTTCTTTTATTTTTTTGTGTGCTTTTCACCTCGTAAAATGTGCCCTAGGGCCGTACGGCCTATGGGTAAATTTTTTTTTGCTTCCCCAGTTGAGAGTGGTCAAATTGGACAAGTTATATATGAAAATAGGGGTTTTTGGGCCTTCTGGACTCAACCGTGAGGTCAGGTTTTGCCCAAAGTGCTCCAAAAAATGGCTCCCCCCCTCCCCCTCCCCCTCCCAAGATCCACACAAAGAACTTATGAAACCCTAGATCTGCTCCCAATGCAAAAAACTCAAAACAAGAACAGATAGCTATAGATCTGAAGCTCTGATACCATGCTGGAGTTGAGCAAATACAACACCATAGGAGCCCAGTGATCTCTGCAAGCAAATATACCTATTACAAGGAGAAGCAAAGAGAAGCAACAAAGAACACCATGAAAAATGCTCAAAGATGTGGAGCTCTATATTTCCAATGTGTAAAAATGAATAATTACAAAAGAGAAGAATTCAACTTCAAATAGGTCAAAGAGACCCAAAAAAGGAAAACTCTAGGCTTGCACATTAATAATTAATAAAACAATTAATTATTATGCACCTAATGTTAGCTTGTGTAAAAGAGATAAAAGGGAACTTTAAATAATTAAACAAATATTGTTTAATTAATAAAGTAAATAACCAATTACTCTAACAATCGTGGCCATTGGTTGCTCAATGAGAAGATTATAAAAGGCGATCAATGGGCATTTGGAAAACACACACTTGAGAAAGATTTGCAATGATAGAAAAAATATTCACAATGGTAGCAAAGGGTGTAGTGATAGCGTTGTAGATAGTAGCAGTGGAATTTCAACAAAATAAATTGAGGGAAGAATTTCTAGAGAAAGATATTGTCAAAGCTCTACCAGTCAAAGGTAAGCAATTTATGTACAACTCTTGATTTGCTGAAGTTTAATAAAATTCCTCATCTACTAAACTGGATTTCCCTTCAGGGTTTTTCTAGGGATAATTTGTCCAAAAATATTGTGTTTATTAGTTTGCATATTTTCTTCTATATTCCTATGATTTTATTTGTGAAATTGCAGTTGTGTTATTTTTCAATATTTGTTGTGAATTAATTTTCAACAGTCAAATAATCTATATAGATAGGAGATTAATAATCAGTAGTTGCAATGGAACTTTCACATACACAAGGCATGCATGCAAGATGTGGGAATAATTTCAAGGCAAATGCACTAATTGAAATAATGCCTCAAAGATACCATGTCTCCTACCCTATATAGATTGCAGGATATATGTGTAGAATTTATTTGTTAAATATATTCTTAAAACATTTGAGCTAATATAATTGCATATATTTTATTTGTAGCTACTCATTGATACTTTCATGTAGCATGTGAAGCATATCAAGATCACCCACGAATTTGAAAGTAATGGTAGATCCAATAGATGTGATTTGAGGTGATGGTAGGCAAAGTCATGGAAAATATTCCAACCAGGCCTAGAATTTTTGTCTATTTGATCATTTTTTTATTTTTAGATAGTATATTAATACATTATAATTTATTAGATCATATAGATTGACTTGTTATATTTTTATATAATAGAATATATGACACTTTAAATTAATAGTAAACTATAAATAATTATTATAAGTAAACATAATTATTATATCTCAAGGAAGAGTTCTTAAAAGAGGAGACAATAGTAAATGCAATCAACTAGTATGACCTCTTGAAAGGAAAAGGTTTCATAGGCGGCTTATTTCTCCATAAATATCTCAAGTATAAGCTTGCCTTTATTATAGTTTATGATGATAAATCAAACTAGCTATGGAAATGCAAAATTCCAACTTCCTTAACAAGGTAATTGATCACAACATGAAAGAAATTGGTGAATGTTTAGTTGTAAGGATCAAAGAAGTGTATTTTGCAATCTCCTTCCTCTTGGCACATGTTCAACATGCTCCAGTCCCAAGAGCTTTTCCAACATATCCTCTAGGACAACAAGGGGAAAAATCAATTGATGTATTTCCAATGCAAGAATGAAAATGTATGCCAGTTTTTTAAAAATTATTTAAAGTATTGTTTTTGTAGTAGTTTTTGTGGAGCTCAAAATCGACTATATCTGCCACTGCAAATGGAATGTAAAGGTTATCTATTAGGTACCGGTTATCCCAAATCAATATGTATGTAATCAATATGTTCATATTATAATATAATTTATATATAAGCTCAATGCCTTTTTCCAAGTATATATATGTGATTTTATAATGTTTATTATAAAAATCCATATTAATTTAGAATCTTTTCAAAGATATTTATTTTTTAAATTATTTTTAACAAGATTGTCTTGAATATTATAATATGAATTTAGAAACTTGAATTGTAATAGTAAATTTAAGATTTTTACAATAATTACTAATAGTTATCATTGATTTCTAATTTTAAGTTCCTTTTTAATACATATTGTAATGGCACAAATTTGCACCTTAGGAGAAATTTCCATTTATTTTACCTTTATTTTATCTTGTTGTCGTTTCCCATTCCTTCCATGTAGCCATGTCTTTTTGCCTCGGTTGAGGAATTCTTGTTGGGGGCATGTGTGCACTGCACAAACATCCAAGCACCATGTTGTGGTCTTTATAGACATTCTTGCCTTTGGAATCTATAGAGATGTTACCTTTCTGGTTGGTCATGAAATTAACGTCCTCTATCGACTCTTGACTGATGAAAATTATCCCTTTACCTCCATTTTTCTAATTCAAACTCATTTTGTCATGCTTGAACATTCTCCAACTCACTCTCATGTTGCTTCATTCCTTCTCAAACTCATTCTTCAGATTTTCTTGCTTCTACAAGATCTCTTCATATACTTTACAATGTTATCTTGTTGCAACACCATTATGTTTGTAGGGTCTACGAAGCTCCATTCTCTTGGAAAGGAATCATCTATCATCATCTTCTCCTCTCATCCTTGAGTGCTAGCAAAAGGAAGGTGATATTTCTCTTTCTATTCATGTGCATCATTGTGTCTTATAGAGTGGCATCCAGGCTATCTTTGCACTCTATTTGATAGTGCCTTTTCCATTCTGTCTTTATTAATTTTCTCTATATTGTGGCATATTGGTTGTCTATGGAGGTGGGAAAATCAAGATAAAGGTTTGACTATGCTAGACCTCAAAACATAACCCAACACTTTTTTTGTTTCCATGTAAGTGTGGGTTCATCTATTTGGAGTTATAGCTAAAGAATCAAATTTCACATGAATGGTATCTTTTTCTACTCTTTCTTTGTCATTTTCATACTAGAATAAATTTTTATTATTCTTCTTGTTGTACTTTTTTCTTTCTATAATTTTCTCTATTAAACTGTAAAACCTCAATAGTCGGGTTGTAAGTATGCCCTTTTTGTTTTCTAGCAGTTTATTAGACCTTTGTCTATATGAGACACCAATGCAATGCACTGGATTCTAGTTCTCATGCTTCCATCCTCAGATAATGAGCTATCTAGTTAGTGGTATGAAACCTTTGTGGTTAGCTCACCTAATTTCTGAAACAAAAATCATACAATCTAAGGTATTTTAGGGAAATCCGTTCCTTCAAGCTCTCCCATGACTTGGAGCCTTAGGAGTAATGAATCCTCTACTCTACATTTTTGGTGAACCTTATGTGAACATCTTTTTTTTTGTTTCTTGGTATTAGGGAATCTTTCTCTCATATGTCCTAAGCGTGTTATATGTTTGTGTGTCGCAAAGCATGCAAATTTGTGACCCAATATACGACCCTTAGATATGTAGTTAGAGGGACTCTTGTCTATTCAAAAATGGAATCTAGGTAGGTCACTATCTATTAAAAATAGTCTTCTATATCATCTCAGTTAGTTCCATTTGAGCATGTGAACATGGTTTCATTCATGCATATCCCTCCTTCTGAAAGTATGAGTGCAACACCTTGCATAACATTCACCACACATGATAAGCCTCTTAATAAGGAGCCTTCCCCAATATACATTCCTATCCAGATTGACATAAATGTTGTAACTAGCATCTTAGTTGATCTGATAAGTCAAATTAATGTGATAACAAAGGAGAATCTATTTATAAACTGCTTACACAAGGAGAGATATGAAGAGTTAGAGACCACCCTCCATGCCAATGATATAATCTTGATGGCCCCTATGGGCTCGATTACTTTGTCAATCTTCGTCGGACCCAAGGATTTTGATGTTGCATTCACTATTATTCCATAGTTTGACCTCTTCCAATTTAGCCTATGCATCCTTTGGCTAGCCTCTATGAATGGTGCCACCTCTATGATTCATAAATATTTAAAGTTCCCTCATGAAGGCATTTTGAATGTGGTGCATTATACTGGCTATAAACCACTACTTTCTTATGGGGTATTTTCACTGGATCACTTCCGACCTACCTTAGTTGGAACTCCCCCTCCCATGGGATGTTTCTTATATAAGGATTATATTAAATATACGATTGAGGGCTTAGTATCGTAGGATAGTTATCTGATGTCTCCTTATGTGATCTATGTAAAATCCTCTATGGTAGCACAATAGCAAGTTGCCTCTTTTGCCCTGTCCAAGAGAAAGGGAAAGATTTATCATTCTCTAGAGACTTCTTCCTTTAAATTTGTAGTTCCATCTTCTTCTTCTTCTTGTCTTATTGTGGCATCCTCAATGTCCACTCCTATACATCACATGAGAATCACAATGGTGCCTACATGGTGAAAAGAGAAGCATCAAGGTTTTGAGTTTCATGTGCTACCCATGATACCACAACCTACTATATATCATAGGTAAAGTCTTATTGTGGGGTCATTCCTACTTCTCGACCTCTGTGACCTCCTACCATTCCTCTACCTACTCCTAAGATTTGGGATTAAGGTGTCTAAACCTTAGAGTCCTAATATTGATTTAATTGATATATTATTGTATTAATTTGTATTATTTAATTGTATGTGGTTTCATGTCATTAATTGGGACCCACTGGATGGGTGGCATCCCTATTGGAGGTGACTGGATGACACATAATCATCCAAGTGGAAATAAGCATCCCAATTTGGAATCTTTGACCTATGATAGATTCTATGACGTGTCATAAGGTATCTTCATGCATGGGAGAAATTTTACACCCAAGTTGGGTTATGAAAGGCAGTAAAAGAATTATGTATTCTTGGTCAGTTATGACAGATTCTCTTATAGCTATAAGTACTATAAATTATGACATATTCTATGATAGTTGTAGGATGTGTAAAGCATTTGTCATAAGCTATTTTTAGCATATTCTAGGCAACCAAGCTTGAGGAAGGAATATTTGTATGTATGACAATTGTAAGATGTGTAAGGGAATCCAATACAAGTGTCGAATGCATGTCTATAGAATGGGATATTGTGCCTTGTGTATTTGGATGCCCCTCTCTTTCTAGATGCATCTTGAAGCTTGTATCTCTCTATATATTGAGTGCCTTGCATTCTAGAATGCATAGTATTTTTGTAGGTAATGAAGTGTTGCTGATATAACTCCAAAATAGGTGTTTATGTTGAAGCACTTGTAGAAGAAGGCTTTGTACTTGGGATTGTATTGTAATTTCTTTTGAAATACAATAGTACTATGGTTTTGGAGGGTGGGGTTTTTTTACTTGAAAGGGTTTTCCCCACGTATATTTGGTGTCATTGTTCTATGTGTTTTTGTTGTTCTATTCATTTATTCTCTATGTGCTTCTCTTGGTGTAACTATTCAAAGGTGTTAAAATGAATTTTTGGAACTTTCCCCTACTTAGATTAGTGTAGGAAGCTAAATTTTCTCACCCGACTTCCTTTCAGTTGGTATCAAAGCCTGGCTAGACTTAGTTCCTTTG
Source organism: Sequoiadendron giganteum (assembly GCA_007115665.2). Classification (NCBI taxonomy): domain Eukaryota; kingdom Viridiplantae; phylum Streptophyta; class Pinopsida; order Cupressales; family Cupressaceae; genus Sequoiadendron; species Sequoiadendron giganteum. The sequence continues at coordinate 29,488,888 of VCHN02000014.1, forward strand.
TTAGGTTAGAAGGGTTTTTTGAGCCAATCTTTGTTGTAGTGGGAGTTTTGTAGAAGTGTGTGTCTCATTACCTTGTTGAAAGAAAGAGATGGCATACACATCTGGGAGGATTGAGATGGAAAAATTTAACAATGGTAAGTTTGAACTTTGTAAGATCAAAATGGAAGACATGCCTGTAGAACATTATCTATGGCTTGTAGTTTCTAGAACCATGCCACAAGGCATGACACAAGAGGATTGGGATTTCATGGATAGGAAATCCAAGGGTCTTATTAGACTCTATTTGGTTGATTCTATCCTCCTTAATGCCCATGAAGAGAAAAATATTTCTTCTCTTTAGAAGAAGCTTGGTGATGTCTATCAGGATAAATCCCTTGTAAACAAGATTTTCTTAAGAAAGAAGGTGTATTCTCTGAAACGAAAAGATGCAGGATCTGTGGTAGATCATGTAAACTCTTTTAACATGTTGGTTGCACAAATGGGTTCTATTGGAGACAATATTGATGAACAAGGCTGATGGATGATCCTTTTATGTTTGTTGTCAGACTCGTAGGATCACCTGGTAAGGGCTATTGGAAGCTCACTACTTCCACCTTCAAGATGGATGAGGTTGTTTCCTCATTATTATCTGAAGAGATGTGAAGGAAGTATTTTGAGATGGCCAAGGAGGTCCTTGCAGTTCGTGGTAGACCAAAGGAGAGAGGAGGCAAAAATAAACACAAGAAATATAAGTCAAAGTCTTCGAGGAGATCTAAGTCTCCTGGTAAGAAGTCCAAAGAAAAATGTTGGAACTATGGTGAAATTGGTCACATTCAGACAAATTGCAAGGATGAGAAGAAGAAAAATAAATCTTTCTTCAATTCTAAATTGGAGAAATCATCTCAATATGATGGAGAATCATTTATTATAGCCTTGGCAACCCATGCATTAGAGGATGTGTGGTTGATAGATCTGGGTGCATCTTTTCACATGACTTCTCATAGATATTGGTTCTTGAAGTATGAGGAGTACAATGGTGGAGAGTTGTACCTACGTGATGAATCTCACCTGAATATTTTTAGTCATGGAAGATTTAAAATCATATTTATTGGTGGAAGAGTGAAGGGTATTCATGGTGTATTACATATCTTGGGTTTGGAGTGAGACCTACTTTCTATAAGTAAATTGAATGATTTAGGATTGAATTTTTTTTCTCTAGTGGAGTATGTAAGATGACTAGAGGGGCTATGGTGTTGGCTAACGGTGTTTGTATTGGTACTTTGTTTCATCTTTATGCATGAACTATATAGTGCAATAGTTCTTCTAATGTACCAAAGAAGAGATCTATGGATTTTTCATCCTCACCATCAGATCATGCATAAAAGAAGCATGTTGTAGCTACAACCAATGGTCATTTATTTTTGGTACCTAAGGGTGCTCATTCCATGGAAATGAAGCTTCTTGCAAAGAAGACAGTGTTATGGCACCAACGACTCAGTCGCATTGGTGAGAAGGGTCTTAGAACCCTAAAAAATATTAGCCTTGTTGAAGGCCTTGATTATTGTAATCTCGAGTTTGAATTTTATGAACATTGTGTAAATGGGAAAAAAAACCATGTTTCTTTTTACTCTAGTTATCATAAATCTTCTAGGGTGTTGGACTATGTTCATTTAGATGTTTTTGGTCCAATAAATGTTCCTTCATTATCAAAATAAGTATATTTTGTTTCTTTCATAGATGATTACACTAGGAAATTCGTTTATTTCCTTAGAAGTAAAGATGAAGTCTTTAGTCAGATTAAGGAGTTTAAGGCCTTGGTAGAAAAATAGACTAGCACAAAGATTAAGTGTTTGAAGACTAATAATGGTGATGAGTTTTGTTCCATAGAGTTTGAAAAGTTATGTGAAGAGAATGATATTGAGAGACATAAAACTACTCCCTATACTCCATAGAAAAATGGAGTTGCAGAGAGGATGAACAACATATTGATGGAGAGGGCTAGGATTATGGTGAGTGGTGCTAGCCTTGAGTATAATTTTTAGATTGAAGTAGTAGCCATTGCATGTTATTTTATCAATAGATCTCCTACATCAGTGCTTCTTCAAAAAACACCCACGGAGGCATGGTTTGGTAAAAATCCTTTGATGAGACATCTTAGAGTATTTGGTTGTGAAGCTTACACTCATGTTCCAATTAATAAGAGATATAATCTAGAGAAAAAGGATGTTAAGTGTATATTTATTGGCTATGGTGTTGGTGTGAAAGGGTACAAGCTTTGGGATCTAGAAGCTCAGAAGATTCTCTACAACAAAAGTGTGATCTTCAGAGAGATGAAACCTTCTACTATTGAGCTACAACCAAGAAAAGAGGAGAAATAGAATAAGGAGGTAGTTCAAGTTCCACCTACTTCGAAGAAAGAATAGCTACATACTCTTGTTGGACCTAATGATGAGGAGAGCTCAAGTAGCTCTGAAAGTTCTAAAGGAGAAGGAGAACCTCAACCTTAACTTTTGAGGAGGTCTACATGAGTTAGGTGGCAACCATAAAGGTTTGGTTATTCATTATTAGATTCCAATTGAATTTTTTCCTTGATTACTAACACTAATGAGCCTAGGACGGTTAAAGAGGCATTGGGTATGAGTGATTCAAATTCCTAGATGCAAGCCATGGACACAAAGATGGCTTATTTAAAGAAAAACAAGACTTGGGATCTGATACCTTTGCCTACTAGATGTAAACCTATTGGTTGTAAATGGGTTTTCAATAAAAATTATGGTCTTGATGGAAATTTTGAGAAGTATAAGGCATGGTTGGTTGCTAAGGGGTTTTATCAATTGAAGGGAATTGATTATGGAGAGATATTCTCTCATATAGCGAAGCTAACATCTATCTGGTTTCTATTGTCACTTACAACAACATACAACTTAGATGTGGAATAGATGGATGTGAATATAGCATTCCTTCATTGTGATTTGGAGGAAGAGATTTACATGCCATAGCTAGAGCATTTCATTAACAAAGGTAAAGAAAATTTGGTTTGGAAACAAAAAAGTCTCTTTATTGTTTGAAACAGTCTCCTAGAATATGGTATTAGAAGTTCGATACCTATGTGTTTTCATTGGTATTTCAAAGATCTAAATCTGACCATTGTGTATACATTAAAACTTATAATGGTTGCATTCTCATTATTTTCCTATATATAGATGATATGTTGTTTATTGGGAATCATAAAAGTATGATATTATATTTGAAATTTCAATTGTGAGCATAGTTTGAGATGAAAGACCTAGGTATAGCTAGGTACATTATGGGAATGGAGATCATGAGAGATAGAGCTAATAGAAAACTTTGGTTAAGCCAAAGTAAGTATGTGAACTTAGTGTTTGAGATATTCAACATGGTTGATTGCAGACAGTTAGTTGTTTTTATGATGCAAGGGATGAAGCTTTCTATGAATGATTATCCAAAATCTCCTACTAAGATGGAGGAAATGAGTAGAGTACCATATATGAGTGTAGTTGGTAGCCTGATGTATGTGATGGTATGCATGAGAGTAGACATTGGCCAAGTAGTGGGATTCCTTAGATATTTTATGACTAATCTTGGATGGGTGCACTGGAATGTGGTTAAGAGAGTATTCAAATATTTATGGGGTACTTCCGAGTATGCCTTGTGTTTCAATGGTTATCCTACTAGACCTAAGAATTCTATGAGAATTCAAGGATATGTGAATTTAGAATGGGTAGGTGACATTGACAGTAGAAGATCCAGTAGTGGTTATGTGTTTATGATATTTGGTGGTGCTACTAGTTGGATGAGTAAGCAATAGGTTGTAGTCACATTATCCATGATAGAGGCAGAGTATATGGTAGAAACTCATTCTTGTAAGGAATCCATTTGGCTTAAGATATTGTGTTTTACTATTGTTTTAGATGAAAGATAAATTATTGTTTGTTGTGATAGTCAAAGTGTGATTTTCCTAGCAAAGAATCATACCTTCCATGCAAGAACAAAGCACATTGATGTACAGTATCATTTTGTTTGTGATATGGTAGATGATGGAAATATGAACATGGAGAAGCTTGAAACTTTGGTGAATGTTTTAGATGCATTGACAAAACCAGTGAGCATGGAGAAGTTCAAATGGTGTTTCGATTCCATGGGCCTTGGGGCCTTGAGCAAATGATTTTGTATGACTCTCGATAGGTCTTCGATAAGTGGGATAATAATGGGACTAAGGTGTATCAAACTTAGAGTCCCAATATTTATTTAATTGATGTATTATTATATTAATTTATATTATTTAATTGCCTATGGTGTCATGTCATTAATTGGGACCCACTGGTTGGGTGGCATCCCCATCGGAGGTGACTAGATGACACATAATCATCCAAGTGGACATAGACATCCCACTTTGGAATCTTTGGCCTATGACAGATTCTATTATACGTCATAAGGCATATTCATGCATGGGAGAAAGTTGGTGCTCAATTTGGGTTATGACAGGCTGTAAGAGAAACTATTATTCTTGGTCAGTTATGATAGAGTCTCCTACAATTGTAAGTTCTATAAGTTATGAAATATTCTATGGTAGTTGTAAGATGTGTAGGACATCTATCATAAGCTAGTTTTAGCATATTTTAGGCACCCAAGCTTGAGGAAGTAATATTTGAATGTACAAAAATTGTAAGAGGTGTAAGGGAATCAAGTACAAGTGTCAAAATGCATGGATATAGCATGGGATATTGTGCCATGTGTATTTGGACATCCCTCTCTTTCTAGGTGCTTCTTGAATCTCAAAGATCTCTCTATATATTTCAAGTACCTTGCATTATAGAATGCATAGTTCTTTTTAGGTAATGAAGTGCTACCGATATCACTCCAAAATAAGTGTTTGTGTTGAATCACTTGTAGAAGAAGGCTTTGTACTTGTGGTTGTAATGTAATTCCTTTTGAATTAATGCGATAGTATTGTTCTTTCGAGGGTGGGATTTTTTTAGTTGAAAGGTTTTTCCCCATGTATATTTGGTGTCAATGTTATATGTGTTGTTACTATTATATTCATTTATTCTCTATGTTCTTCTCTTGTTATAACCATTTAAAGGTGTTAAAATGAAATTTTATAAATTGTACCTACTTAGATTAGTATAGGAAGACGATTCCACTCACTTGGCTTCCTTTCACTTTAAGGTAGAAAATAGAAAAAAGGCCTATCATTGAGATGTTTGTTTCTATTTCTCCTCTTGTGGTTGTTTCTACTCTTTAGCTTCCTCCTCCTCCTCCCTCCTAGGAGACCATCCTTCAACCAAAAATAGTTGTGAAGGATACTCTTGTGGCTGAGCAGTAGCCTCCAATTTATTCTCAAGACACATCTTCCAGTGCCTATAGCCATCATAATTGACTTGCGCATGAGAAAAAACACATGGGAAATGCTCTGGCCGCTGAACATGCCACCTTGCAGAAGATGAAGGGGGAGCTAGTGGCATCTATCTTTGCAACGTCTTTTGTTGTTCCATCTTCTCTTATTGTTTTTTCCTTAGTTCTCATTGCCTATGTTTTTCTTTTGTTTCCACTTGTGGGTCCTAATGATGTTTAACTCAAAAGGGTGTAGGTTTTCATCTCTCCCTTGGTGGAGCCCCCTCTCTTGATTTCCCTCTCGGAAATCCATTTATTCTATTAGCCCATAGACATGTTGAATACAATAGTGGTGTTTTTTGTGGCTTTGTCTTCTTCCTTCTCCACTTTCTCTTTTTCTGTACGGATTCCACATCCTTTGTCGAAGTTAAAGATAGAGGATGACCTCGCTATGAGTGGAGGTCAGAATAAGGGTTCACCTTCTTTGGAAGTTGGCTCTAGCTTAGCTTGCAACATCCTTGTGATAGAGGTAGCCCCTACATCCCTACAGGTTCTCACTACCCCTCTCGATGAGGTTGACATGGCTCTCAGAAACCTCCTTATTCTCCCACCCGGTTGACACATGAAACTTCGATGAGGTGCAAGTAAAATTGGATGGATGATATCTCGGCTCTATCTTCAATCTTTGCAAGATCAATGAGTTTTACATCATAAGAGCTCAGTGAAGAAGATGTTGAGGGGCCTTCTTCCTTGTTTGTTGTTGTAGGTGATTTGAAGGGTATCATCCTTGCTATCTCACCCTTGCAATTCTTTCTGCCATCCCCTTACAATGATCTAGAATGGGAGTAAGATGACTTGTTGGTCGATGAGGACTAGAGTAGTACCTCCTATGTATATATAGAATATATTTTCTTTAGTGTTTGTGTTCCCCCGTGCTTTCCTTTTTATGTTTGTGATCCTTCTTAGAGAACCCTTACTACCCTTATAGTTTCTTGGATATAGGCATGAATTTTTTTTCATAAAATTCTTCTTTTTCTTTCATCATTCTTCTATGTGTCATGAAATTTCTTTTTGATATTGGGGATGATGCAAAGTGTTGGGGGCATTTAGGCCTTCTTTCATGTTGACCCAAATTTTATTTTTAATTTTCTTAACATGCACTCTTGTTCATGTTTTGAGAAATTTTGAGATTGATGACCATTTGTTTATACACTATATTATATTGATGACCCCAAATTCTCAGATCCCCCTATCTCTTGATTTCTTTGTCTCTAACTACTTTTTGATGTTGTGGTTCTTATATATTGTCCCTTGCATGTGTGTGACAACATACCATGAATACATCTCGCCATGTATCTCATGCCACAACATCTCTTCCTCTCCTTTCTCTCTCCTTAGGATGTCATATTCTCCTCTACATAGAATACACCATCCTAATGGGGGGCTATCATGTTGTTCTAATTTTGAGTAAGGAAAATTCTTTCAAAATGATTCCTTGGTGTTAAAAAATCTTTAAAAATGAATTCCTTGATGAAAGAATCCCTTATTGAAATCTCTCATTTTCTAAAATGTTGTACTCTCTCAAGACTCCAGGATAAAATTTTCTTCCAAAAAGGATCTGATATGGGAAAGATTTTGAAATGTTTTCTTTGAAAAAGGAGCAGTTTTTCTAAAATGAAAGATTTTGAAAACTTTCCTTTGAAAAGGATAATTCTTTCCAAAGGATTCCTTGATGATAGAATAAATTGTAGAAAATATGGCATCTTTCGATTGGTGTGTTCCTTTGAATGGACCCCTTGGTGTCTAGAAGGGTTCCTTGTCGAAGGAATCCCCTTTGAAAACCTTCTTCTCAAGAGATCTTTCTGATGACTTGAAATGTGTTTCTTTTATTAGATATTTGATATCATGTGTCTTAGTGTCAAACATCTTATATTATGACATCTAGCTTGGTCGCAACCTGACTAGATCCTCCTTTTTTGTGACTGTTGTGTAATGCAGTTTACAACAACAACAAGCTTATCTATCTAACCACTATATATCATTAGGCTATGTCTTATCATGCCAAAAAAAAATTCTTATTAATGTGTTTCTTATGATTAGGTTTTTTTCCTAACATGTTTTTTCTTCAACCTAACATTCTTTTTCAGGATGAGACTTCATGAAAATATCTGCAACTTCATCCTTTGTAGGTACATACTCTAGCTTCACCTCATTTTTTGCAACCTTAAAGCTCTTTAGAAGTGATATCAAATTGAGATATGCTTTATTATTGAATGCACTAGATTCTTTGATGTATTGATAGAAGGTGTACTATCCCACAAGATAGAAATAGGTTCATCATATAAAATTTTGATATCTTTTAATGTCTTCTTCATGTACAAAATTTGCATCCAGCAAGATGCTTCTACAATAAACTCTACTTTTACAATAGAGAATGACACTAAGTCTTGATTCTTACTCAACCATTGAACTGATCTATCTCCAAGAAAGAAAGAACCTCCACTTGTACTTCTATCATCTACACAACCTACCCAATTTGTACCTTATTATAGGAACTTAGAGAGAAATCAATATCCTTTAGATGTCATAGATCATAGAATAGAGTTCCCTACAAATATCTAAATATCCTCTTTAATTCCACCACATGTGATTGTCTAGGATCTTCTTGAAATATTTCCACAAGACAAACTACATGCATGATATAAAATCTACTAGCAATTAAATATAACAGTCCACCAATCATTGATCTATACTTGATCTGATCAATCTTAGGAGATTCAACATTCTTACTAAAATTGAAACTAATAACTGTAATGTCACACATTAGTTTAGAGATTTCCATTCCAAAATTATTCAACATTTCCTCAACATACTTTGACTATGAAATGAATATTCCTTTTTCTGTCTGATTGATTTGTAGCCCAAGGAATAAATTCATCTCCCCAAACATAGACATCTAAAACTCTTTTTCATCTCTTTTGTAACAAATCTCTTGCACATACCTTCATTTACTCCAAATATTGTGTCATCAACATACACTACTATAATTAAGATTTGTTCTCCTTCAACTTTGAAATATGAATTACTATCTACAATGCCTTTATTGAATACCTACTGCAACAATTACCTATCTAGTCTTGCATACCAATCTTTTGGGAGCTTTCTTGAGACCATCCGATGTCTCCTTCAATATACAAACCATATTAGAATTATCTGATCACCAAGAGCCTTCTGATTGTTCAATGTATACCTCTTCTTCCAACTCACCATTCAAGAATGCAAACTTCACATCTATTTGATAAACCTTGAAGTCCTTATGTACTACAAAGGCCAAAAAAATCTTAATGGCCTTCATTCTTTCCACCGAAGAAAATGTATCCTCAAAATCTATTCCTTCCACTTGTGAGTAGCCCTTACACACAAGTCTAGGCTTATTTATTACAACTTTTCAATTTTCATTCAACTTGTTCTAGAATACGCATTTAGTTTCTATTAAATTCTTGTTTTCTAGTCTTGAGACTAGTTCCCAATTTTGTTTATTCTTAGTATGCATCAATTCTTCTTTCATAAATTTGGTCCAATTCTCCTCCTTACATGCCTCAATCACTTTCTTAGGTTTTACTTTGGAAACTAGACACAAATTTACCTATTCTTCTATCATAGCAACTTTTCTTCTTATCAATATGCCTCTGCTCTTACCACCAATATTTTGATCTTTAAAATGATTCTTATGCATATACTTAGGAGTCTTAGGAATCCTTTCTAGAGATTCTTCCTCTTCAACCTACATCTCCTTTTCCTTCTTTTTTGCAAGAAGGCTCATCAAAATCATATCCTTTTATAAGTATTGAGCTTTTATATGGTTCTTCATCTACTTTGACACTTTCACTTTCAACTATCTTCTCCAACCTCTTTTTGTAGTACTGATAATCCTTGCTTCTTATGGAATATCTAAGAAATATTCCTTCATCTAACCTTGCATCAAAAAATTTCAAGTTTTTTGTATTGTTAGGCTTTAGGCAGATCAAAGCAATAGACATTAAAAACTATATGCAAATTAAATAACCCATAAATAATAATGAAGAATAACACAAAAGAGATCAACACAAAATTTTAATGTGGTTCACCCAAAATGGGTTACATCCACAAAAACTCAACCACCCAATGATTTTATTATCCAATACAAAACATATTACAATCTCTTGAAATACCAATACCACAACATACAATCCAGTCACTTATAACAATATTTTTGGAAGCTTCTAGAATTACACTTTTAGAAAGTCATTTTTCATTTGTCGGAAAAAAGAGGGGAATTTTTTTTTAGGGGCTACACCCCTTGGCAAGGATACGTAAAGAGTGTACTGCATTTGCATGAGAAATCACCACATACCAAAAATCTCCTACTTGGAGACCGATCAGGCTCCACACCAAACAATCTCCCACTTGGAGACTAACATTGTTGCACTTGCAACTCCAACTGGATTGTACAGGTCTGGCTGGTTTCTTGTGTCAACCATTATCAGTCATGAAAGCCAATGAAAATACATGAGGAAATCAATTTCTCCTGTGTAACTACCTTTGTGAACATATCTATAGGATTCTCGTTAACATGTGAATTTTCTTCGACTTTAATTGTCCATCCTCCAAAACTGATCGAATGAAGTGATATCTGAGTTGTATGTGCTTATTTTTTGAATGCAGAGTTGAATTCTTAGCAGGATGAATGGAACTCTATCTATCTGTCCACAAAGGGCTATCATATTGTCATTGTCCCAATTTCTCCAAAAAATGTTGTAACCAAATCATCTCCTCGCTAGCTTCTGTAGCAGCAACATAATTAGCTTCAATGGTTGAAAGCACAAAAAAATTTTGTATCCTCGAAATACAACTAAGCGTAGTACCTCCTACAGTAAAAACATACCTTTTAGTAGTCCTCCTACTATCAATATCACCTACTAGATAAGAGTCAACATATTCTTTTAGAGCACATTTTGTTCCTCCAAAACATAGTTTCTTGGGAGTAGTACCTCTTAAATATCGGAGAATCCATTTTACCCCATTCCAATGTTCCATTCCTAGATTTCTCATATACTTGCTCAAAACTCCTATTACATGTGCAATATTTGGCCTTGTGCATACCATTGGATACATCAAGCTACCAACTACTAATGCATATGGTATCTTAGACATGTTGTCTTCCTCCCATTGTTTCTTTGGACACATCTCCTTAGTCAACTTGAAATGACTAGGCAAAGGTATACTAACTTCTTTTGCATTCTACATGTTAAACCTTTTCAACACCTTCTCTACATACTCACTTTGAGACCAAAAATATTTTTTGTTTGTTATGTCCCATGTGATCCTCATACTAAGGATTTTTTTGTTGCACCCAAATCCTTCATAGAAAATTAATTTTATAATTTCTACTTAAGTTAATTAATACGTTGTATGTTAGACCCGACAAAAAACATGTCATCAACATAAAGTAACATGATAATATAGCTACCACTACCCAATTTCCTAAAATAAAAACAATAATCAAAATGGCATCTTTTGTAACCTTGTTCAGCTGGATAAAACTATCAAATTTTAAATACCATTTCCAAGGTGCTTACTTTAGGCTATACAAACTCTTATTTAACCTACACATAAATTTCTCCTTACTCTTGATCTCATATCCCTATGGTTGCTACATGTATATTTCCTCTTCCAAATGATCCCTATGGAGAAAAGTTTTTTTCACATCCATCTATTCAAGATGCAAGTCTTCTGCAACCACAAGACTTATAATAGTTCTAATAGGAGTCATATTTACAACCGGGGAAAATATTTCATCAAACTCTATACCTTTCTTCTATGAAAAACCTTTTACCATGAGTTTGGCCTTATATCTTTTGTTGCCTCCATATTCTTCCTTCAACTTGTAAACCCATTTATTTGGAAATGCTCTTTTACCTATGGGCAATTGGACTAAGTCTCAAGTATGATTTGGTAGCAAAGAAACCATTTCCTCTTTCATGCCTAGCTCCCACTACTTTTTGGTATCTACCTACATTACTTCTTCATAACCTTCAAGTTCACCAAAATCAATTAATAATATAGAATATAATGGTGGAGAAAATATTTTTGGAGGTCTAGTTATCCTTGTAGAATGTCTAAAACTTGTAGGAGTCTATGGGATAACTTGTTGTTGAGCATCAAGTACAACTGGCATTTTATTTTTTGTAATCTCATCCAACATTGCATATTCCTTTTTGGCCTATTCATGTTTCTTTTCTTATAGCTAGTGCTTATACATTACCTTCTCATTGAATATAACATCTCTTCTCCTAATTATTTTAGGATTTCATAATCCCATAATCGATTATCAAATTCATCCACTCCATATCCAATGAAGGTATATTTTTTAGACTTGGCCTCAAACTTGGTTCTATTTTCAATATCAACATGGACAAAGGCTTCACAACCAAAGGTTTTAGAAAATGAATAGTTTACCTTTTTACCCATCCATGCCTCCTCTAGAATGCCACCATCCAAAGGATTTGAAGGTCCCTTGTATATTAAATAAACAATGGTATGTACAAAATCTACCCAAAAGTGTAAGGGTAGTCCAACATCCAATCTCATGATCCATAATGGTCATATTCATCCTCTTAGACACACCATTTTCTTGTGGGGTTTCAGGAACCATTTTTTTCCTACTGATTCCATTATATGAACAATAATTTTCAAATTCTTTTTAGCAATATTCACCTCCATTATTAGATCTAAGACACTTCAACTTTCTTCCTGTCTCATTCTCAACCAAATCTTTCCACTTTTTAAAAGTTTCAAATACTTCTAATTTTTGTTTTAGGAAATACACCCATGTTTTCCTAGTTGCATCATCAATAAAAGTAACATAACAGAAAGAGAAACGAAGATAATATACTTGAGCTTGTCCGCATACATCTGAATGCACAAACTCCAATTTTTCACTCCTCTTTCCCAACTTTTAGAAATCAAACTCTTTTATCTTTTCCATAAACACAATTTTTTCCAAGTCAATTTGCTTCAGATTTGTTAGAAACTTTTTGAAGTGAAGGATCTTCATCCCTTTCTCACTCATGTGCCCAAGTCTACGGTGCCACAATTATGTTTTTGTCCCTATAGCAAGTTCTATAACTATCTTAGTAGCAATTATTTTTGTAGCAGCTAAGGTAGAATATGTATTACCAGTACACAAATACAATGTGCCTACCTTTTCACCTTTAGCTACTTCTAATGCACCTTTAGTGACCTTTTAGAATTTGTCTAAAAAGGTAACTATGCAGCCTTCACTATGTAGTTGTCTTGTAGAAATTAAATTCCTTCTCAAATTTGGAACATGCCTTACCTCCTGTAGCAACCATTCATTTCCATTCTGCAACTTGATTTATATCTTTCCTTTTCCAACAATCTAATAGGGTTCCTCATCACCCAAATATACATGTCCAAAATCACCTTGAACATAATCTACAAAATATTTCGTATGGGGTGTGGTATGAAATGAAGCCCTTGAATCTATTGCCTAGGAATCATTAACATTATATGAACAAAGAATTAGAACATCCTACAATTTATTACTTGCAACATTAGCTTCCTTACTATCATCATGTTGTTCGTCTCCTTATTTTCCTTTTCAAGACCAACAATCCTTCTTCAAGTGTCCTAGATTTTCACAGTGTCAACAATTCATTCTTCCTTTGGATTTAGATGTACCTTTCTTCAACTTCTCTTGTGACTTCCCATGATTTATAGGGCATTTTCCTCTATTCTCTACAGTCAAAAGCATTACCAGATGTTGAGCTCTCACCTATTCTTTTTTGTCATATTTCCTCACTAAGGATAACACCAACAACATCATCAAATTTTAATGTATTTGAACCAAAGACAAAGTTACTTACAACCATTACCAAGCTATTCCATCTTTCAGGAAAAGAACATAAAATCAAGAGATACCTCAACTCTTCATCAAAATTCACTTTTACTAAAGTTAACTACTGTTAATTGTATTAAAATCATTTAAATGATCTGTCATAGATCCACCTTTAGTCATTTTCAGATTAAACAAATTCTTCGTGAGAAATACCTTATTTAAGGTTGAGGGTTTTTCATATAATTTGGCTAAAGCTTTCATCAGATCATCCATTGTCTTTTCTTCTATTATATTGAATGCAACATATGGTTCTAAGCACAACCAAGTGGTTCCTAGTTCCTTTCTATCCAGAATCTCCCATTTTTCATCCTACACCATAGAATCTTTCTTTTCTTTTCCTTGCAATGACCACAATAGATCCTTTTGATATATAAATAATCGTCCATTTGTATCTTACATAATTGATAATTTTGACCATTGAACTTCTCAACCTTGAATTTACCTTCTTCAATTTGTCCCACTCAAATCTAGAGGTTTCCTACAAATAGACTGAAATGCATGCACCTTTGATACCAGTTGTTAGTGTTCAGGAAGATTAGATCAATAAACATTAACAAGTATATCCATATATTAAATAACCCAAAAATAACAATGAAGAATAACACAAAAGAGATCAGCACAAAATTTTAACGTGATTCACCTAATATGGGCTACATCCATAGAAACTCAACCACTTAATGATTTTATCATCCAATGCAAAATAGATTACAATCTCTCGAAATACCAATACCGCAACATACATCCCAACCGCTTATAACAAGTTTTTTGAAAGCTTTTATAATTAAGGTTTTACAAAAAAAAAATTCATTTGTCGGCAAAAATAGGGTTTTACGTAAAGAGTGTACAATATTTGCATGATTAGTCACCACATACCAAAAATGCATCTCTCTTGATATAACATTTTCTTCCAAATATTCTAAAATATTTGGTAGTAGGAGTTCTGCCATACCATAATTCATAGGGAGTCTTTGAAATGTTTACTCTTGCTTGTGCTCTATTGAGTATGTATGCTGCAATGTGAATATTTTCTCTCCTTGGAATATGCATCAGGTAGATTTCCTTCCTTCATCATTTTCCTTGCTGCTTCATGAACTGTCTTGTTCTTTCTCTCCACCACTTCATTTTACTGAGGGGTTCTAGGAGCTAACAAATGCCTTGTTGTCCCATGATCCTCACAAAAAAAATTAAAATCATTAGAGGTGAACTTGCCACCTCTTTAAAACCTTAAGTACTTGATTTTCGTATCCATTTCATTCTCAATCATAGCTTTAAATGCTTGGAAATTTTCTAGAGCTTCTAATTTCTCAAAGAAAAGTTACCAAAGTCATTCTAGAGTAATCATCAATTAACAACATGAAATACCCATCACCTTGTTCTTACAAGTTCACATAGGTCTGCATGCACCAATTCCAAAGGTCCTATAGTAGATTATTCTATGATATTGAGCCTCTTTCTTATTTTCTTTTGAACCCAACACTCCTTACAAACTACATTGATAGGATTTGTAATTATTGGTAGATGTCTCACAATTTGAGTAGATATGATCCTCACTAGACTATGAAAATTGGTATGACACACTCTTTTATACCATAGAAAAATTTCATTGAGTTGAGTCATAAAACACTTACCATTAGTATCTTTGAGTTGATAAACAGTCCCATTTATCATTGTTCTTGCAATAACTAGAGTGTTGGATCCTCCTTTTCTAATTTCACAACAAACATCTTAAAATACAAGATTATATCCTTTGCTACACATCTATCCTATACTCAAAGATTATGTTGGAGACACTCGACATAAAGAACATCATCTGTATTATGTTTGCCATCAAAACTAATTGAACCTTTTCCACATATCTTAGCAAATGTATCATCACCAAACTTAACAAGACCACCTTCAAACTTATCAAGTTTAAGAAACTTACTCTTATCAATTTTCATATGATTTGAGCATCCACTATCAATTATCTAATGATTTTTCTCCTCTCTAGAATTCAAAAAGAAGACACTATAGTCTCTTTGATATTGTGATCTATTTCTAGGATAGTTTCCTTTATACATCTTTTAGAGTCAGTAGTGTTAGTTACAACATTCAAAGCCATGAAAAATATTTCATCATTTTCATCATCTAGGTAGTCAGACTCATCATTAGATATACTAACATCTTCTTTAACATAATAACTTCTCTTAACAAGTTTACCTTTCTTATCCTTATATTTTTCATTTAAAACTTTGGCTGGACATCTTGAAGCATAATGACCTATCTTTCTACAGTTAAAACATTTGAAAGATAACTTATCTCCTGATAAAATTTTCTTCTATCTCATCAAGATCATCTGAATCTAATCCAACACCCTTCTCTATTTTGCTAGCTTTAAAAGCATTCTCTTTTCTTGAATCATTTTGACCAAACTCTTTCAATTCAAAAGTAGTTAAAATTCCAAACAATTGATCTCTAGAATAATGATGTAATCCTTGAACTTTCGTAATAGAAAAAACTTTATGACTATAAGATTTAAGAAGATTTATTAATACCTTCTTTACCACCTCATCTTCCTGTAATTTTCCACCAAGGCTATTGATGGAATTGAAAACTTCATCCACTCTATGCATGTAGCTTGCAATATCTTCATCTTCTAACATCCATAGGGTTTCAAACTTAATCTTAAATTTCTACATATTTTATTGCTTAACCTTATCATCTCCTTCATAAAAAATTTCTACCTTCTTCTAGATTTCTATAGTAGATCTATAGGTCATAACCTTCACAAGTTTTAAATCAACAAGACAACTCAAAAGAGAATTCCTTTCTTTCCACTATTCTCATATTCCTTGATCTCATCATCAATTATTGGACCATTAGTAAGCATTGAATATCCATCTTCAATTGACTTCCAAAACCCAAACCCTAGGGAAACAAGGAAACCTTCCATCTTAGTTTTCTAAAATGCATAATTCATCTCATCAAACAAGGGAGCCTCCATCCTATGCACCATCTGGATCTACCTCAAGCAGTTAAGATTCTTCCAAGGAAAATTTCTCTAATACCAATTGTTAGATGCATTGGACAATTTAGAGGGGTATGAATTAGTTGTGCATTAAAACATCAAAACCCTCATTAACATTCAAATATTTATTATCCCTTAAACTCTTAATCTAATTTAGCATGAAAGTAAACAAAAAAACACATCAAAACACCATGAATAATACACCACCAGATTTACGTGGAAAACTGAAGAAGGGAAAAACCATGGTGAGGATTAGATGATAATATAAACTAATAAAAACACTTAATACAATAGACTCACTGCTAGAGGGATCACTGCCAAAGGACTCATGATCTAGAAGAAAGAAGATAGAAGAAGGGGTGGATCACTGCCTATTTGAATTGCTAACAATGCATCTCTCTTATGCCAAATGTACAGTTCCATTGAAGCACAAACAAATCATTCAACAAAATAAAATGTGGACACCTTCTACTCACTACATCTGGGAGTCATATGCATTAAGGCTTACACTCAAATCAACACACTTGATCACATTCACATCTTTTGTATCACATACACACTCTACTTAATCTACACAACTCACCTTATATTTATACCATCCTCAACCTAAAACAATATCAATTAGTTTAGCATCAAGGAAACATATGCACCTGAACCGTGCAACATCAAAGAGAGGTATTGCCACAATAATGGGTTACACTTTTTGGGACATCCTGTTTTTTGCTTATAATCACATATGTTTAGAAAATATAACGATTTAAGCCTTGAAAGGTTCCATTTAAAGGATTTTAATTAAATATGGATTCATCAAACTGCCTTAGATTAAACCCCCTTGGATATAACCCCGCTAGTTTTAAACCACGCCTATAATGGAGTCTCCTCTACAACTATCAAAATGTTGATAAAAACCACTTTTGATTTACTTTTTGGGGGATCAAATGAATTCGTTTAATATTTATGTTTTGTAAGCATGTAGCTCTTATTATTAGCTTCCTAAAAATTATAATTTTAAATATATTTAATTGTATTATAATATTTATTTTTTATTTCTTATGAATGTAAGTTTTTCAATGAGCATCAAGGTCTTTTATTCACACATACAAAAAAAAGGAAACTAGAGAAAAAAATCTAAAAAATACATGTCAACTAGGTATTGATGTCCTTATTCCAACAAAAAAGGAATAACTTAATTGAAATTCAGAAATAAAAAAGTTGTGTTACACAATACCCCTCTGTCCAAATTATAATTACTTTGACTTGAAAAATTAATTAAAAAAATAATGCAACAAAAAATTATGAAAAATTATCCATCCCCTATATATTGGTGTGACAAATATTTGTTTTAAAAATTAGAATCAAGTATCCTTTCTATAAAAAGAGTTATGTGTTGCACAATAAACATCACTTTTTAAAAATGTTGTTTAGTAGAAAAAATAAGTTATTAAAAATTACATAAAAGTCCTGATTCACAATTTATTTAATTTTTTTTAAAATATAATTAGAATCTACACACAAAATCTCAGAAATCACTAGTTTGCTTCATCTTCAAATTCTTAATGGTTTAGCTACTATAGGTGTAAGAAAGTGAAGATCTAGTGAAAAATGTTGATTTCAATGTCAAGTTTGGCCAAAAAGTGCAACCCATAATTGTGGGATCGCCCATAGGTTGGCACCAAACACTTCCATGGTGTAAAAAACTGAAGGCATACCATGCCACACCTTAATTGGGACCTAAATC
The DNA here is from genome assembly GCA_007115665.2 of Sequoiadendron giganteum. Classification (NCBI taxonomy): domain Eukaryota; kingdom Viridiplantae; phylum Streptophyta; class Pinopsida; order Cupressales; family Cupressaceae; genus Sequoiadendron; species Sequoiadendron giganteum. The sequence continues at coordinate 29,506,927 of VCHN02000014.1, forward strand.
CATATCAACACGCTTCTCAAAAATTCCACAAACAACAATCATCCTCCACAGTTAGCGCTAGCACGCCAAGTCGACCAAACCTATACTAACACTAACAAGTGACCACAAAAATGCCTCTCCACATCCAAAAACATCTCATGGAACACACAACAACATTCTAAAACATCTCAGAATATTCCACATCATCAGAATATTCACCACTACTACTACAACCACCTGAAACTTAAGAGCACATTTATTCTATGCAACTAGACACACTAGCAAAAATACCCAACACACCAAAAAACCTTGTGGAACACCACAACACCTGGAACTTCAAGCAAAGGTAGATACAAAATATGTAAGAATTTACCTAGATCCACAAGCCAAGAACCTTCACTATAGAGAAATGCAAATCAATCTCATTTCTCCCAGACACCTGATTTCACTAGACAAACGCACTGCCAAACACAATATTTACTACAGAATGATTCAAAACCCAAAACTATGGATATAGAACCTCTAAACACATCTAATCATTATATCCAAACTATGGAAGCATATCTTCAACTATGACAAAATACAAAGCAAATCACAAAACACCACCCTATCACACTAAACTCTTTTATTCAAATTTTCTCAAAAGAACTTGGAAACAAAGTGTAACAATTGCATCAACAACACTACTAACATCTTTGCAACACATCTCTAGCATATTCAATTCCTCTCATCAACTATTGCATATCCAACTATCTCTCCAAACACAACTTCTATGACTATAGTAGAGTAAGACATCAATTACAACACCAACATTGTGTTGACATCAACAAAAACAAATCCAAGCTTCCAAAAACTCCAATGCTAGTGGTTGACATCATCAACACTATTGAAATTCCAAAATTCTCTTCATACAAGGGGTTGACATCAATGACAACACCCAAACAACTCACAAACAACTCAAGCTTCCAACAGATCACACACACACACACAAGACACTAGGGTAAGATGTTAGAGAGCTAGTTAGGGAGTGTCATCATGTTGCTTGAAGGTATGGTAACCACAAAATCAAGTTCTTATCTCATACAAATGAGGATACTTGATCTTACAAGACCCAAGCTCCATGAGCTGGCATATCTTCCTAAACATATGTAGTTTGTACTAGAACTCAAGGCATAATAATGGTGTCCATTATCTTGGTTAATCAATTAATTTTGTTTCATTAATTATCGCTTGATTAAATGCCTCCCCACTTATGATCATTGTACTTTCCACTTTGGGCCAAGACACATTGGAAGCCACTCACATAACCATCTCTAGTACTTTAATCTTAGGCTCTCCACACTCACCAACAAGTGTGACGTGCACAAACCAATACAAGAATACAATCTTTCCAAAATCAATAAAACTTTCTCACAATTCATAATATCACATTTTATGAATTACAACTTTGAATCAGAAGATTCCAAAATAGTCATCACACCCTCCAACGAGAGGCATAAAAACCAATGCAAAAATCTAACTTTTTAAAATTTCAATGAAATTTTCCCAATTGCATAACATCTCATTTTATGAAGCTCCATCTTTTCAAAACATTCAAATTCAGTCATTTTCACATAAAAATTTCAACTTTTCCTATATTTCAACAATGTGAAAACTAGAAAATTACCTAATTCCACCATTGAAATTCATCAAAAATTCAAAATTCTATTTATACCATTTTGGTGCTAATAAGCCCAAACCCCTATTCAAGCTTTAAAATTCACATTTTTATCATTTTACTAAAAATTGGGTATAGTGACCCATATTTTTGAAAATTCTCAAATTTTACACAAAACTCTAAATAGATCTTTTCAAATTTCTAAATAAAAGGAAATAGGAGGATTCTAGCCCCCTTCAATCAATTTACTAACATTACATTCATAGGAAAATTATTGAATTAAAAAAATAAGAGATAAATACATCAAATTATCTCTAAAATGGAAATGTAACACATGCAAAAATGCTAAATGATAGATCATGAAAATCAGCATGCACAATGCCCTCCTAGTTCCTATCCCAATAAATTCAACCTCATCAATTTTTGATGACAAATGCAGTCCCAATAACCATATTTCTAAATCTCTCCAGCAAGGTTTCTCTCTATTTTCTATTCCCAAATTAACATATGAAAATAAAAAGTCGTCTTCCCATTTTTTACCCATTTTTAGAATGTAATTAAAATATTAATAAAATTCATTTTCCTCATTTATTAATCCCAAAACTCACTCAATTTTTTTCATTTAAATTTATTCAAAAATATCATTTAATATATATAATTTAACCTCTAAGTTCATTTAAGCATATTCTGATTTAAATTTACAAAATCCAAAATTTAATTAGGATGGTTAAATCACACACAACTTACAATTCCCAATCTAGGGAATTCTCGTAATAAAGTTAAAAAATGGATTAATTTCATTTCTTCTTTCATTCTATTTCCCCTTTCTCAAAGCACAAAGAATATTTTAATAATAAGTCTTAGAATCATTTAAATTTCTAATATTTTATTTACGGTAAAATATGAAATTTAAACCATTAGTTAAATCAAGCATTTACGGGTTGATCACAACACAAAGGGATTCTAAGATAATTACTAAGACCTGAGTTCACATACAGTCAATTATAACACATACCATACTCAATCCAAGTACGACTAGGGAATGGATATGAAGGGGCCCAATTTGACATCTCTAAATTAACCACCATTGGGGAATAAATTAGACTTGTGTAGCCATGTGGAGGAATAATCGTGTACCTATAACCATCCAACACATGTCAAGGGTGCCTACTCAATGTATTTATAGCTTAAGCACAAGATAATCCTTCCAACTAAGTCCAATAACATAAGCATAAAATGACATCTGTAAATCCACTATATAAATAATTAAACAAATCGTTCCTTTTGAACATCAATAATCATGATCTCATTTAATGACGATATAATAATACATTTTGATGAATTGAAGCGTAATGATAACTAAACATGTAAGTATACAATATTCTAGCAATCGACATGTTGAGGAATCTCATCTCAAGCATGCAGTGGTTCATACACACCAATCAAAGCCATAAATATTCATCATAACAATCATTAATAAATGGTGAAGCTAAAACACCATTCTCACATTAATAAGCTGAAAATGGGAGGGGAACTACATATTTCATGTGAGTGTTTGATAGTTGGAGAAGAAAAATAGGAAGACAATATTTCTAAGATCAATTTTAGTTTTGAATGTTTGAATACCATTTTTTTTTTTATCTATTCCTACCTGGAGAGGTGTGGTTTTCTTTGCTAAGGTGAAGTAATGATCTGCAAGTGTGTTGACTTTCTAAGTGGGTTGGTAGTGTCATGTCCAAACATGGTGACCTATCTTATGCAATTTTGTAAATAGAACTTGTGATGTAATTAATAGATCCTCATATACTTGCTTCTATTATTAGAATTTTAAAATGGGAAATAATGCATAGGGGTACATTTTTGGGAGCAATCTTAGTCAAATATCAAGGTTGTTTAACCAATTGAATGATTCAATAAGTTTTAAAATATGTAAATGAACATTCATTACATTGTGTATGTTTCTACAATAATGGTAGATTATAATCTAAATGACGGGCGCTCTTTGTGGATATCTTAGAAGTCCAAAAATATGCCTTAGATATGGAGTGTGTATATTGCTTGGTCTTTTATTTCCTTACATTTTTCTCTTCTATGTGAGCTCTAATCTATTTTGACTATTAGATGTGAATTAGGGATTTCACGATAATATAAAGAGGCAAGTGGTTTGATAGGAAAATAGTATTTCGAATTGGGAAAATGTCACCACACATGATTTTGTTCGAATAAGAATACAATATTTTGATGTTATAAATGATAAAGAAGTCAATAATAAAAAGAACAAATATATTTAAGTAAAGAAAAGTTGTGTTTACTTATAAAATATAGAGTTTAACAAATATTCTCTCTAAAAAAGACTTTAAAATTTTGTACTTATCAAAAGATAATCTAAAATAATTAGAAAATTAAAAGTAAAAGAACTTAGCATGAACTTTTGGTCTCTCCAAATGTTCAGGTGCATAAAGACTTTAAAATGCATGTGCCGAATCCTTTGGAGGCAGGAGCGAGTCAAGCTTGAACATATCCCACCACTTAACTAATGAGGCAACACGATGGACGTCACCAAGCATGATGTCATCCCAGAGTTTAACAAATCCCACATGCTCTAAATGAGGAGGCCTCTCGAGAAACGTAGCAAACTTTTGTACGCATATTTGAATACAATAATGGAAGAACATATTGAATTTGACAAAGAGGATATAGTCTGTCAAGATACCGTATACCCCAGACAAACCTTTATGAGAGCATCTCTCAGCTGGGCACTTGATGTAATCAATCGCCGCGGTTGAATCCTCAAGTCCGTGTATTTTTAACAAATCTAAGTTCATAAAACCTAATTCTATGATTAATTATCCATTAACTCATCCCGTTCTATATAAGGAAATTTGGTTACCATGTTTTCCATGGATGAAACTGTCTTTCAGGCTGCAAGGTTCTAACTGTTGCAGAGAGGTGGAAAAAAGCAATTTAACCAATTATGGAATCCAGGGGAGGAAAGCGAAAGCTAGAATTGTTGTGGGTTCCAGAACTAGAGGCCTCAGAGAGAGACCCAGAAGCGAATACCAAATGGCCAACAGTAGATAATGATGAAGATGGAGAAAAACTCCGCCAGTTTTCTACTTTGTTGGACAGAATCCAAGCAATGAAGAGTCTCTATAAAAGAAAGGGGGTAGATTATAGGTCTTGGGAGCACAAGACTATCAGTAGATCTCCATGGAAGCCCTCCTTCGAGTGGCAGGACTTTTATGAGGGTAGCCGCCATAGGAAAACGATTTCAGATTCTTCTACAAGCAACAACTGAAGTACTGCTTGGAAGGTTCATGGACAAGAGAGTTGATCCATAGAAGGGTTTTCATCGGACCAGTTCTTGAAACAAAGTTGTTAAATAGTAATTGTTGTTTTGTAGACAAATATCGCTGACATGTAGCAAGATGAAGATTTGGGTACTGAAATTGCAATCATGGGGATCTGCTAATCCTTGTTTTTCTTCCTCTTTTGGAGGATGAAGATTTGTTTAGTGAAATTACAATGTCTGGGGATCTGCTAATCTATTTTTCTTCCTCTTTTGAAGGATGAAGATTTGTGTAGTGAAATTGCAGTCTTTGAGGATTTGCTAATCGTTTTTTTCTTCCTCTTTTGGGGATGAAGATTTGTATAGTGAAATTGTTGCCTTTGGGGATCTGCTAATCTTTCTATTCTTCCTCTTTTCCAGAGAGATGAAGATTTTTGTAGTGAAAATATTTCCCTTTTCTCATCCAATGCTAGACACTGATAACATTGCTCAAAACTCGTTGAGTATTCCATGAGCTGTCACGCCGTGTTATATTCCATCAATTCATCGCCCATGAATGGAGATGTACTCAGTGCAAATCAGAATTTATAGTGGTTTCATCTTTCGACTGGTTTCCATCTTTGTATTTCTAATTCATGCATGTTTTCTTATCATAGATTCTATTGCAGGTGTCCTGTAAATAGAACATTTTTACCAATACTTGTTTTCATTATGTATATTATTTTAATAAATATTATTTGAAAGTAAATTATCAATTGATTAATATATCTTTGCTGTTATATAGGCTTCACATAAATCAATGACAGAAATAAATTATTGTACACTCATGATTTATATTTTTAGAGAGCCACAACAAATTACTAATTTTTAGGATAATTTTTAATTTTAATTTTAGTAGAAAGAAAAATAAAATTGTGGAGAGCATTCAGTCTTTTTTTATTTTCTTGTATGGTTTTATTGTTCCAATGTCATACCACACACTTGGTGTAGGAATATTGTTATTTTGCTACATTTATTTCAGGATTTTGTTTTGTTTTGCCTTTTTTATCACCTCAAACTATAATTTCCTAAAATTGCATCCTGTGGCGATTTCACATTCACGCATTTAGGCTCTCCCTATTTATGGGAAAAAAAACCTATAAGTTGGAATTTCACAATTCTGACTTCATAGGTGGCAACGATGAAACATTAAAAGCCTGAGTTTCTAATTCTTGTAAAGTTTTAGTTGGGCACTATCATTATGTGTATACATCTCCATGACATGCTAGTGTCCTTGAACTTTCTGATATTCAAATGTGAATATTCCATGTTCCTTGCCTATGACACATGTTATAGCAGCAATGATTCCTGTGTAACAACTCCTCTTGCCCATGTAGCTTAAAAAAACTCTATTTTTCACCCTCATTTGCCCATGAAATCCTTTTAGAACAACTTCTTACTCTCTCTTTCTCTCACTCCAATAGCAAAGCTTTGCCAAAATACTCTCGCAAGCAATAGTTTAAACTCCTCTTGCTCACAAGTTCATAACGTCTATCAATCCAAGTGGGGAGCCATGGGCTATTGGTAATGCTCACTTGTCATTCTATTTCGCATGATCTTGTCTATGTGATATTGTCTTTATTTACTTGCATTCATGATAGGGGTTCTTCCCCTTTACAGGTTTTTTATCTATCACATGTCTATTATATTCGTGATAGGGGTTCTCCTCCTTTTCGATGTTTATTTCTATCACACATCTTTACTTTATGCATTTTATCTATTTTGATCTTATTTGGCTATTTGTGGAGGTGGAAATACTGAAATGGGCATTTGATTGAGGCAAACCTCTAAACAACCCTCAACATTTTTCTTGTTTTATTTGTGTCCAAATGAACATATTTAGTGATTTGGGTATTTTGGATTCTAGACTTTTATTGTCTATTTCATCAGATACAATAGTGTACAGTGTAAATATCCATGTGGTGTGCTAATGTCCATGACTGAGAGATAATCCTCTTAAAGGTACAATCTTTGGTTTTTGTACTTTCTATTTTTGTATACCAGAGAATTTAATTCTTTCATTTATTCATGTAATTAAGTGATTTTAATATTCTTATTATTTATAACTTAATGTTAATTCAACTAAATTGTATAAAAATTCTTTATTATTTATCTCATCACTTGAGTTGTGATATTTGAGGTAATTGAGGGTTATTTTCTCCTTAGGACCCCATCATCTTGGGGGTAGCGAATCTCCACCTTTGCACAAAATTTATGAACCTAGTGGTTTCTACTAGTGTTGATAGTTTGGCTACTCTGGATAATGGCTCCTCTAAACAAATACTCCCAAAAATTTATTCCTAAGGTAATGAATGAGGTATAAATATTGATCCTACTCTAGATGTGGTGTTACCCATCTCAGAGTTTGATAGTGCCTATAAAAGGCTTCAATATTATATTTTAATAGGCCATTTTGTTAGAGTAACTCTCTTTGAAAACATTATTAGATAGTGGATAAAAAAGAACTTGGTCTCAATGTCATCCAAAATCTCACCAATTTTTATTGTCATTTTGCTAAAGAAATTAATATAAAGGTCATCCTTAAGCATTTCCCTTGGTATTTCTATGTGTCCCTTTTATTTATTCAACCTTAAACATGAGACTTTTTAGTCTCTGATCAAAATATCCTCCATGCGTTGATTTGAATAGAATTCATAGGGTTGCCTTTACCTTGCTAAAATTCCTAGACTATAATTATTAGGTTTTTTCGTAAGGTTATTCATGTTGAACTTGTTGAACAAGAAAACTGAGAGGGGGGTGAATCAGTTGCAACATTTATAACCTTCAAAACCCTCCAGAGAAGTTAGATCTGCAAACATTCATAAAAATTTTCTCTACTAATCTGTTTAATTATTAAATGTAGTAAAAAAATTGAAATTAGTAAAAACATGCACATAAGAACACCAGATTTACATGGAAAACCCAACAACGGAAAAACCACGATGTTGATTAGCTCACAATATAAAGAATTCCAAAATTGAATATAGAGGCTCATTGCTAGAGAGGCTCACTAGAAGAATATGGCACACTATCCCAAAAGGCTCACAACTAGGGCTCATTGCCACAAAAAGAAAACAAGAAGATAGAAGAAGAATGTTACATAGAGAAACATTTCTCAATGCAACAAGAATTCCACCACAATTACTCACATAATTTTGCAGTCTCACATGAAAGATATCAGATGCCTTTAGGTCATTGCCTTTAAAACCCTATCATGAAATTCATATTGCTCTGCTCAAATTTGTATCTAATTACACTTCACTTACGACAATCTCACATCTATCTTGCTTCTTACTCTTTTATCTACACTCTTGCATCAACATCATACATATTTATATCAACCTATTCTTCAAATTTTTGAAGCTATTGGAGAAAGTTAGCAACTAGTCGTTATACATTTAAATTTGAAATAGGTCGGCACCCAAACATTCTCATGGAAAATAGGAAAAAAAGGCAACCTACAAAAATCCTTAATTAGGACCCAAATATATCCCAACACACTTCAACACACTTCCACAAGCCTCACATGTAGTGTTAAACACAAGGTTGGCCAACACCCATGCAAAACACCATAGACATTAAGTAAACGCTTCCTTAGATCAAGCTGAAAGTTTTGGAAAACATAAATTCACTTGGAATCAATCCAAAACAATCCATGTTAATTACTTAAGATTCATCAACCACTTCAACCAAGCTTCGAATCGATAACTACTTTAACTTAGGACAACTGATAACCCTTGTTTTCATATTGAAAAAATTAAACTTACAAAAACACAAGTAAAACAATTAACTTAGGAAGATAAATGCATTATAAGCATCTTCCCATATCTGCACAACCTGAATCCAAATAGCAGAGAAACATAGAGCAAGCACATTTCTCTTAGACAATAGAGAACATCACTTAATGACTAGTTCACACACTAGAGAAAATATCTTGCATTGTACAATGATCGAAAATCCCAAATTCTAGATATAGTAACTAATGAAAACCATGAACAATACCTCAGATCTAAACATGCATAGAATCAACATAGAAGAAATGTGGAGCACATCCCAAAGCATACACTAAATACCTGCAAGACACTAATTTTTCTATTTATCAAATTTTCTCAAAAGCACTTGGAGACCAAGTACCAAAGACATCATTTCAGAACATTAATTTACTCTAACACACTTATAGACATTGCAACATAAGGATAACTCCATGTAAAAAAATTGTATTTTTTATAGTAGCCAAAATAGGGAAAATTTTATGTGAATCTTCATTTCTCGGTCATCATGGATCCAATGGTGAGGTCTGTTTTATCTCAAGAGGTCATCCATGGAATTTAATCTATAAAACCTCATATGAAAACACAAATTAAGAAAACCTTTTTGACCCAACATCTTCATACCTCATATCTGCAATAAACCCAACAAATATTGACACTCCAAAATTCCAAATCTACATAATAACACATGCAACATGTGTTCTTGATGCAAGAGCATCACTTTGTCTTGATTTTATGCTAATTATAATGTTAGGAGTCTTATTTGATCCATTAGGATCATTTTCAATAGTCTAAGTTGTGTAAATAGGTCTAGAAATCCAAATTTGGTTTTTCTCACCAAAATGCAAATTTGAATTTTCTAGGTGCTTTTTGGCTTGTAAAAGGTTGGGGTTTGTTGCTCAGCTGTATTTTTTGGTTGGATGAGTCCAATAATGTCTTAGAATACCATAAAATACCATGTTAGGTCTTTTTACATGTTTTTGATCAATTCCTAGGTTGTAGACGTGCATATTTTGTAGGTTTAAGACATAAAAAATTAGGTTACATTGAGGTTTTTGGAGCAAAAGAATGTAATTTTTATGGAAAATATTTGGTAATTTTATTTCACCTTGAATGAATGGGAATACACACTCTAATAATTTGAAAAGGAGTTTTTTGTTGAAAAACCTTGTTTCTTCACCATTTTCCGCCAATTTTCTACAATTACAACATGAAAATAGCCTTGTACAACCGTGTATGAAAAATTTGTACATCTCAAAGTGGATGGAATTATAGTGGTGTGTTTTCACATTCAAATTATTATTTTTTCATTAAATTTCATGAAGTTTTGAGAAAGTTAAAGCAAAATTACTACTAGCAGCCTTGTTGTTGAACTAGGGATTCCAATGGGTGAAATAAATTCATATATTTTGTTCTGATTGTTGAACATTGATGAAACTTGGTGAAACCCTTCCTTAGGTTTCTTCCCAAGTTTTGACGAAAGGATAATTCTTAATTCAATCATATGTGTGAATTGTGCAGCTCTATTTGTGTGCATTGTCCTTAAAACTATCAAAACCCTAGGTGTCTTTAAGGGTTTAGTAAAATACATGTTTCTTGAGTTTTCCATAGCAAAGTAAGGAGTTGATAAGACCCTCTAGAGTTTATTAAATGTGCAATAATTCTAATATGTCAAATAATGAGTGTTGTTGCAGCAAATACCTAATTAGGACATTATTAAGGGTTCGAGCCTAGTAAGAAAGGTTTGTAGGTAAACTTTCAAAGTAGGGTTGAGACACTTAAAGAATATTCATTTAGAATTTTAAAAAAATGTCTTTACATTATTAATTCCTCTATATCATTATTGATATCAAAGCCAAGTTAAGCCAAGAAAACCAATATAAGGGTTAACAATCCAATAGGAGAAAGATGCCTCCAAGACTCAATGTTGCTGAAAGGGTAGTAGAAAAAATAAAAATACAACTTTGGGGAGAAGTCATTGCTAGAGAAATGAGGGAAATGAGAGTCATTTTGGATGCAAGACTCACTGCAATTGAAACTAACCAAAGAAAAGGAGTGGTTATAGGGGATATGAGTGACCAAGAAGAAGAAGAAGTGGTGAATGAAGCACCTCAAGAAGAAGCTCAAGAAAAGAGGGATGTTAATGATGTGAGGATGGAAAGATTGTTGAAGGAAGTTAAGGGTGAAGGAACCAAGGTGAAGATGGAACTTCCAGTATATATAGGTAGTTTGAATCATAAATAACTCCTTGATTGGACAAGGGAGTTGGACAAGTACTTTGAGTTTGAAGATGTACCTGAAGAGCAGCAAGTAAAGTTGGCCAAGATCAAGATGAAATGTCATGCATCCCTATGGTGGGATTATATTTAGGAAGAAAGGAAAAAGAAAGGAAAATCCAAGACTACTTCTTGGCATAGGATGATTACCAAGTTGAAGGGAAAATTCTTTCCCGGTGAGTACATGTCTCAGTTGTATAAGAAGTTGTAGAACTTGAAACAAAAGGATATGGGAGTGAAAGAGTACAATGAGGTGTTTTATAAGTTGACTATGAGATCAGGACACATGGAGGATGATATTGACAAGGTTGCAACATACCTTAATGGGTTGTTCAGTATAGATTAGAATATGAGTTGATCCTTACAAGCCGTAAGACACTTGAAGAGTGTTATCAACTAGCTTTAAAAGCTAAGGAGAAGCTAAATAGGAAGCAAGAAAAGTAGAATAAAGGTAGAGGAAGACCTTTCATAGGTAGAGGTCCATATACTAGTAGAGGAAAAACACAAATAAATCAAGGAGAGTCAAGAACCTCTCAATAACAATACTCAAGTTCAAGAGGAGGTTTTAGATCCTGAAGAAGGCCTAACTTTAGGGGAATATTTGGACAAAGAGTAGGATTCAATGGTTTCATAGGAAAATGCTACAAATGCAACAAGTTTGAAGGTCATCAAGCTTGGGAGTGTCAAAAAGAGAAAACAACTACCACCTTAAGGAATGAAAGAAGAAATCAAGTTGCTCAATGAGGAGATGAAGAAAGTGTTAACTCCTCACCACAAATAGAAGAACCATAGAAATGAGAATCCTTGCTGACGAGGAGCAAATTGGTCAAGGTTCCAATGGAGGAGCCACCTTAAAGGAAGTTATTATTTCAGACTATTTGTAACTTCCAAGATAAGTGTTGTCAAGTTATTATCGATTTAGCTAGTACTAATAATCTAGTTTTTGTTGAGATAGTACATAAACTGAATTTGAAGAGATTACTCCATCCTACACCTTATAAAGTCTCATGGTTGAATAAGGGTCAACAAGTACTATTCAATGAACAATGTTGGGTAGTGTTTCAAACAAGAAGGTATAAAGACAAGGTGTTGTGTGATATCATCCCAATGGATTTATGCCATGTGCTATTTGGTAGGCCTTGGAAATATGACAGAAAAAAAATGCATGATGGTAGGAAGAATTTCTATGTTTTGGAGAAAGATGGTGTTACCTATACTTTAGCACCTTTGAAGGAGGAATATAAAGACCAAAAGGTTGGTTCAAGGGTGATTTTAGTGGGTGAAAAATAGTTTCTAAAGACAATGGAAGATGAAGAGATAGGCTTTGTAGTGTTGATGAGACCTAGGAATATCATAACAACATCAATAATTGATGAGTTTCCATGGGAAATTTAAGACATGTTGAAGGGTTATGCAAATATAGTTGTTGATGAAATTCCTAATTCCTTGCCTCCCATGAGAGATATTAGTCATCATATAGACTGTATACTAGGGGATAGTCTACCAAACAAAGAAACCTATAAGATGACATCCCAACAAAATCAAGAAATTAGAAAACAAGTACAAAAGTTTCTTGACAAAGGGTTAATCAAGGAGAGCCTTAGTCCTTGTGCAGTTCCAACTATTTTGGCAATTAAGAAATGAGGTGAGTGGAGGATGTGTATTGATTGTAGGGAAATAAAATAAATAACAATCAAATATAGCTTTCCACTTCCAAGAATAGAGGACTTAATGGATTGTTTGTGTGAGGCAAGTTACTTTACAAAGATAGTTCTCAAAAGTGGATACCACCAAATAAGGATCAGACAAGGAGATGAGTGGAGAGCAGCATTCAAAATAAATGAGGGCTTATATGAGTGGCTTGCTATGTCATTTGGCCTTTCTAATGCACTTAGCACCTTCATGAGGCTTATGAATGAGGTCCTCAAGCCATGCATTGGTAAGGTTTTTATTGTTTACCTTGATGACATCTTAGTTTTTAGTTCTAACAAAGAAGATAATTTGCATCATTTGAATTTGGTGTTGAGAAGGCTACAAGAGGAAAAATTGATGATCAATCTAAAAAATTGTGAGTTCATTAAGAAAAAACTGTTGTACCTTGGTTTTGTGGTTTCAAAGGGGATGTTGAAGATGGATCCAAAGAAAGTGAAAGCAATATTGGAGTGGCTTGCACCTAAATCAGTTACAAAGGTAAGAATTTTTCATGGTCTTGCAAGTTTTTACAGAAAATTTATCAAAAAATTCAGTCATATATGTGCACCTATCATAGACACTATTAAAGGGGATAAGAAAAGGAAGTTTGTATAGACTAAGCAAGCTAATAAGAGTTTAAAATATCTGAAAAAGAGAGTGACTGAGCATCCTATCTTGGTTTTACTTGAATTTAACAAATTCTTCCAAATAGAATGTGATGCTAGTGGACATGCATTAGGGGCAGTTTCAAGCCAAGATAGTAAATCATCAACATACTTTAGTGAAAAATGAATGATGGAAAGAAGTACTCATCATATGACTTGGAGATGTATGTCATGGTTCAATCACTTAAGAAATGGAGACATTACCTTCTACCTAAAAATTTTGGGGTATTTACAAACAACCATGCACTTCAATTAATAAATAGTCAAGAAATGGTATAAGAAAATCAGTTAAGAAGTGTTGGGATTGAAACACTCAAGGAGATGTGTGAGGATAATGAGGATTTCAAAGAAGTTTATGAAGTTTGCAAGTAGCCTATTAGCACTAACAAAGAGAAGTGGCTAGATTATCTTATGTACAAGATGGTTTATTGTTTAATAAGGGAGAAACAAATTCTGATCCAAAATGGTCTATGAGGGAGAATATCATCAAAGAGAAGCATTGTGGGAGTATGGTAGGTTATTTTGGCCTTGACAAGACATTAGAACAACTAAGAAGGAATTACTTTTGGCCAAGGATTCAAAAAAATGTAAGAAGATTTGTGAAGAGGTGTACTAAATTTCAAAAATAAAAAGGAAGCAACACTAATGCATGACTCTACCAAAATTTGCCCATTCCTAATAGTCCTTTGGAATCCATCAGTATGGACTTTGTTATGGGGTTGCCAAAGACTCAAAGGAATTTTGATTTAGTTTATGTAGTTATTGATAGTTTTTCCAAGATGGCCCACTTTATTCCTAGAAAAAGTACAAGTGATGCTTCATATGTGGTAGGTTTGTTCTTCAAGGAAGTTATTAGACTTCATGGATTTCCATTGAGCATAGTCTCTAATAGAGATAGTAAGTTTATAGGACACTTTTGGAGAACACTATTGAGGAAGCTTGGTACAAATCTTAGTTTTAGATCAACCTACAACCCTTAGACAAATGGCTAAACTGAGGTGGTCAATAGGAGCTTAGGTAACCAGCTAAGATTCCTTGCAAAGGATCATCCTAAATAGTTGGATATTGTGTTACCCCAAGTAGAGTTTTCTTATAATGACTTAGTGATAGGATCATTGGTAAGAGTCAATTTCAGGTGGTTTATTGAATGTAGCCAAGAGGAGTGTTTGAACTAAGGGATCTTAGTTGTATGGAAAAGGAAAGTGTAGAGGGTGAGAAATTTGCAATTGCCATGCAAGAGATACATCAACATGTGAAACAAAATATCCAAAAATTTGTGGAAAAGTACAAGCAAAAGGAAGATTTGAAAATAAGGGAGGTTTGTTTTAAGGTTGGAGATCTTGTCTTAGCACATCTTAGGAATAAAAGGTTCTGCAAAGGTGAGTATACCAAGTTGAAGATGAATAAGATAAGTCCTTATAGGATTGTTAAGAATTTTTCTAGTAATGCTTATGAGATATAATTTGCTAGTGGAGTGGCTGAATTGTAACCTTACAAAGGGCATGCTATTTTTATGAAGGAGTAGATACATAGAAGATATTAGATGTTGATTGGATAAGGACCTATCACGCAACAAAAAAATAGAGTTAGAGTGCATTCTTAACACCAACAAGAGCAAGAAGATAATGGGAAACAAATGATTTCAATATCTGGTTAAATGAAAGCACCTTCCATATGAGGACCATGTCACATGGATAACAAAATCAAACATCATCAAGCATGGGAGTATAGTTGTAGATCTTCTCTCTGGTGGAACCTGAGTTCCATTTTTTCTTCCCTTGGGAGTATGCTACAGGAGCATCACCTTGGTTTGTTTTATGCTCATTTTGATGTTAGGATTATTATTTGTATTAGGTTAGGTCCTAGGGGATCCATTAGCATTATTTTCAATATTCTAAGTTGTGTAAATAGGCATAGAAATTTAAATTTTGTGTTTCCCACCAAAATGGAAATTTGAATTTTCTAGGTGCTTTTTGGCTTACAGTAAAAGGTTAGGGTTTGTTACTTAGCTGTATTTTTGGGTTGGATTAGTTCAATAAGGTATTAGAATACCATGAAAGACCATGTAGGGTCCTTCTACATGTTTTTATTCAATTCCTAGGTTGTAGAAGTGCATATTTTGCAAGTTTAAGGCATAAAACATTAGGTTACATTTAGTATTTTGAAGGAAAAGCATGTTATTTCAATGGAAACTATTTGGTAATGTTAATTCACCTTGAATAAATGGGAAAAAATAGTCCAAGAAGCTGGAAAGGAGTTTTTGGTTGAAAACCCCCATTTCTTCACCGTTGTTGGTTAATTTTCTACAATTACAGTATGAAAATAGATAGGTACAGACCTATACAGAATATTTGTAGGTCTAAGAGTGGATGGAATGATAGTGGTGTGTTTTTAGGCTCAAATTATTTTGGTTTCATTAATTTTTTTGAAGTTTTGAGCAAGTTATAGCAAAATTACTACTACCAGCCCTGTTGTTGAACTAAGGTTTCTAATGGGTGAAATAAATTCATATCTTTTGTTATGATTGTTGAAAATTGATGAAACTTTTTGAAACACTTTATGCAGGTCTATTTGTGTGTATTATCTTAAGACTGTCAAAACCCTAGGTATCTTTGAGGGTTTAGTTAAAAACATGTTTCTTGATTTTTCCATTGCAATGTAAGGATTTGAGTAGACCATTTAGAGTGTATTAAAGGTGCAAGAAGTCTAAGAAGTCAAATAATGAATGTTTTCATAGAAAATACCCAATTAGGACATTGTTCAGGGTTTGAGCCTAGTAAGAAAGGTTTGTAGGTAAAATTTAAAAGTACGGTTGAGACACTCAAAGAAGAGTCATTTAGAATCTGAAACACATTTGTCTTTGCATTGTTTATCCCTGCACATTAGTTCCATACCTTGTAATTCCTTAGACCTAACCTACATAGCCATAGATTCAAATTTTCACCAAATCTACTCAAACTAGGGTTATAAAAAACCTAAAATCTCACGCCTCTCATTACCATTATAGTTTTGATACCACTTGTTATAAAAAAATTATAATACCCACATTCTTAATCTATTTCCTACATAACCCCATGAGAGAAAAGAATATATGAAAGTAACCATAATGCATAGATCAAAATATACAAACCACAAGATAACATAGGATATGCCTTAGGTAAACCCTCAAGAGGGAAAACCTAGGATCCACCATCTATTAATCAATAAATAAATAATGCATGCACTTAAAAGAGTTACAATGAATTATTTTAAAGAATCAAGCCTCTCCAATCCATCCTCCATGTGTCCAAGCATGAATCCACACATCCCATTGCATGCTTCACTTATGCAGCCCTTAGAAAAACTCATTAATGACAACCCACTCATCCATCCAACCTTAACCACTTAACATGTTCTTTTTTTATAAACTCAAGCTCACAAAAATACAACCAAGTGGTAAGATAAAACCTTGTACCAAAAATCCATGTCAATACAAAACCACTGAACCCTCATTTAATATTAGGTACTAAGTTTTCACTTTATTAATATGTCCCAATAGTAAATTATTATCTCATGTATCCCACACATTATATAATAAACCGATGTTATAATACAACATACAAGTTATCCCCAAATAATTACCTAGTTTGACTAACCACACCTCTTAGGTGCATCACAACTAACTAATTATTTAATTATAACATTATGATAAATCAAACTATACAATGGTGTATAACACCACATCCCAACAATTATAATATATGTGTTAGAATTGTGAAAAAACATGAGCCACGAGATCAAACAATGAACATAGACACCTTCCATGAAAGAGATCTGCAAAAAAAGAATTGTTATATTCCTCAACAAGAGAAAGCTATGGAATGAACCTCAAGAATCTTCAAGGAAAACAAAAGTCCTCAAAGGTTGATAGTTTTATCAAAGACATGATAATACAATGAGGGTTAAATGCTAAATAGGAGCAACCCTAAATGGTTAGATTATGAAAAGTGTCAACATTTCATGTAATAAGATAGAATGATCTAATAATAGCTCTTTAGTTAACATAGTAAATCACTCCTAAGTTTAGCTTAAGTGCATGAGAATAAATTAGACTAATAAATAATAAAATATTAATTAACTATTATCTAATTCATTATTACTCTAACACCCCCCTTAACATGAACTTAGGGAGTAGCTAAATACCTAAAAATATAATGCATGATGGGTCCTAGAAAACAAGGCCCACTGAGGTACCCATGTACAAACAAAATAATCTATCACAAATAGAGAAAAGGAGAAAAACACATGGGAAAAACTCTCCTCCAAAAGAGAGAAAGGTGAATGACGCACTAATAAAGCCTCCAAAAAAAGGTAAAGGATTAAAAATCCTCCAACCAAAACAATGTCCCAAAAAAGAGAGGAACATGTAGAACATCGATAAAGCATGAAGAAGTTGTAGACTAATATCAAATCATAATTGATGTAGTGTTGAAATGAAGAACCTCTAGAAAAAAGAATGAAAGAGTTTCCATATGGTAAATGATCTATCTCACCAAAATGAAAAAAACAAACAAAGACACCTTCCATGCAAGAGATCTGCAAACAAAGAATTGTAATATTCCTCAATAGAAAAAAGCTACATAATGAAACTGAAAAATCTTCAAGGAAAAAAAGAGTCCTCAAAGGTTGAGAGTCCAAGAGAAGACATGAAAGCTCAAGAGGATTGATTATTATATAGGAGAAACCCTAAATGGTAAAGGGATTGGATCATGAAAAGTGTCAACATCTCATGTAATGAGATAGAATGATCTAATAATAGCTCTCTAGGTAACATAGTAAATCACTCCTAAGTTTAGCTTAAGTGCATGCGAATAAATTGGACTAATAATTCATTAAAGATTAATTAATTCGTATTAATACAAGATTACCCTAACAATGACCATGTTATAGTGCGCTCATATTTGTGTGAATTAAAAATGAAACCATGTAGGGAGAGATAATAATATTTTCAAAGAAAGAGAGATATAAAGATATTAAGAGATGGATAGAGGAAGAGATAAAAATAGGGATATAAGGGTATATCTCTCCCTTCATATGTATATCTCAACTCTCTATCTCTATCTCCCTATGTCTCCCTCTCCCTCTTTATCTATATATATTTTTCCATATCTTTATACATCTATCTCCCTATCCTTACATATAATTTTATATCTACCATTATCTATATTTTTTCCTCTTTATCTAGTAATATCTCTCTCCTTATATCTCTATTTGTCCCTCTCTCTATATCTCCTTATTTATCCCTCTCTCTCTATTCATACCTCGTTATCAAGCTATCTATCTTTATATTTCCATATACCTCTCTTGTTGGAGTGAAAATACACTGAGAGGGGGGGGCAGTGAATCAGTGTTTATAACTTCTTAAACATTTTAAACTAAAATTGAAAAGAGCCATGCATATGTTCTCATTTTTCAATGATAGTGTCATTCATGTATTCGAATGCAAACATATAAACTGAAATGAGTAATGTAACATTGCATTTTAGAGCAGTAAAGTACAGAAACAAAAAATTCATAGAGACACAATAGACACAAGATATGCCAAATGGAAAACCCTCCTGGGGTAGAAAAACCACTCCTAAACCTGCTGCCTTTTTTAGGCTTTCATTTCAATAATTTATTTTGAGAAAGCCTCAATGGTTGATTTCTGAGCACCAACTCAAGGAGCACCAACCCATCTGTTTAGAGACACCAATCTCAAGGAGCACCAACCCCTTTCCTGATATTCAATAGAATGTACAATAGTACAGAGGATCTCTCTATTTCACTTGATTTCTGTCAAGTGCCTCTTGACAGACAAAACATAGAATTTTCAAGAGTCAAAATTGACTCTTCAGAATTCCATGCATTATCTAATCTCAGTGCAGCTTGAGGAAAATCCTATCACAGTTACAATACAGTCTCATCAAACTATTTTTCAATAATACATCTTTTCTTTCTTTTCTCACTATTTGATTTTCAATCTTTTCCCATACAGAAAACTACAAATCTGACTACGCACTTTGTTTTCCAATTTTCAGCATCAAAATACAGAATAGACATTTAGAACTCTAAATAGTAATACCCCTATTTCAAGTTTTTAATTTTTTGTCATGATAGAACCTGAAACTCACTATTTTGGGCTTTTTATAGAAAAAATCATTACATATTGGAAGTATTACCACTATTTCTCGAATTTCACATTCCAGAAGGTTATGCAAGGTTGTTTTCCAGGTTACATAATAACTGTCAAGCCAGATCTGATGTTGCAGTTGTTCAAAAAATGAAGATTCTTTCTTTCTGTTGAGGATAGAACAACAATGACCAAGAATAGAAGTGTGACAAAGAATGTATTCACTAGAAGCCTGCACATGTAGTGCTTAAACAAAACAAATGAGAGCACATCATTTAAAAATGAAATGATAACCATTTTCCTTGAGTGAACCAGCAATGCAACATAAATACTTTTAGCAAAATGAAACCACTTTCATATTTTACCCACAACCAGTAATGAAGAGTGCATATACCATAGGAGTTCTGACAAATAAGCTGATATGAAAAAGAGGTAACTGAAACCCCAACTAGCATGCAATCGAAAGCCAATAACCATGCATTATAATAGTCAACCACAAATTCCAGTGAGGCTGAGAGAATATTCTGAGATCTATGTCCAATATAGTGACTGAAAAACTTAATAAACTAAAATCATTGTGAAGTGTGATTGAAGTAACTTCACAAGAACCATTGTCCATGAACCCAGGTAAGCAAATGAAGAGATTCGATGATATTATCATTACCCACAACCAAAAAACATAGTTCCTTAATATAATTGACATGATAACCTTCAAATGAAATTGCAGTCACGTTTTCATTCTTAGAAGCAAATATTTTTTACTTTTTCTTGAAATCAATAGTTGTTTTCAGTTTTTCACTTTGTAAAAGAGAGAAAGAGTAAGTTCATAACTATCTTGCTTGTCCAAAAATGGATCTACAAACCAATCGAAAGAATAATACCTGGTAAATGAATGTTGTTGTCAAAGAGTGATTACCAAATTTGTAGAGGAGAAGAAACAACCTCACAACCTTCCAAAAACGTGCTTGCACCCTGTGGCTGAAAGAAGACAAGTGGAGCGACTTCTGTGCAGGGCTCCTGACTACTCTGATTGCTGTCCAACAGCCAAAAATGCCAAGGATAACAATGAAATGGCCCAAGGAAAAGGATACATGGTGGCAGCTAGAATGGGGGCAACAAAAAAATGTGAAACAGAAAGAAAAGTTTTGCCCTAACCTACCAAAGAAAACAATGTGAGTTCCTTTGCAGAAATGAATAACATTTGGAGTCTGAAATGGACAGATAATGATAAATCAAAGAATCATTATACCCTTTGAAATCCGCGGGCAGAATAGAGGTAAACATGCTGACCAAAAACTCAAACTAAAGCCTTTATCAATTTTCCAAGTCAATTGCCGACATAATCATGCCTTAGAAAACAATGTTTTGATAAGACCACATTACTCACACAAGTCGATATCAAAGACTTGATATTTCCCAATGATCAAAGCTTATGTCACATTCAATGTGATATAAAAAATTAACCAATGCCATTAGTCGTAGTTGGCCTTAAGGCTGAATTAAATGATAAACTTTTAGACCTGATTGAAATGCAAGAAGGAGACCAGTTCGAATACCTTTACCCAAGGTTGAAAACCACTTTGATATGCTCAATGCAATATTATGTTCCATTTCCAAATGAAGTCCAAAGACTTATAATGAATAGATAAGACTGAATTTTCATGATGAATTCATAGTGTCTTAGAAATAGAAGCTAGATATTATGCAAGATTCTGAATGCCATCTTCCCATACCAAATACCATAAACCAAATGCAAAAGAATGAGCAGTGTGCTCCTCAAAGCTTGAATGCACTAAAATAACCAATATTCCTTGTGATAATTCATCTGATTGAGAGTAGAGAAGTATACCTTAGAATGTTAAAAGACCATTTTTAAATTCAAAATGCTTGTTACTGAACAAGCCATAAATAGTCAACCTGTATAAAGCTGATTTATGCCAAGGACAACAAAATTGAGATCATCACTGAAAGAATAATAGTTTAAACCATAAATGTATCACCGGATCAAATGACTTGTAACCAGAATACTTCAACAAGCATTTGTAATCTGCACATGGAGTTAAACGATCAGTGCCATCAAGATAATAAAACTAATGAAGTAAATGTGCCAATCAAAATATGTATCAACTGAGAAGATAACCACCAAGATGCCAGATAACCACTAATTGACATCAAGGACAAAATAAAAACATAAGAGGGATACAACATCTCTATCTATTTCTCTTCCTCTCCCTCTCCCCCTGTATTTATCTCTACATCTATATTCCTCCCTCTTTGTAGGACTTTGTATCTATATGTCTATTTATGTCTCTATCTCTCTTCATATTTCTCATTCTTTCTCTCTCTATTTATGTCTCATTATCTCTTCATCTCTCTAGCACTCTCTCAAGTTGTTTCCCTACCTTTATCTCCCTATCCCTCCATTTCTCTCCCTATCCCTACATCTCTTTATATATCCCTCTATCTATATCTCTCCATCTCTCTCCCTCTCTCTACTCTCTCTATTTGTATCTTTCTCTACCCCTATATCCCTATCTTTCTATCTATCTCTCTCTATATCTCCATCTATTTATATCCCTCCCTCTCTCCATGTACCTATCCCTATCCCTATCCCTCTCTATATATGATATATCTCTCCCACTCTCCCTCATCTCATATCTCTTTCTCCCACTTATATCTATCTATCTCTTATCTTTCTCTTCCTAAATTTCCCTCTCTATCTATATCTCTCCCTCTATATATTGATATATCTCTATATATCTCTATCTCTCCCCTATGCCTCTTTATCTCTTAATATATACCTCTACCTCTCTATATAATAAGCTCACTCTCTATACATATCTATTTTTTATATCTCTAACTTCTCTCTCTCACTATCCCTCTAGATATCTAAATCTCTCTCTTCCTCTCTCTCCCTCTCCCCATATTTAGACCTATCTCTCCTCCTCTTTCCCTCCCTCTCACCCACCCTTCCTCCCTCTCTATATTTCTCTCTTTCTCTTCTTCCCTATATCCTATTTCTCTCACCCTCTCTTTATCTATCCATCTCTCCATCTCTATTTGTTTATATCTACTTCTCTCTATCTCACCATTTCTCTCTACTTATACCTTTCTACCTATATATATATCCCTCTCCTTCTCTCGATATCTATTTTTTCTATATCTACTCTCTATCTCATCCTTTGTCTCTACTTACACCTCTCTACCTATATATATATATATATATCCCTCTCCCTCTCTATATTGTGCTCTTTGTCTCTCTCTCTCTCTATCAATATATTTCCCTACCTCCATATCCCTATATCGCTATCTCTCTCACTATTCATCTCTATCTCTTAATATATCACTCTATATATCTATATCTCTCTCTCCTCTCCTTATCTATATAGTTATTTATCTCTCCATATATCCCCCTCTCCCTCTCTCTAGACCTATCATTCCCTCTCTATATTGTCTCAATCTCTACCTCCCTCTCTTCCTATATTCCCCTATCTCTCCCTCTTTCTCTCTCCCTCTCTATATCTCTATTTTTCTATATCTAATTATATCTTTCTCTCCTCTCTCTATATCTCTCCCTCTCCCTTTATCTAATTATATCTTTCTCTCCTCTCTCTATATCTCTCCCTCTCCCTCCTCTCTTTTCCCATATTTTCCTATCTCTATTTGTTGATATATAGATCCCTCTCTCTTTCCAAATTTCCCTATTTATCTCTCATTTATCCCTCTCTCCATCTCTATTTCTCTCTATCTCACTCTTTCTATCTCCATACCCCTCTCTATCTCTCATATATATTTGTCTCTCTCTCTCCCTATCTCCCTTTTGGAATAGTCAAAGTAACTATAAATAAAATTTTGTTATAACACACTTGTGTTATACCATGAGCACATTACAATTCACTTAAATTTGTTGGAATTCCAAAAGGTGGTGAAAAAGCATGTGGATCCCGTGAATTTATACACGTATGCTCTATTTTACCCTATAATATGCACTTTATTTGATATAGAAATACACTTCTTTGCAAGGAAGATAAAGTAGTGAAACAACTTCCTACACTAAGCTTGAGAGGAGGATAATGCAAAAATTTACAAAAATTTACAAAAGTTATAAAAAATTAAACATAAATAAACATAAATATCATGCATATCCCAACAAAGTGATTTAAGTGGGGAAACACCTTTCCAGAGAAAACTCTCACTCCAAAATTCGCCCAATATATTATTAAGAAATTACAAAGATCACAATATACTTTCAAACCAAGATTCTCACAAGAGTATCACCAACTATAGATCCAAAGACAACACAACTACTATTATACTCTCAAAACACATCGCAATACATATTCGTAATACAATGACCTTATAAAATAGGGTTTCCTTCTATGGAAATTTAAGCCAACAAAATATTATTGAGAATTTGTTGAGATGATTTAGCATTGTTGTCATTGATGCCAAAACCTTGGATCCAAAAGGTTGTGTTCTGGATGATGTATAGACTTGATCTACCCTATTGTATGCTATGGTGCAGCATTGTGTGGAGATTATCCTTGATCCAGATATGGCAGTGCTCCTTTTTGGGACATCTATTGAATTCAGTTGTAGTATAATGAAGACTAATTCTTTAATGATGGTTGTTGTACTTAAAGATTACTTTGGGTAATATTGCTATTCGAAACTTCATGCAAGATGTTACAAGTTTTTTTATGACTGACTATGTTTCTCTAGTTGGTAATGAAATTAATGTTGATCAAGATTTGGTCCTGGTTGTGGTATTCTCATCAGATCTAAAGTATACCTCATGTAATCCAAAGTATACTATCTTATGTATGACCTATCTCTAGTCCCTTGGTAACATGGTAAGAAGATCTTATGTGTGACCTATATTTTTAGTCCAGTGTTAGCGTGCAAGGTCTTATTGAATATTTCAAGCTTGGTCTTCACGTTGACATATTTTTTGGTGATCTAAATTCAAATGTTGCTTAGATGACTTAGAAGACTATGAAGATATTATGTGGTCAACTCAATTCGGTTCTATGGGCATACATGCATATATAGAGAACATATTTTTGATTGAAGATAGAGATGTGGAAGTAGTACTATGATGTGTGCAAATAGATAGAAGAGTGCAAAGGAAGGAGTAATCTATTTTTGTAGAAAGTTATGTGAAAGTTGTTCAAGGAAGGTGTGTAGAAGATTCTTAATTGGATCTATTGTGGACATAAATTATGCTCTTAACCAGAACCGAATTCATGCATATGTAGATGCAACTTTATCAGTTCACTTTTTTTAGTGTGACTATTTTGTAATTTGTTGTTTTGTATTTGGGCAGTGAGCCCAACCAGTAGTGAACCACCCTACAGTGAGCCTTTATCTTTTGGTAGTGAGACTTTTTGTATCTTTGGCTATAATAGTCGAGCTTCATATCTCTATTTCTCTCTATCTCACTCTTTCTATCTCTATACCCCTCTCTATCTCTCATATATTTGTGTCTCCCTCTCTCCCTATCTCCCTTTTGGAATAGTCAAAGTAACTATAAATAAAATCTTGTTATAACATACTTGTGTTATAACATGAGAACATTACAATTCACTTAAATTTGTTGGAATTCCAAAAGGTGGTAAAAAAGCATGTGGATCCCATGAATTTATACACACATGCTCTATTTTACCCTATAATATGCACTTTATCTGATATAGAAATACACTTCTTTTCAAAGAAGCTAAGGTAGCGGAACAACATCCTACACTAAGCTTGATAGGAGGATAATGCAAAAATTTAAAGATATTTACAAAAGTTATAAAAATTAAACATAAATATCATGCATACCCCAACAAAGTGATTTAAGTGGGGAATCCCCTTTCGAGAGAAAACTCTCACTCCAAAATTCACCCAACTTATTATTAAGAAATTATACAGATCACAATATACTTGCAAACTAAGATTCTCACAAGAGTATGACCAACCATAGAACCAAAGACAACACAACCGCTATTAGGCTCTCAAAACACATCACAGTACATATTCGTAATACAATGAGATTATAAAATAGGGTTTCCTTATATGGAAATTCAAGCCAACAAAATATTGTTGAGAAGTTGTTGAGATGATTTAGCATTGTTGTCATTGATGCCAAAACCTTGGATCTAGAAGGTTGTGTTTTGGATGATGTACAAACTTGATCAACCCTATCATATGCTATGATGTTGTGTTGTGTGGAGATTATCCTTGATCCAAATATGGCAACATTCCTTTTTGGGACATCTATTAAATTTAGTTGATGTAGTATAATGAAGACTAATCCTTTAATGATGGTTGTTGTACTTAAATATTACTTTGGGTAATATTTCTAATTGAAACTTCATGCAAGATGTTACAAGTTTTTTTATGACTAACTATGTTTCTTTGGTTGGTACTGAAATTAATGTTGATCAAGATTTGGTCTTGGTTATGACATTCCCATCAGATCCAGAATGTACCTCATATAATCCAAAGTATACTATCTTATGTATGACCTATCTCTAGTCACTTGGTAATGTGCTAAGAAGATCTTTATGTGCCACCTATCTTTTGGGTCCAGTGTTGGCGTGCAAGGTCTTATTGAATATTTCAAGCTTGTTCATCACGTCGACATGTTTTTTGGTGATCTAAATTCAAATGGTGTCTAGATGACTTAGAAGACTATGAAGATATTATGTGGTTGACTCAATTTGGTTCTATGGGCACACATGAATATATAGAGAACATATTTTTGATTGAAGACAAAGATATGGAAGTAGTAATATGATGTGTGTAAATAGATAGAAGAGTGCAAAGGAAGGAGTAATCTATTTTTCCAGAAATTTATGTAAAGGTTATGGAAGGAAGGTGTGTAGAAGATTATTAATTGGATCTAGTGCGGACATAAATTATGCTCTTAATCGGAACTAAATTCATGCATATGTAGATGCAACTTTATCAGTTCAATTTTTTTAGTGTGACTATTTTGTAATCTCTTGTTTTGTATTTGGGTAGTGAGCACAACTAGCACTGAGCCACCCTGCAGTGAGCCTTTCTCGTTTGGTAGGGAGACTTTTTGTGTCTTTGGCTATAGTAGTTGGGCAGTGAGCCACCCTGTAGTCAACAACTTGGCAATGGGCCCTTATAAAAATCACCTTAACCGGTGTCACCTTAACTAATACTTTATAATTGATAATTAGCATTCTTTGTGTTTTTCCCCTTCTTGGGTTTCCATGTAAATTCTAGTGTTCATTTTGTTTGGTGTTGATATGTGTATTTATGTTATTTGTTTGATTATTTTTTGACTCGTATAAGTTTGCTCCATATTAAATAAACAAAAGAAAATTATTTTAAGATAATTAATTCAATCCCCCTCTCAGTTATCTAGACTAATCAACAAATATCAACCATTAGATTTGAGAAATAATGATGAATGGTCCAAAATTACAATAATATAATATATATATAATTTAGCTTTTCATGGGTAATTCCACTGAGCCCCCACTGGGGCATGCAACCCCACACCTCCCACTAGTGGGATGATCCCCTCAGACTCCTCATGGGGGGAACCCCCAACCCCGCTCACTCTTACCTATCAATAGTACCTTATGTAATTGCAAGGTTGAGACACATTTTCCCAAAATTGTGATAGTGTTGAAAAAATATAAATCATTGTTTAATAATTCTACCAACTTTTCTTATTTTGTCAACATAGAAGAACCAAATTGCATGTTTCTAGATTTAATTTGATAGTATTAACTAACATTGTCATGTTTTGAAGATTTGGAATGATAATTTTCTTTTTTTGTTTAAATTTGATAATATATGATAATTTTTCAGTTTTTGTGCTAATTATTTTCGTTTGATATATAATTAAACATAATATAAATGAATATGGTGAAGTTTTTTAATTTTAGAGTGTGAAAACAAAAAAGAACTAGATAACATTAGGTATTTAAGAAATAAAATCTCAAAGTTTAAGGTATGTTTATAGTATCTTTGTCCCTTATGTCATGCCCCTTTTGATCTTAGTTGATGTGTAGCATATCCTAGTGAAGCTTCACTTCATTGCAACCCAATTGTTAACCATTCTATGGTTCATATCCCTTCTCATTCCAATGATTTTGATGTTGTCACTAATTTTATTGGAATTTTCATCATTATACTCACTTAGCCAAGCTAATATCAATAAACATCGTAAAATTATATCCCAAATATAAGTTATGAAGTGTGTTATCAACCTTATAGTGGATCTATATCTTTGTGAAGTTCTAGTTTATTGAGTGCACCTATTGAGTCTACACATAGGGTGACATACCAATTATTCTTTTAGGAATGAATATTATAAATTATATAAATAATTAAACAACTAATCCAAGTATTAGGATTGGAAAGGTGTATGACACACCAAATCCATACATCACCCCACTTGTCATATACATTCTAAGAGAAAATTTAAGATAGAAAAAAACTATGAACTATCTATAAAATATCTAACCATGATCTAAAATTTGACTCCTTTGTTCTCAAAGAATTCAAAAAAAATGTAACAAATTCCAAGTAACCATCACCTTGACCACCACTATCTCATCATCCATCATTCCCAAACATGAAAGGTAGGAGCTCTAAAACAAGATGACACACTAAATATCACATAGATGCACCAATATATCCAACCTCAACGTATTACTAGAACACAAACCTTTAAGTTCAATCTCCTCCAAAACATAATCGAATATGCACCAAGCATTCCACTATAATCAAAACAATGACCATAGGAAAACACTCATTTTAAACTATACCCAACCATTGATACAACTTTTTCTCTTTACATGGCTGACCCACTCCATATCTCTCATCCTTGTATATTTAATTTCCTATTTAAGGTTACAATCTCTCTTGCTAGTTAAAATACCAATATAAACTTGAAGACCCCTAATATTGGGTTCTTGTAAAACTTTCCATTTTCTACACATATACCTCATAGGACTCCCACTATATGTGAAATGTCTAGTTTAGTGTTGACTAAAGCAACATAAAATTATAGTAACAACACTAATATGAAGGATGTGACTTTTTAATCAAAACCATGTAGTTTCTATTAATGGAGATAATTATATACATGATTTTTCAATCTCTTTCCATTTATATATCTCAAGACTTCAAATGAGAATATAAAGAATGTGACATATAATACATTTCTATAGCCATGTGGGTAATACCTATCAAATGATTCTTCACTAAGTTGACTAATCTAGTGTGGTATGAGAGTTCTCCTCCTTATATGCACCAAGTCATGTGAACTCCATCCATTATAAATCTCCTCATTAGGTCAATAATAAGTAAAATAACTAAAGTATTAAAGATAAGAAGAGAAACACTGATTAAAGTCATTAAGAGCCATGAAAGAGTTGAGGACCCAAATACTAATGAACTATGGGTATTCTCTATAGACTCCCATAAAAATATAAAGTTATAGTTGAATACTTGAGATCCCCAAATGAAGAATTTTGGTAAAAACACAAAATTATCACCTAATAAAATAGATGTTGTAAAAAGAAGAATTGGATGTTGAAATTGTGAGCCACATCCAAAACATTTTCAAGATATGACTCAAACATAAATTTTCTCCAAATATGTAGAGATGTATCATCAAATAAAAATTATTCATAGTTGTTTTGAAATATAAGAAACTTTTATGTAAAAATAAATCACATTGAAACACTTATTGTAGAAGAGTACGTATTGATATTTATAATCATTATAATTTTTCTCAGAAAATATGTGCATATTTTCATATTAATGATATTTTGTAGGAGTTTATAATAAAGGGTTCACCTAGATCTTCAAGGTATTTCATTGTGAGAATTTTATGTGAAAGAGTGGATGGAAAATTATTTTAAAAGAATTCATGTTTGGATCAAACATGTGATTGTTATGGTGGCTTACAGATTTTGACAAATTATGCACGTGTGGATAATACACATGCAATTGGAAACAAATAATTAAGTTTTCAAAAATATAAGTTAGTGGAATATAATATGAAAAATGGTAAAGTGGAAAGAAGTGTAAATTTGTGAGTGAAAATGTACCAATGTATCAATTTATGTCTATTTTTTAGATAATATAATATATGAGTATGCAATGCATGTTAGATTTACTCAAGTAATCAAGCCTCCAAGATCACCTGCAAAACATAAAATAGACTTCTACAAAGGAGAAAATAAAGAACATAAATTTTCAATAATAGATGCAATATTACATGATTGAATATATGATTAAATAAAAATATACATGAGAGGCCTTGCTTATAAAGGCAAGGTGAGATATAGGATTAGACAAAATCATGACAATTTTATTAATCCTATAACATGAGAAAACTAACTCATAACAACCTAGGCTAAGATAAGATCTAGAAACAACAACTAAGACTTCAAGAAGGAATCTTAGAATCCCAAGTAAACTTAACATTTGAATGTCCCCCATTCCCTAGTGAGTGAATTAACTAGGTAAAAGATATTTATTCAACCAACACCCCCTATTAAGTGCAACATAGGGAGAATATTATTATGAACACTATGGAAAATGATTATGAATATGGGTCCTAACTACAAGGCCATATTAGGTACCCATTTGTAATGAAAATGTAATGTAATCTCTCCAAAATGGAGAAAAGGAGAAAACCTAGTGGGATAAAACTCCTCTCCAAAAGAGAGAAAAAAAAAAAAATGATGTATGGATGACTCAGTGGTACCCCTAGTGACTAGATCCATCATGTATATACAATAGATGAACCCCCATAAGAGATAAATAGGGCTCGAAAAGATATCCCCCCCACAATGAATAATCTCCAATGTTGATGAAGAATTCCTAAAAACAAAAGATGACCCAATGTATACAAGCAACACATCTTCCCTTAGGAAGAAAAAAATCCATAGGATGATGAAGAAGCCAATCCATGTCCAATTGAAAGGGGGAAGGATGAAGTCTCAACATGTATGCCTCTAAATACTAATTAGGATTCTTCAAGCTTGAATAAGCCACAACATAATCGTGGTCAAAATCAACGAAGAAACATGATAAATCAAGAGAATGAGGAAACTCATTAGACATGTAAAATATACATGCACCTAATCCTGATCCTACTAACATCGTTTCGTCTTGAATCATACTCTCAGCTTAAATAAATCAAATCATTTATTTAATTAAATCTTTCTTCTCAATTCTTGATTTAAATTAACTCATAAATTGAGTAAAAAATGTCAAATCATCTAATCTCTCATTAAATTGATCAAATATTGATTAATTTAATCTCAATCACTAAAATCCTCTGCAACTTGGACAATAAATCAATTACTTTTATTTATTAAATTGCCTATTTTCTCTCAACATGGAATAAAGGGGGAATATTCCTTCTAATTTGAATTCAAATTCAAGTGGACTTGGTCCTTCCAACAAGGAATTTAATGCCTCTTACATGTCCTTAGCCTTGAGCCAAGTGACATTAACTGCATTTCCTTCTCCCTCCAACATGTCACATTCAAATTTCAAATTTGAATCTCATAGCATTTATCATGCACATTGACTAAATTGTGCTCATTCCTCAACCATTCACATCTTGACAAATGACACTTGGCCATTGGATGTTGAATGATCCCACATTGCTTATTTTCACTCTCTCTTCCATTTTGGAAATCTATAAATGAGATACTCTTCCTCTCATTCTAACATCCACAATTTGAGTAGACTTACTATACTCAACTTCATCATCATCCACAATCTCATGCAAAGTTACTCTCTTCTCATTGAGAGCTAATTTTTCCCATTTCTCTTCAAGTATTCATAATTTTCACAATTTCATAGCTAGGTTATGCCAAAATCTCATCAAGGAGATTCAACTATCCACACATCATCAACATTGCAACAAAGGAGTCAGGAAAGGGCCAATTTTGACACATCAATTGACACCAATTCCCCCATGGGATCAAGAGTTTGCTTAGTTTAGATAGATTTAATTTGATTTATTGCATTGTTCTTCATTTTCCTTTCTATCTAAGTTTTGTAAATGGATTTCATGGGGAATCCTTGTTTCACCTTGCATATTAATCTAATAATGTGTTTGTTTGTTGTATTTGTGCAGGTATGAAACTAGGGTTCACATTTTGGCACTAGGAGGGCAAATCACAAAGATTTCATCATGTTTTTCAAAACTTTCATGCTTTTCAACATTTTTTTGTGTACATAGGAAACTACTTTGTTGAAATTCACGCAACGCTATATTGCACCACACTTATTCTAAACTGCGCTGCACCCACTTTCCTGCTTCAAATTCTTAAAATTTTAAACTTGGCTGCGGATTTTCAAGTTGCAAACTGCGCCGCATTTGCACTCTCTATCTGTTGTAGAGCGCCACACTTAGTCGAGATGTAGTGCTATATTGTACAACTAGATTTCTAAACTCTGCCACATTTGCTAATTGTGCCGCACTTGTGGATTTTTGATTTTTTTAATATTTTTTTTATGATGCAGGAACTTCCCGAGGTCATAACTTTTGACTTGAATGTCATTTTTGGCTAAAATTTTATAGGTGGTTTCGTTATGAGGTGGCATGTGGTTTGCCAACCGATTTTAGATGGGTTCGTGGCCATTTTGACACATTTCTAGGGCTTGAAACTTTCATCTTGGCCCTGAAAATGACATTTTAGTGTTTTTCCTAGTTTTTTAAATGTTGTTTTTTGTTGATAACTCAAAACCCATATTTCCAATTTCAAATGTTAGTTGGTAATTCATCCTATCTTAGTTTTAGAAAGTTAAAAAAAAAAAATAGGACTGTCAAAGTTATGCATGCAAAATTACCTAAAGAAGAAAAATCTAATAATTGTTGAAATCTACCAAAAAAGGAAATTTCTTAATTAAAAGTAAAGGAAGGAAAACGAAGGCCAAGGGTTCTTTATGAATTTATCATCTCATTGTATCAAGTGTTTTTAAACACTTTGGGAGAAATTATAATCCCTTTCTAAGGATTTGTTTACTTTCATGCTCTTAGGAAACACTAAATTTCATTTGGGTACAAAGAACATTACAAATCTCCAATTTTGTTTGCAAACAAAGGGTTAAAATGGACTTTAGGACAAACTCACTAGATTTGTTTTAAGTATTAAAAATTGAATAAGGAAAATCTCACACTTCCTTTGGTGCTTTAAAAAGAATTCATTATTGCTTTGAGGGATTTAAAATGAACATGTGTTTTTGTGTCTTGTAAACTTTTCTGCAAAGTAATTTCATTTAAAAAGGTGTATGCACTTCTCTCGCGCTTCATGGCGATCTTGAGAATCAAAATTATTTTTGGTGACATTAAGTTGCATAAAATATTACCTCCACATTTCATTTTGGGATTAAAATTGAACCAATCTTGTGAGTGTGAGTGTGAGATATTGCAAGTGTTCTCCCTTTGTTTTTCAATGAAGTTTGATTAAACTACGGGATATGCTTGGTTGCTTTTGTTTATCTTAGCAGGCCTGCCTTATGGGAAAAATTAATCACCCAAGGGAATGACCTAACTAGGAACACGCTAAAGCCAAGCAACTTCCAACTGGTATATACATGTGGATTCTCGAGGAAAATTCAAGAATCATGAGGATTATTCCAACCAGAAGGGTAGCAATGGTCTCTCGCCGCATGGATAGTCCCCCATGAATGGAATGCCCGCATTAAAACCCATTGTTTAGCAAAGACCAAAATCCTATCTATTTGTTGGTGCAAAAGGTCATGTCCTTTCAAGCTGCCCCATGTATACATGTGGTTTTGTTGTAGAGATGAAAAGTATGCCATGAGAGATTCATGGGTATTGATGCTTGGTTGACCTGAGAAACGAGTGCACTGTAAGGGGGAGCTTGTGTGGTCAAGAATCTAATCATCCACACAAAATATGTGCAGTTGGATTTATCCAAGTGGAATCCCAACAAATATTGTCTCTTCATTGTAGGGTTGTACATGTGCTTGGAATCAAAAACTACATTTCTTGGTCCTCAGAACATTTGAAAACAAACATTCACAAAAAAAGCTTCAAAATTTCATATCCTTTGGGGGAAACAAATACCCTTGATGAATCCAAGCACTCTTGCTTTCCCTAGGGATTCCATCCTTAGAGATTTCTAAGTGCTTGGGTTTAATCATCATTTTTTTTCACTTAAGTCAACAAATAGGAAACTATTGCCTTGATTTTCTCAATTTCCACATAATGAACCCTGTGGATGAAAAGGAATTAAGACATAGAGATTTAATTTGAAAAGAATAATCAAGAAAGTTTTTGTGGTAAAAAGTACCAAATCTAAGAAAGATAACAGACAATTGAACCACACATTTGCTTGGTACCTTTTGAGTCATTTGGTTTGAACCACTTTTAGGGAAAAGCATGTTCTTCAATATCTTGGTCTAGTAAACAAGTCCTCTTAGGTTCATTTAGGATCAAACCAAACACTTCACCCCATCCAAACATTTATCAAAATCCCATTTCACCAAAAAAATTTGGAACCTTGGAAAATATCATTCCTGCTAAACTTATAGGAAAAATCATCATCACCTTGTTTGACTTAATACACTTAGTCAAATTATCAACCCTCTTGAGAATATTTACCTCTAGGATAACACAAATTCCTAAGGTGTAGAAGTTAAAAATCACTTCATTTGGCTTAACACACTTAGTCAAATCACCCTCTTGAACGAGTTTTCTCTAGGATAACACAACTTCCTAGGGTTTGCAAGTTCATTATCACTTTATTTGACTTAACACGCTTAGTCAAACTATCATCAATCAAAATCAATTCAAACCAAGTCCTAAAGTCTAGCATTGATCCAAAGTTCCTAAAATTTTAAACACCGATATCATTCACCCCTTTCATCCTCCATCTCAACATTGGTCCTAAACCCCCACAAGGTCAAAACACAAAAGGTACATGGAATATAAACTTGATTCCTCCATCATGAGTAATCCAATTCAACCAAAATTTCCAAGCCTTACAATGCCAATTGATTTTCAAAACTTGCATTTGTGCAATCCATACATGGGATCATTATCTCCTCCAAAAATTAATGGTACAAAAAATGTGAGCATGCCCAATCTAAATTTTGGAACACCTTTCCCTTTGGTAGATTTAAATCAAAGTCAAAACTTACAAATCTATCAACCAAACAGTCAAGGCATGAGCCTTTCGAGCAATCCTCCAATCATAAAGCAAAACATCATACCAAATCCTCTCATCTTGCCATCAATATCGCAACAACAGATGACAACCATCCAAGAAACCCCAACGGTCAATACAGCCACCATCCCTCAAGTGTCTCAAGGACCAAGCATCTCAATCACACCACTCACCACTCAAACCCTGGAAATCAATGCGACCGTTCCGCTCATCATAATGGTCAACACCATTCCCAATGCACCACCACAACTGCCAAAACACAACATGGACAATTCATTTTGCATCATGTTGTGAGCTGCTCAACAAGCTACTCATCAAAATGTGCTCCAAAACTAACAAATTGCACAACTAGTTGCTCAGCAAGCACAAGCACAATTAGCTGCCCAACAAGCCACACAAGTGGCTCAAGCAACCTAACAAAGACAGGCTCAAGCTCAAGCCCAACACCAGGCTCGACAGGTGTGAGCACAAAATTAGGCACAATTGCAAGCAATCCATCAACAAGTGTATCAACAAGTAGCACAACAACAAGCCCAACAAAAATCATTATTGGCATAACAACAACGCGACCAACGATAAGCATTGTTGGCTCAGCAAAAAATGTAGGCCTAACTCGCGCAACAAAGCTTGAAACAAACTCCCACCACAATAATTGAAAATGATGATCAAGATCCTTTGAGCAATGATCATGTTAAAAATGCCTCTACATCACCTAATTAGTTAGAGGACATATCTCAAGAATTTATTCCAAAGCATGATCAACATCTCTCACCAAGGTCTAGCAATGATCCTTTCCAAAACATATGGACATCCTTTGACCTCATAAAATTTGAGAAACTTCCTATACCTAATGAAGATATCCAAGAACCCTTTGTAAGCAATCCATTCTTTGAAATTGACCCATGTCAAGAACTTGATCCAAAGCATGTCGAAAGCATTTCCAAAATTATTCGAGATCAATAATTTGCATCTCCAAACTACTAAAATAATGTAATGGACACTCTCCTATCTATAAATGATAATCACAACCACATAGCACATACTCCTCCCTCTACCCATGAGATGCTTTCTTTGGATGGACACGTAGATGATCTTCATTCAAAACAAGAGTCCCATACTCTTGACATCATTACCAAGGAACAAGAGTCTCCTACTCTTAACATTTGTATACATGATCAAGGTATAGAAAAATCTAGAGACACATGAAAAGAGGATCATGAAGAAGGCTTCTATAGAAGTGGTGAATCAAAAACATCTTGTGAAGACATATCAAAAATAGATCATGAAGAAGGCTCCTATAGAAGTCGTGAAACATCCTGTGAAATGAATCATGAGGAAGACTTTTATGTGGATAGTGAATCATCAACACATCTTGAAGAAGCATTAAAATATGATATTTCAGAAGATCAAGCCAAAGATATCAATTAGGAATTTATCCCACATATGGAGGATCCTATCACTTACCTTTTTTAGGGCAAGCTGTCTCATCAATAAAGAAGTTGTCACCTTTGAAGATCCACCATAGAGCAGAGAAGGAGTAGCACCTTGTCTCCAAGGTAAATCATATCCTATTGCAAATAAAATGTTTCAACAGATGAATTATCAAGGCAGAGGATTAGGCCTACATGAACATGGTATCCTGGAACCAATGCAAATTATTGGCAATCCCAAGCACCAAGGCCTTGGTTATTCGACAATCAAGGGATATAAACATATCAGTGATACCTCTATAAAATTGGGGGCAACTTCATCTCAAGAAAATTTCAATATAGGGGGCACGAAGAATCCTTATGGTGAAACCAATGCCAATACTACAACTAGCCATGCCATGAATCTCCATCCACCCATCACCCCATCCACAAACTGGGACCAACATCAAAAGAGAGAGTTGAATCAAAGCACAAAGAATGTTATCAAAGTAAAATAAGCTCAGAAACATATTAGAAAAATCAAATACATATGGATACCAAAAAATACAAAGAAAGATGATCCCTATCATACTCCATTACTCAAAGAAACTATGGGGAAAAATAAAAAAGGGACAGGTATCCATCAAAGATGTCCACAAAGGAAAAATCATGCTTCTCAAGCGACGTACAAATTATATCAAGTAGTTGGTCCTAATTCCACGCACATTTCAGTATCCACCCATCATTTCTCATCTTCCCAAGTTTGGAGAGTCAAAGGTTCCAAACTATCACCCAATCCATCTTTTATTCTAAACACACTTTACCATCCATAACTCCATGCATAATACCCAATTCTCACATTGACCATGTGTTGGCGATGACCCTTCATCATAAGGATTCAGAAGGCACTCTATCACAATATGTGCATAGAGACAAATTTAACTTTGGTGTCAGCAGAGCATATCAAGAATCTCAAAAATTGTTTTCAAGTGCACATATCTTTGCAAGGTAGCTTCTTCAAGCAGGATACCGATGACACATTATGACAGAAGCATCTACATTGACAAAACCAAGTAGTTCAACATGAGCTTAAAATATTTCATAAAAAAAATTAAATAAATAAATTCAAAAATATAAAAAATCCAACAAAAATCAGAAAAAGGATTGAAAACAGTAAAGAAAAAATTGTCCTCTAGTGAAAACCACTAGTGGCACTTTGGGCAAGTACCATGATGAAAACCTAGAAAATGGGCTTCATGTGCAGAATTGAGCATCTACATGTGCCAATTCAGGAGAAAGCATCTTAACACATCCATAATAAAGCCAACATTCCATCCATCTTATCCATAATAAATCCCTTCATCTATGAACCTTCATTTATCTAATCCATTTTCATCCATCTACATACATAGTCCAAATTACCTTGATCTTGATAAAAGTTTGGTGCACACTTTACACTGTTTATGGTGAACATCTTGACATGGGTCATTTTCATTGATCCTATCCTATCCAATATTATCTAAGCCATGAACCACTATCCAAATGGGCATCATCTATTTGAACACCTTATCTTGTCTCAAGATAATCCTTGGAATCCTTTGCATACTTACCATAACCATCCATCCATCTATCCAAGTGTCCACCCATTGCATTCCATACATTGCGAGACACTGGGGGCAGATATTTGCATCTTGCTTCAGGAATAAATCTTGATATATATCCTCCAATTTATGTGGTGATCCGAACATTGGCAAAACGTGACATCAACTTGGTCAAAACAATTTGAGCCAAAATCTAGATCCCTAGCCCATGGCATAGTTTGACAAGAAGATGTTCCTTATCAAGCTTTATCTTTCATTGAACATCAATCCAAAATCAATATCAGTTGCATGTAATGTGCATGTCAGTGTCACATCAAATCATCAAAAAAAAATTGTTCCAAATCAAGCTTCATCAATCCTGATCAATAAAATCCAATCAATTCATCATCATCTCGGGATATCCTTCCCAATCCTTGTGTTTCTTAACACTATCCTTGCATTGTTGTGTATCCTCAACAATTTTATCATCATGAATTCATCATCATCCTCATGTTTCTTAACACTATCCTCGCATTTTTGTGTAACCTCAAAAATGTTATCATCATCAATCCATTGATTTGATCAATCAACCTTAGCTTGGTTTTCAACAAAATCTCAAAACAAAGCACTGATATCATCATGCATATCTGTATCCAAATCATATGAAAATCCAAAACATGTCAAAAATCTGAAAATTCATCATAAAGTCTTGTCAGTCTTTCACCTTTTCGAACTATGTCATCTTTGAGCTTGAATGTAGGAAAGGTTGATCTTTGATCATCCCCCAAGACACTTTAGGTCAGTCCTTAGGCATCCATCACAATAAAATGGCAATTTGTTTGCCCATCCGTCTTATCATTGAGTCAAGTCTGTCGTCAATCGAACTATGCGGTCTCTATGTGTATAACGTAGACAAGGCTAATCTATGGATAAGCTCTCGAGACCCCTAGGATAGGTCTTTAGGTTAGTCTCTTCATCGTAAATCTCAAAAATCCAAAAACATTGAAAAATTTCAAAAATATTAAAAACATCCAAATATTTGAAAAAACCCAAAATGGTGCATCTATCTCATCTCGGTTTCACCCACAATAATCATCATTCCCAATAGATCATAGTCACCTTCATCCTTCGATAAGGAAATAAGAAGCAAGTCTAGTAGGTTCCAAAGTGAACACTCTAACTGTCAGAAGTCTCAAGTCTAGGTCAGTAAGCAAGCAAGTTGGTCAACTCGAAGTATCAATAGCTTATCACCCAATCAGTCCCACCAAAACCCTGATCACAATATGTCCTAGGATATATCCTTCCCATGATGGAAATAAGCATCAGGTACCCCCCAGTAGTTTAGCCTTGGCTAGTGGTACAAAGAACATTAGCTTGTTTGTTTACTTTATTTGGACTTTTTGACTTATCTTATTTTGTGCTCATTCCAAGGACCTCTCGATGATGCCCAAACAAAAACAAGTTTAGAGAGAAAGGAATGGGGCGATGATCATTATTTTTTTTGTCTGTTGTGCTTGTTGGACGTTCTTGTAATATAACTTGGTGAATAATTTCTTTGTTAGGTCCATCCTAGAAAGGTTTTCGTATGTCAAGTGTGAACAAGAATACTCCTATCTGATTGTCGAGTCAAATTCCATCACACTAAGTACAACGCCATCCTGGTCCTTTATACCTTGATGCATCGTACCTATGTGTGTTGTCAAACATAAAGTAATTGGTCCTTTTAAAATCCCAACTCCTGGTAAGCAAATCATCATCATCATCATCATTGTTAATAATGTGAACTTGTGTGGATCCTCCTTCCATCCATCTTATTCTTCTTATTCTTCTATCTTTACTAACATTTTTATCTAAAAATTGGTGTGTTGTATCAAAATATACACGAGGCTACCCATGGTCGATGACTGTCTATACATCATCAAAGTTGTCTATGTCAAATATCTGATCTTTCTAAATAATTACCTTTCATCCTCTAATCAATAGAACCACTCCTCTCTCAATTTATCGCAATATCAATCGGAAAATTAGCATTTCTGCCCGATCTCTTGAGGGGACAATATACCAACATAATCCTTCTCATTGGGGTAGTAGTGCAACATCTGACCAGCATAATCCTTCTGCTGGGGCAACAGTGGGGCATTCTGAAAAATTAAAAAAAATTGAACTTCGATCGCAATAGTTTATTCTTTGAACCAGCATAACAAGTACATTGCTTCAAAGAGGGGCAAAATGTAGACACGTAAAATATACATGCACCTGATCCCGATCCTACTAACATTGTTTCATCTTGAATCATACTCTCAGCTTATCAACACTTTTCATCCCTTAATTAAATAAATAATTATTTATTTAATTAGGTATTTCTCCTCTACTGATTAAATTGATCAATTTAATTTAATTAACCCTCTATCCCTATTCATTTAAATAATTCATTTTATTTAAATAAATTATCTAAAGTCCTCTTATTAAATTGAATAAATTAAACCTTATTTGGTTTAATCTAACATTATTCCCTTTAGTTAAATAAATTAAATCATTTATTTAATTAAATCTTTCTTCTCAATTCTTGATTTAAATTAACTCATAAATTGAGTCAAAATTGTCAAATCATCTAATCTCTCATTAAATTGATCAAATGTTGACCAATTTAATCTCAATCACTAAAATCCTCTAGAGAATGCAACTTGCACAATAAATCAATTACTTTTATTTATTAAATTTCCTATTTTCT
Organism: Sequoiadendron giganteum; assembly: GCA_007115665.2. Lineage (NCBI taxonomy): Eukaryota > Viridiplantae > Streptophyta > Pinopsida > Cupressales > Cupressaceae > Sequoiadendron > Sequoiadendron giganteum. Next base: position 29,547,359 of record VCHN02000014.1, read on the forward strand.
CTCAACATGGAATAAAGGGGGAATGTTCCTTCAAATTTGAATTTAAATTCAAGTGGACTTGGTCCTTCCAACAATGGATTTAATGCCTCTTACATGTCCTTAGCCTTGCGCCAAGTGACATTAACTACATTTCCTTCTCCCTCCAACAGGTCACATTCATATTTCAAATTTGAATCTCATAGCATTTATCATGCACATTGACCAAATTGTGCTTATTCCTCAACCATTCACATCTTGACAAGTGGCACTTGGCGATTGGATGTTGAATGATCCCGCATTTCTTATTTTCACTCTCTCTTCCATTTTGGAATTCTATAAATGAGAGACTCTTCCTCTCATTCTAACATCCACAATTTGAGTAGACTTACTATACTCAACTTCATCATCATCCAAAATCTCATGCAAAGTTACTCTTTTCACATTGAGAGCTATTTTTTCCCATTTCTCTTCAAGTATTCATAATTTTCACAATTTCATAGCTAGGTTATGCCAAAATCTCATCAAGGAGATTCAACTATCCACACATCATCAACATTGCAATAAAGGAGTTGGGATAGGGCAAATTTCGACACATCAATTAACACCAATTCCCTCGTGGGATCAAGAGTTTGCTTAGTTTAGATAGATTTAATTTGATTTATTGCATTTTTCTTCATTTTCCTTTCTATCTAAGTTTTGTAAATGGATTTCATGGGGAATCCTTTTTTTCACCTTGCATATTAATCTAATAATGTGTTTGTTTGTTGTATTTGTGCAGGTATAAAACTAGGGTTCCTAGTCATGAATGTCAATCTCCAAAGACAAAGAAGATCAAATAATAGTTATGTTGAAACTATCATCAAAGAGGAGATAAACCCACTCAAGTGTGTCCTCCAAATCTGCAATATGAGACTCCACAAACTAGTTAGAAATACCTTCCAAATATTCATCCCACAAGGTAATATCTGAAAAACTATGATCATCCTATCGAATAGAACCACTACTAGTTGAACAAGAAGGGGGTGGAGGAGTAGGAAACTCATCACTAGTCTCTAGAATACCAAGGTTTAGATGACCAAAATTCTCCTCAAAAACATGATTCCCACTCAATGAAGGAGTGTGATACATGTAGTCAAAGGAACATTATTATCTTTTGAAGAAAAATGAGAAAAAGAATACAAAAAGATGAATGATCAACCATCCGTATAGCAATGATGTATCTAGTCTCTAAGTCCCTTGTGTATACTCTATGAAGAGAGAATTCAAATATTTTACCTTATCCACCATGGGTAATTTGATAAGCAAAAATGAGATTAGTGGAAAAAGAAGGAACATAAATTATATCATTAAAAATTCCCTCTCTCATGTCAATAGAACCCTTCCCACTTATCTTCATATAAGTATTGTTACCCATAAAAATATGAGGTGAGTTACAAGGCTCAAAAGAAGAGAACATTCCTATAGATAATGCTATTGCTATATGATGAGATAGAGGCCAAGTGTGGTTGTCCTCTCATTTTGTGTACCCCAATTGTAGATCTTGTATTCTTTGATTATGAAGATGAAGGTGCTATTGATTGATATGTTGAAGAAGAAGAAAACACTAGTGAGGGTAGTTGTATGTAATTCTTTTGAACGTGTATGATTTCATCAATCTTCTTTTCATAGCATCTATGCTCATCATGTCCTAACCTTTTTTAATATGCACATTTTAACTTTTTCTTTCTAGATGATTCATCTTGAGAAGAGGGAGTGGACTTATGACTGTTATGTTAAGGAGAGTCTTTACCTTGGTCATCAGACTTGGGGTCCTTATTCTACTTACCTTTGCCACTTGAAGCCTTTATATCCTTTGCTAGAAAAGTGTGATATTTGGAAGACTTCGTGTGCCCATGTGTGCAAAATTTTCTTGTTCCCTTGTGAGTTGAGCTATAAATTCATCAAGAGAAGGAATTTTGTATGCATTGCCAAGGGCATCCATTGTAGCATGAAATGTGGAAACAAACATTGAATAATCAATACCAAGCTTAGAAAAAATAGAAAGAATCAATTGCTCATCATCTTTAGTGACCCTACAATTAGATAATTGTAGTCTAAGAGAATTGAGCTTAGAGAAGAAGTCTTAGATATTGTCAAAATCTAATGGATTAAGACTCATTAGTTCATTCTCCATCTTAAATTTCCTCATTTTTTCTAGGTTACCAAAGAGACCCTCTAAGATAGTACAAATTTTATTAGGATGTTTGTAAGAAGGAACATGATATCAAAGATCTGGAGAAAAAATGGAAAAATAAGAGTACTAAGTGCTTCATCCCTTCTATGAAACCATTTTCTTCTTTTTTCAAATCTTGTGGATTTTGGATCTATGCCAAATATGATACTTTGTAACTTCAATTTTAACAATAATATCTCCATTTGTGATTTCCATTCATGATATTTATATGGAGTTAGAGACACCACTTCTAGAAAATTGATGATAAAATCATAAATTATAATAGAGTATTGACAAATTTCCTCTCACAATACAACTAATTAACCCCACCATCACAAATAAATTAACACTTTTTTGGTAAATTTACAACAATGTATCCAAAAGTACCAAATAAGTTTCAAATTGAAAATTTGAAATTCTAGAAAAAAATCTTCAAAAAGTGCATATATAAAACTGAAGTTCACCTCAATACCTTCTTTATGTCGCAAGAATCAAGAAAAACAATGTCCGGAGCAAAACATTATGAGCTTGGAGGCTAAAAAATAAGATCTGAATTAAAGCTTTAAAATTAGACATTAAATAGAAAAATTCTAAAAATTAACTTGCACCATTGAAAATTTCTCAAAACTAGTTTTTTAATGATATCATGCTCATCAAAATCCAATTTGTTGATCAAAAGTTATGAATTTTTTTTAAAAATGCTGAATTTTGCCTATAGTGACAACCCTCTTAGCAAAATAAAAAATTTCCAAAAATCAACTTCATAAAAAATGGACATATTCTATATAAAAATAGGGGATTTTGGGCCATCTAAATGCATTAGAAGCATCCATTTGAACTATAAGTGCTCCAATAAATAGCTGTCCACCAGATCTAAGCTTTAAACCTTAGTTTGCAACTATATCATACAATGGCCAAATTGAGTGAAATAAAAGCTAGATCTCAATTTTTTGGACATTCTAACCTCAATAGTGGGCTTAGATTTTTATAATAATGATCCAAAATAAACCTATCATACAAATCCATAAATAAAAAATCCAAAATTGGTATTTCTATCAAGTTTTTTCGATTCTCTAGGTCATCATTTGATGCAAGAGAAGAGCATACTCAACTTTTCAAGATCCAACAAGATTTGCACCATAGAAAAAAATCAAGCATAATTATCTCCCAAATCTAAGAAGGGGCTTGCAGATATGAAGCTTTGATACCATGTTAGAGTCACTCAAGGACTCAAGCCTCCAAGATCACCCACAAAACAAAAAAAAGACCTACATAGGAGAAAAATATGAGCATAAATTTGTAATAATGGATGAAATATTACAAGATTGAATACATGATTGAATACAAATGTACATGAGGGCCTTTCTTATAAATTCAAGGTGAGAGATAGGATTATATAAGATCATGACAAGTGTCTTGATCTTATAACATGAGAAAACTAAATCATAACAACCTAGGATAAGATAAGATCTAGAAATGACAATTAAGACTTCTAGAAGGAATCCTATAATCCTAAAATAAACTTAACATGTGAATATGTCCCCTAATTCCCTAGTCAGTGAATCAACTAGGTACAAGAAATTTATTCACACCAACAAGGCATACCCATAGAGCTTGATGGTTGGACTAGAAATTTTAGTTGTGCAAGGACACATTTCCACTTAGCACCATCATTTCAATTGTAGAATTTGTAAATAGTTATACTATAGCCATAGAATAAGGTTAAATTACAATACTGAAACTCCACTTAGGTTGATATATTTGTACATATATACCCTTTTTTTATGCACTTGATAATACAAAGGAAGACAAAAATATCTTCAAAGAGTAGGGTATATGTAGGATCATCATGGAAAAAACGGGCCCTTAAGTGGCGATGAAAATTTAGAGAATCAGAGTTATGCAACTTGACATAAAAATTTGAACAAGTTATCTATATTATTTCAAAAATATGTAAGAATAGAATCTATATAAAATTTAATTTAGTTTCTAAACTATAGGTTTATTTTTATTTTTTAAATCTATTTGGTGAAAATTTGAAATTTCAATGGAGTAGTACTTAAATTTTTGGCAAGAACTAAGAAGTAGGTGTCTGTCTGACCACCCTAACCACAATAAAATGATGAATAATTTTTTATAATATTTTAGATATAAGTAGAGGACTCATGTCCTAATGTGATGCATATTTTTTTGTAATTTTTTTCGAAGTAAATAATTAATTATGAATTTTTTACTACAAATTTTAAAAAGTATAAAAACCTGTATATCTGACCACCTTAACTTGGTCAAAACTTCATGAAATTCATTTTTTTTTTTAATCCTATAGTATGTGAAGCATAGAATGTGATGCATGTTTCGGATTCAAAAAATGTGATACCATTTGAAAGATATAGATGTTTTTCAGTCAGCCTATCAATCAAGACTTTAGTCATAATTCAAATAGAAAATGAATAATAATTACTTGTTAAATTCAAAGTAAAGCATAATTTATATTGGTGGAAAGCTGATAATCTCCTTTAAAAACCCTTTTCGTTTCATCAATTTTGGGTATAAAAAATTCTCCAGCCACATGGGCCATCATATCACTTACATATCGCCACTTTTTGGCCCATCATGATCTTTTACATACCCAGTATCAATTTTATATTAGTGATGATTACACACATTATATATAGTTTATGAGTAGGATATATAAGAGGAGTGATATTTATCATATATAGAATTTATCAAAGGTGAAGCATGGAAAGGGGAGCATGATGGTGTAGGAGTATGTATTAAAATATCCTTACCACAAGAAGAGTTGAAGTACAAAGATAGTATAAAGTTGATAGATGTAGCATCAATCATCAAATAGTTTAATGCTACAATGCTTCCAAGTAATCAATGTTGATAGATGAAGCTAACATTATAAAATATGAGAATTGTTGTACATTGGTAATATCAAGTAAGTTGCACTCATTTAGAAACTCAAATACATGTTTATGGATTATTCATATGAGCAAGATGATGCATATTTGTTCTCTATGTATAGATCCTACATGGAATGAGTGTTATTAAAAGAGTGGGTTGATGAATGGTGTGTTAAAACACTACACCCACTTGAGATGTGTTGACTTACGAAAGAACTACAACTCAGAAATATGGAATCATTAGTTGAATTGACCATATTTAAGATCTGGTTCAACTAGGTATTATATTTGCATAATTTTTAATACAATAATATTTAATATTATTATTGTATTTTTGTATCATTTACCAATTCATCCTAATAAATATATAAATTAATGTGGGAAATTTTTATGCAGTTATTATGGATGGAGATAATGAAGAAGGAAAAAAATCATTATTTGTTTCATTGAGTTAAGGAATAATATAAATTGGGCACCCCTATCATATATAGGGAAGACATTGAGTATCTTATAGGATCAATAGTTGTTATTGGGATATGGCTTATAAGGTACCCAATGAATAGGTCTTATGTGTATTTATTTGAATAATTTGACATAGATAGGAAGATTGTTCATTATTCTAACCTTGTTGTGGCATCAAATTTTTAATTATTTAAATATGCGATTAAAGACGATTGAATAAAAACTTATGAAAATTTTGTGACCTTGACCATGAAGCAATACTCAACACAATAAAGAGTAGAGAAGATATGCATGGTTCATTGGATTGAATTGATTGAATAGATCTCAAGTAGTGCATAGTGTGTAAGTATGCTTTGTACTTTTAAATTTATTTGGTCATGTTATTGACTTCTTAAAATATAAGCTAGTAGTGCTAAAAAAACTTCCACCTTCTCATGGTTTCTACTAGGGTTTTATTTTTATTGTTTGATTATATTATTATTCTTATTACAAATGAAAGGAGGATTATCAAGCTAATATGATTTTGATCCAGCCATGGTGATTCATGCAGATATTAAAATTTCCATACCTATACCTTATTGTACCTACAAAATTAAAGTTATAAATGGTCAAATTGATTGTGTGAATGTTTATTCACGCACCACTTTCTCCTTCACAGGTTTATTTTTAGTTTGTGGCTTCGCATTTTTCTGTATCGCTCGCAGCTTCTCGACGGTCACCACGTGGCTTCCTATCAGATCTTTCTATTGGGTCGTATCTTTTTTCTTTTTTTGAGCTCCATTTGTTTTACGCGTGGCCTTCACTTGTTTCTTTCCAAGTCGGGCCCACACTGCAGTTTCTTTTGCTGGGAGTTTGAACATGTGGCTTCCAATAAAATTTTTCTCTTGAGCCGTCTCACATTTCTTTTGTCGGGCTCCATGTGTTTGACGCATGGTGCTCATTCTTGTATCAATTATCTTCGGTTTGACGCCTATGTCATGTGTTCTTTTCTCTGCCACGTTTTCTCTTTTACTGTCACATGTTCTCTCCTACTGCCCGCATAGTCTAGGTTTCATAAGGGATGTGCTTGTTGGCGCAATGCTAGATGATCTTTCTATTGGTGCCGCCTCAAGAAGATCTAGATCGTTGATGGCCTCCCTTAAGCATCTTTCTCGTGGGGCTTTCAGGTGGTAGATTTGCTTATTTAAGCAGCCTTTTCCTCATTTTATTGGTTGTTGTTAGATGGATTAAAAATTTCCCGAGCATCGGGAATTAGTTTTTGTAGTGTTTGCTATTGAACTTGAATTTGCAGACAGTTCCAGTCAATTTGGCCTTTCTATTTTGACGCATTTAATAAGACATTAAACTGTGCTTGTATTTTTTGAAGTATATGAATGTCTTTTTCAAGCTTTTGTAATCTCTATGTGTGTATGTGCAAGATCATGATGGGCCAAAAAGTGGTGATATGTAAGTGATATGATGGCCCATGTGGCTGAAGACCTTTTTTTTACCAAAAAATGATGAAATGAAAAGGGTTTTTAAAGGATATTTTCAGCTTCCCACCAATATAAACTATGCATTACTTTGAATTTAATAAATAATTATTATTCATTTTCTATTTGAATTACGACTAAAGTCCTGATTGATAGGATGATTGAAAAAAATCTATAGCTTTCAAACGGTATCACATTTTTTGAATCCAAAACATGCGTCACATTCTATGCTTTGCATAATATAGGATTAAAAAAAGAAACAATGAATTTCATGAATTTTTGACCAAGTTAAGGTAGTCAGACATATGTTTTTTTATATTTTTTAAAAGTTGTAATAAAAAATTCATAATTAATTATTTACTAGGAAACAAATTACAAAAAAATATGCATCACATCAGGACATGAGTCCCCTAATTATATCTAAAATATTATAAGAAAATATTATCATTTTATTGTGGTTAGGGTGGTCAGACAGACACCTACTTCTTATTTTTTCCCTGAAATTTAAGTACTACTACATTAAAATTTTAAATTTTCACCAAATAGATTTTAAAAAATAAAAATAAACCTAGTAGTTTAGAAACTACATTCAATTTTCTATAGATTCTATTCTTACATATTCTTGAAATAATATAGATAGCTTATTCAAATTTTTATGTCAAATTTCCTAACTCTGATTTTTTGAATTTTCATCACCAGTTAAGGGCCTTTTTATTCCATGATGATCCTGCACATACCCATGTAGCTTAATAAAGTATAGATCATGTTACTACTCTTTTGTGTTGGCTTATACTATATTGGTTATACTATGCAAATGGTTTGATGTTCTTATATTTGCAGTGTTGAGAATTTTCCATTTAATAGACACTAGTTACTATTTGAGCCTTTGTTCCAGCATTGTGCTTAATTAATCACTTTTTGATTTGGCGCATCACCTTAGCTTAGGATTGCTTATTTTATGTCCATCTTCCTACCCTTTTCATCTCCCCATAAAAATGAAGAGTCGGCTTCGATAAAACACCGGAGGTCACTTAGCTACACACACAAGTCCCCCATTAGCTAATTTTCCCATAAGGCTGCTCTCTGCAAACATTTGCATCAATAGTTATTTTTGTTGGCATGCTTGATGGGACCCAAACCCACAATCGCCTGATCAGAAGTCAGAGTGTATGAGCCATAGGCCTATAATTAGGTCTTAAACTGCAAGAATTCCTGGCTTGCTTATGCCACCATTGGTTTCAATCCAGGCGAGAGGTCAGTAGGCTAATACTTCACCTCCCTCTTCTCCTTCGTCTCTTGCACCAATCACTACTAGAAATTATGTAGCCTAGGATGCTGGTAGTCCTTTGGTAGCACCTGTGCCTCCTGCAGCATGGGCTCCAATCCTGACTTTCGATTTAAATGTTATCCCTAAGTTCTCCAAGGATGATTCAAAAACTCTGACAAAGCACTTGTGAGATGTAGCTAATGTATGTCTGGTGCATGGCATTACCAATGAGAATATGGCTTTAACATTACTCGTCGACTCTTTTAGAGGCAAGGTGTTGAACTGATATCATACTATTCTGGCTAATATAGTTGCCACTTGGGATGATCTTAGAGATCCTTTCTACGAGCGCTTCTCAAATAGCGGCAATAAATGTTCACTGTATCACCAGCTAGCTAGTATAAAGTGAGCTCCCCATGAAGCTTTGGCCGATTTCAATGCTCAGTTTCATTTGACTTGGCAAAGAGTTCCTATGGTAGTCGACTGCCTCTAGATTTTGCATCCATGTTCTATTTAAATTCTATAAATACTTATATTTCTATGATGCTACAAGCTCTAGATGAAAATACTCTACATGATGCATACAACCTTGTCATCACTGCGAAGAACAATCTTATTGCTGTCAAAAAATTGGTCCTGAGACCTATCTTGCCATTATTCCTAGATTTCAATGTCGTTAAATCAGAGGTAGCTTCAACCAGCATTCCTGTAACTCCTCCCCAGTCTATGTATGTGTACCTAGGAGCAGCGCGGAGCATGGCTCTAGTGCCTAACCCCCTAGCAGCTGAAGTGAATGACATGAAGGAGCAGATGCGAACCATGAAAAATGAATTGACCAGTATGAAGCAGAAATAATATAGCTACCAGAAGCCTACTTACCAAAACTACCAAGGTAGGAAGGCTCCTTTCTAGTAGACCCAGTTGCAAGATAGATCATGCAGCAATACCCAAGCTCAACATAACAATTAGGTCATCCCTATGACTATGTTGATGTAGATTGTTTATCCTAGTTCAAGCAAGAAACTAGTAGCAGGACCAAACAATCTTGTTGAGGAGACTAATTCATGGTGCTTCCCTTGCAATGATGCACATATGCCCCAGAATTGTCCAAGAGGGAATTTACAGGAGAGAATAGCAGAGAAACGAAGTTAAGGCTTCATGCCTGATCACGAAGGTCATACACAAGCCTCTCAGCAACTGGACAATGTAGTTCTCCCTACTCAAATGCAAGGAATTTCTATAAAGCAGGAGCTAGATATAGCTCTGGACTAAAAACTCTTTTCTTGGATGGAAGGAGGAGGCGGTGTTCCCGAATGATATTCCTATAGCCAAAGTGTCGCAAGTACAGTCAGAATACAATATTCCAAGTGGAGGCTCACTACAGAATTCACATCTTTTCCAACTGAAGGTTCACCTAATCCAACACCCAGTCCATCGACAAATCTGTCAACAATTCTATAGCAGTCCAAGGTGACTACTCCTAGTCCTCCGAATCCACCTCCTCTAAAGATAAGAGCTCCCATGGCCACCCCAGCTATTTCCAAACAACTAGATGCAATAGCTACAAGGAAAATAGAGCAAGCTATTGTAACTTATCAGTCACGAATGCTATACAAAGTGATGGAGCAGCTAAAGAAATCCTCTACTAATATTTCTTTGTGGGATATCCTGGCCATCCTAGAGAAAAAAAATTTATTACAGAAGGCATTATCGGGAGAAGAAGACATGAAGATCTTGGAGCAGCCCTCAGAAGATAAGACATCCAAGCTAGACTTGGATAGAGTTTTAGCAAATCAACTAGAAGAAAAGAAAGTCGAAAAAAGAGAGTAAGCCTAAACCGAAGCCTTTCTTTCTAACACTTATCATCGGTAACAAACTACTGCATAATTGCATGATTGAATTTGGTGCTAGCACCACCATCCTGCCTAAGCAAGTAGCTGAAGCTCTAGGACTTGAGCAGGAGCCTCTGAAAAAGGGAGTCATGCAACTCAATGGAAACAAGGTTGAAATCGTCAGAGTTATCAAAGGATCTCCTATGATATTTTTTGCTTGTCCCAGCATTACTGTGAATCAAGATACTGTGCTCATTGATGTCCCTCCTTTGTTCGGGATATGTCTGTCCCGAGAATTCACTACAAATGTTGGTGGTTATCTAGCATTGGACTAGTCGCACCTGATCCTAAGAACCAAGCATTGAGCTAAGATGAAGTTATTATTAGAATCTTTGAATTCTAAACATGTGGCTAATGAAGCCATGATCAATTTTGATCTAGCACATACCTCAATCACTTCGATGCTGAATGTCAAAATCCTTGAGGAAGAAGAAGCAAGCAGCTCCTGGATGGAGAAAGAAGAGGCTCTTTTAAATGAATTCATAGATATAGACCCTTTTGATAACTATCATGCAACTGGGATAGGAACATATGTCATACATGAAGAGGACCAGGTAATGCCTAGAGTGACTAAAGAGTCTGGAAGTGAAGCATCCTTAGAATTATGGACCTTGCACTTTTACAGAGCAAGATGCAAAGTAGGAGTCGATGCAGGAATATGTTTGATATCTCCATCCAAGGATAAGACCTTGAGGTCTTACCACTTCCAGTTTGCATGCTCAAACAATGAAGCAGAATATGAAGGCCTTGTCCACGGTTTGAGTTTGGCGAAGAGAATGGGCACAAAGAAAATACAGGTGTTTGGAGATTTAGAATTGGTTGTGAACCAAATCCAAGGGCTCTCTACCACTAAGAATGTTTGTACGCAATCATACTGACATAGGATCTAGGACCTGATTGAAGGCTTCAAAGCATTCAACATCCAAGCCATACCTAGAGAGTAGAACTCTAAAGCAAACCAAATGGAAACTGTCACATCTCAGTTTGAGCCAACTTCTGAGTTAATTAACAACAAACATTCAGTGCGAGTGATCATGCGACATGCAATCCCGAATAATGATCAAGACTGGAATTTTTTTGATAGTGATGCTCATATCGTATCATTTCTCCAGTTCTCTGGAGAATTTTCCGACCAATTACAGCTGAAGATCACTGAGGCCTATGAGGATCAAGTAATCCAACTAAAATCAAACAAGCTTCCCAAGGGTCTAGTCACTCTTGAGATTCTTTTTGATTCTGACGATGCAATGAAAGACAAGAGAAAGCTTGTATCTGATAAAGGCGACTATACCAATTTGTACATCAAAGAAGATAAAAATCTTAAGATCAGAAAAGGAGTCTCACAGAAGAATAAAGAAAGGTTGAAACAATTTTGGGAGGAGTATCCGAGTGTGGTAGCATGGTCATATGATGATCTTAAGGGATATGATCCCAGGATTATCCAACACACCATTGAGCTACTAGAAGGAGAAAAACCCGTGCGTCAAAGGCAAAGGCCAGTCAATCCAAATATCGAGTCACTGATGTCACAAGAATTAAATAAGTTGATTACATCTTGGATAGTGTTCCTGATCAAGCACAACACTTGCGTGTCTGACTTGGTGCCAGTCCAAAAGAATAATAGTGACATATGGCTGTGCATTGACTTTCGAGACCTGAATAGAGCGTCCCTGGAGGATGACTACCCTTTCCTTCCATGGAGGTAATTTTGCAAACAATTGTTGGTTCTGAAATGTTTTCAATGCTGGATGGTTTCTCCGGCTATAATCAAATTAATGTAAAAGAGAAGGACCAACACAAACCAACGTTTACTACCAAGTGGGGGACATATGCTTATGCTAAAATTCCCTTCGGACTTTCAAATGCCGGAGCCACTTTCCAATGAGCTATGGACATTTCCTTCAAGGATTTGATACATAAGATTATTCTTATGTCTTTGGATAACTTGATGGTGTTTTCAAAATCTGTCGAGGATCATTTTGATCATCTCAAGATTTTCTTCTAGAAATGCAAAGATTTTTGGATTTCTTTAAACCTGAAGAAATTTGTGTTTCGGGTTCTGCAAGGGAAGCTATTGGGTTATGTCATTTTGAAGGAAGGTATTTCCATTGATCCGAAAAGGGTTAAATAAATCAAGGAACTCCCTCTACCTATCAACAAAAAAGGAGTTCAATATTTTTTGGGGAAGGTTAATTTCATCAGCTGCTTCATAGCAAACTTTGCAGGGATCATTCGAACCATCACCCTAATGTTGAAAAAAGACTAGATTTTCAAATGGACAGCGGAAGCTAGAAAATCTTTCGAACAAATAAAAGAGTCATCTCTTCTACTCCCATGTTGATCAATCCAGATTTGTCAAAAGATTTCATTATGTACGTTTTTGGTGGTGGCAACAATATCGCTACTGTCCTAATGTAGAAGGACAATGAAGATAAAAGAGAATCACCTATTGCCTTCTATTCGTGTACCCTAAAATAATATGAGGTGAAATACAACTTTGTGGAGAAGCAAGCTTTTTCTATTGTAAAGGGGTTGAAGAAGTTTTGATACCTTATATCATGTAACAAGGTGATTGTTTGTGTGTCGCACCTTAGTGTGCGAGAATACATTATGGAAGGTGAAATCACAGAGAAGCGGGCTAACTGGATAACCAAGATTCTCGAGTATGACATCGAGATCAAGCTAGTCAAGACTGCGAAGGGGAATGGCTTGTGTGAATATTTGGCAGAGAAAAATGAAGCAATTGCTGATTCTAAAGTCCCAAAACCCGTGCTACTAAATGAATAGAGCTCCGGAGATGACTGGCTGGATGCCAAAATTAATTATATGCAAACTGGAAGGTATCCGCCCGAACTCCCGTCTTCTAAAAGGCATTTTTATCGATTGTAGAATAATGGTTATGTAATCTTAGAGGGAGTTCTTTTCAAAAGAAATTTCAATGGTATCTTGTTAAGATGTGTAACTGAAGAGTAGTCAAAAAGGATATTGGAGTAGTATCACAGTGGCCCAGTCAGAGGTCATTTTTCAGCAAAAACTCCTCCAATCAAGATCATATGTGCTAGTTATTTAAGGCCGACGTTATTCAATGACTCATATTCATTGGTGAAGTCCTACAATGAGTGTCAGTTTTTTGTCAGAAAAAAAAATGTTGCTATGCCATTGAAACCAATTGTGGTGGAAGAGCCATTTACTTAATGGGGTTGATGAGAAAAAATAATGACTCATATTTTAGCCATGTAAAAATGCATATTTTGCTTAATTATGAAGTTATCAAGACTGAGCATGAGGATGAAAATAAGATATTTTTAGTTGGAGCAGTCAAAGATTTCATCATATCTTGAAAATTAAGATTTGGGTTTTGGTGATTTTTGGTATGAAATTCAATTTCAATATGGTGAAAAAACCCATTAAATTTTACGAATACACAATTCATGGTTGGAGAGAAAAGTTAACCAGAGTATGTTGCTCTAGAATTTGTGGGGAGGTGCTCCGGAACTTAGGGGAGAACACTTGAAGTTGCTCTGAAATTTGTGGGTTGCTCCAGAACCTTTCCAGAATTTGTAAAAGCAACAATTGTGAGCATAAAAATAGATTGGTATGACTTGGATATAATTTGAGAGCATCTAGGAGGTAGTTCCAAGAATTAAGGCAAGTTGTTGGATTGTGCAAACAAATGGAGAATATCTAGGAGACAATTTTGGGTAGTTTGAACCATTTTGCAAGCATCTAGGAGTTGTTTGATGAACTTTAATGATACACAATGGGAAAACATGAAATTTTCAGCTGTCAAATACCTTTTTGGAGCTTGTTCAAGGGCTGCAAAATAGGCATATTTGTTTTGGACGACCAAAGAAGATTGACTCAACAAGATGAAGAAAGATCTATCTTTCTCTCTTAACACATGTTCCTATCTTCTAGCAAGTGGTTGCACAATCATAAAGCTTATCTTTCAGATCAGTTGAAGACAATAATTCTATAGATTCATTGTAATCAAGAAATCGAATGGGGGAAGAGTTCATAAAATAATATAGTTCAGTATTTTAGCAGCAATCTCTTTGTTTGTAGTTTTATTTCTTAGTCATTTCATTTCTAGCTCTTTACATTTTTAGTATTTCTTTTTACAAGTTTCTTAGGATATATTTGATTTAAGCATTCCATTTACAAGCTCTTAGATTAGATTTGATTCAAGCATTCTCTTTGTTTGTAGTTTCATTTCTTAGTAGTCATTTCATTTCTAGCTCTTTACATTTTCAGTATTTTCTTTTACTTAGGATAGATTTGATTCAAGCATTTCATTTACAAGTTCTTAGAATAGATTTGATTTTAGCAATTTTCTTTCATGCATTGTCTTTCAATTATGTTTGTAGAAAAAAACATGTCATACAAATGATTTATTCTCCCTATTGCATATAGCCATGGACACCACCTTAGATTGACATTTATAGTTTAATGATGAGGATTACAATGACACTCATTAGGGGTCTCGACTTCATTGGTATGATCAATCCATTTTCATCAGTCAAACATAGGTGGATCCTAGCGGCAACTTACTATTTCACCAGGTGGATCGAGGCTGTACCATTGAAGAATGTAACTGAGGCAGAAATTGTAAACTTCTTGGAGGAACTGGTAGCCAAGTTCAAACCACCAAAGACAATAATATCTGATAATGCTAAAGCTTCTCTCGACTCCAAAATGAGCCAATTTGAACTAAAGTATGGAGTCTTCCTAAAGACATCTTCTAACTACTACCTACAAGGGAATGGCCTCACTGAATCTACAAAAAAGAACCTCATCAAGCTAATCAAGAGAATAGGTTCAAAACATAAAAGGGAATGGCATAAATAGCTTCGAACAACACTATGGGTAGACCATATCATGCCGAAGCAAACATTGAAAACATCTCCTTATGAGATAGTATAAGGGAAGGAGGCACTATTTCCAATTTCTATGGAAATTCCTTCCATCCAACTGCTCAAGTCTCTTGAAATTGAGCAAAATAGAGCAATGGAGGTACGGTTTTTAGAGTTACTTGAGGTTCAGGAGAAAAGAGAGCATGCTCTCGAGGCAATGACCAACCGCGAACAGGTGGTAAAAAGATGGTTCGACAGGAAGACATCTGAACAAGGGCTACAATGTGGAGACTTGGTGCTCAAGTTTAATGAGTGCAGAGCAAAGCCCAGTCAACATGGAAAGTTTGATAGCCTCTAGGAAGGACCATTCAAGATCACCTAGTGCAAGAAATACAACTCATTTGAGTTAGAAACAATAGAGGGTGAAGCCTTGGGTATTCCAGTTAATGGAATACATCTTAAAAAATTCAATTAGTTCAACTTTTGCAGTAAGTGTGTAAATATGTATACATTTTCCCTGCTTTGTTAGTTTTGGGTTATTCTGAGTAATTTCTTAGATTAACAACCACATTGGTGAAAAAATTGAAATAAAATGAAGAAAGAGCTAGAATATAGAAGATATATATATATTGTAAGAATCACAGAGATATTTACATTTCTAGTCATGTTGACTTGATGGGGCCATCGGCCAGGTTACAAAATATATATATATATATATTGTCACTAACATAGTGTTGCAGAGAAAGTTTTTAAAAACCAAAAGCAAAATGGAGAGATATTTTTCATATTTATTCAAGCATTGGGGGGTTCAGTGATGGCTATAGGTGGCACATGGTGAGGAAACACCATCCTCTCAAAGTTCTCATACCATTGCACCTCGTGAAAGGGTTCAATATTATGTATCCTCATCAGGAAGTGGCAGGTGGTGCGGACCTTGTGGCGATGTTCCTCATGTGTCTCAAACTCAAAGCCACATAGAAAGGGCCTAGTTGGCATGGGTCCTTCTTCCTCGAGAAGTCGGTGCAGGTTAAGAAAAAATGGAATTCCATGGTCAAACTCAGCAGCTCTCACTATGTTCTCCAACACTCCAAGGTAGCGTTGGGGAAAAACCCTCTTTGTTAGCTTCAAAATCTTTTGTTTTCAAACACTGATGTCCAGCAGGGAAGCTACAAAGTGAGAGTTGATCCTAGTATTCACTCTATACTAGTCCTCGTACTCCACACAATCTTTGCCTAGCACCCATTTGATGGATTTTACATACAGAAGGTTTTTTACACCAATCATGCGTTTCAAACGCCTGCACCTAATTTTTCCTAGAAAGGCGGCTTGGGTCTTCTTGTAGAAAAGCCTAATTGGTGTCTCCATACCTACCACTAGTCTAGCCAAATTATAATTTACTAAAGATGTACTAAGGCCTAATTTCTAAGAATGTTGAATGTAAATGTGCATTAGTAAAGGTGCCAAGGGTCCTATTTATAGATGGTTAGAGGCCTCCCTGATTAAGCAAGGTATGATTACATCAGAGGAAAATGGAAGGAAGAGCCTTGACAAGTAGTATTGCAGTGTGCGAAATAATGGAAATAATCAAATATAGTTACAACTTGCTCAATTTGAGTGTTTGAAAGAGGATGAGAGAGAGTCAGTTATCGACTTATAGATGTTGTTGTCCTATTTAAAGCAAAGAAAATATTTTAAGATGAGGCCATTGGTTGATGCGCCCGATTATGATCAAGTAATCATTAAATGCAAAGGCTCGCAAAAAGATATGGCGTTGCTGATTCAGTTCTTTTTCCAAGAAAATGAAGAGTCATTGTATGAGAAGTCATATCTCTTAAATTTATAGAATCTTTTGGCAGGTTGGCGATCTCTTTGCATGCACGAAAAAGGGTTAGTGGTTCATGGTGTAACTAATGTGAAAAGATAGCACGTACCCTTGCTAAGCCGATTTTCTCAAAAATCAAAAAAGACACATAGGAGCATGTAGAGGGCATTAATTGTGCAAGATTGAAAAAGTGTGTAACTATCTAAATCATTTGCAAAGAAAGAGAGGTTTTTTCAAAAGCTAAGTTGCAGAGTTCTTTGAAGACAAGTAAAATTTGCTAAAATTGCAGAGAGTGCAACTCAGGCCATCGCCACCGAAAGCATAGAAGAATGAAGAATGTTGGTGCCTTGTGTAAATGTTTATGCCCAAGAGTCCTATGCAACCGTAGGTATTCCAGCAAAGCCTTCGTGGCCCTAAAAAAATTGAGCAGGCCAGAAAGTGTTAGGCGTGGTTTCTCCTAGAAACCAGGCCTTTATATCAGAAGATTGGGATAATGTTTGGGATCCAAAGTTATCTCAAAACCCCAAAAGCTTGAGGGAAGCTGCATGTAAGAAAATGAATAAAATTACAAATCCTTTTCATGGATGATTATGGAATTGCGGGCTCCATCAGTACATGGTTCCTTTGGTACATCCTTGTCCGGAGATTATGGTGGCCTACACTAAATTTTTTGACACCCATACAAGAATCATAAGTGGCCAAAGTTTTAGGGTGGTAATCTATCACCAATCCCTCCAAGATATGTTGTGCATTCCTTTTAACTACCTTGAGGGTGTTTAGGATTTTGATATTTCCAAACTGCAAAGTTATTGGAGGATGCTTCAGTTGGGTCAACAATTTTATAATGCTGAGACGAGTAATCCGTTAGGTAATTCCGTCCCTCCCAATTTCCCTCTTAGTCTGACTGCTTTTAAAGTAGGTTCAACCTTCATCTTCTCCATTTTGGCGTTGGTGTGTGGATTGGATATGAATAAGGAAGTCTCAGACTTCCAAATGAGTCTCATTTTTATGCTGAAGAAGACATTAGGGGAAATTTACATAAAAAATGGGCCTCCTAAGAATGACATCATTAGCTTTTTAAGTTATCAAAAATAAACTAAAAGATGACATCAACCTGTACGGTGACATCATCCAAAATAAAAATAAAATTATTTATTTTATAAAATAAAACTTTCTAAAATCTTATGATTTAACTAATGATGGGTAATTTAACTCTACATATCTTATTCTATCTCATTCATCTTTCTAAATATAAAATATTCTTTTTGTTTTTTAGATTTATATTCTTAAGTTCTATTAAGGTCTATTATAGAAATTTTTATATTTTCAAAAAAATAAATTATTCTTTAAGAAAAAAGCTAATGATATTCTTAAAAAAAAATAGCTAATTTTTATATTTTAAAAAAACTATTTTTATTCTATCTCATTCATTTTATTAAATTTTTAATATTCTTTTTGTTTTTTAGATTTATATTCTTAAGTTCTATTATAATTTTTTTTTAATTTTCAAATAAAGATTTGCATTCTTTAAGAAAAAAGCTAATGATATTGTTTTAAAAAAAAAGCTAATTTTTATTCTCTCATTCATCTTTCTAAATATAAAATATTCTTTTTGTTTTTTAGATTTATATTCTTAAGTTCTATTAAGTTCTATTATAGAAATTTTTTATATTTTCAAAAAAATATTTTTATTCTTTAATAAATCTAAATCTATAAAATCATATATATATATAATAAAATACTAAGTAAAAAATAAAATATCTAAAGTTATTTTTACTTTGCCAATTTTTAAATAAAAAATAATAATTTAAAAAAACAAATAATCAAGAAAAGAAAGTGAACTTGATTTTTTTAATAAATTATAAAAAAAATATAAGTTACCAAACTTTTTCAATAAAAAATAAATAATGAAGAAAGTGAACTTGAGTTTTTTAATAAATTATAATAGAAATATATGTTACCACTTTTAAAAAATCATTGACTTTAGTTTTTTAAGGAATTATAATAGAAACGTGTGTCCCCACTTAACTCATGTAGTTAAGTAATTTTTATTTTTTTATATTTAAATAATTTGTATTATATGAGATAATTTTTGCTTTTTTAGAGTTCCTTAGGAGGCCCATTTTTTATGTAAATTTCCCCTAATGACTCCCAGGCTTCGTTGATGGACTTTGTAAAGGTCATTGTAGAAGGGATGCACCGACAACTGAGGGAATTCGAACTTGGCTCCAAGTTCAGGTATTCTTCCTTCTTAACCTACATGATCTTGCACCAGAATCTGGACTATTTCCAACAATATATGCCCCTGGCGGTATTTTATGAAAGTGGCGCTAGAAGGCCAGTTTCGACCTAGACTCCTATCCTCTCAAATTTTTTTTATTATTATGCACTTTTAGACACATTCCTAGCTCTAACCTTGAGGTATTTGGATCACAGTGGAGGCAGTATGTCTGGTCACTTGATACAGAACCAAATATCATGGATGAGAGGGCTTGTACCACCTTATGATTGGTTTTTCAGTTCAGATTTCACAATGCTCCATATGCAAGGTTTTATCTGGGAGCCTTTCCAACTAACGCATTTTGTTTCAGATATATGGTACTGGCTCTGGAAGTTTTCAGGTAGCTGTGCAATATTGAAAATGATTACTGGGGAGGGAAAAATTTGACTTCCCATTTGACACTGCTAGTCATGTTTGGCTCTATGTCATTGGTGAAGAAGAAGAGCTCAAAGGTAAATAGCTTTGATGTCTTGTACTCTAAGTTGGGCCACCTTGGGTTAATGGTTATCTGTGACACGTGGTGATATAATCCAGAGGGAAATTTATCAGAGTTGGGCATTAAAATTCCTCAACAGCCTCGGCCATTTTGGGACCCTCAAAGAAATGTAGATGAGGGAAATGAGGGAATGTACGTCAACCTTGAGTATATTCCTTCCAGCTTGGGTCGACCACCTTGGCTGAACTTTTATCACATAATGGAGAAGCTAGACCCTAACCACAAAATAAATCAATTTCTTTGTAGCCAATTAAATAGGCTCCTTTGGAAACCTGATAGAATTAAGGATTTTTGGATTTATAGGTAGGAGATAAAGAAGACTAATGGTCTTTTTCAAGAGGTTGAATCAGATGACATGTTCGATGATATCTGGTGTCACGAGCATCCGGACAGTGAGGACTCTCCTAACCCTTCAGGTTTCCTAGAGGTGTTGTGAAGCAGAAAGTGTAGCTTTGGAGCATGGAGAAGAGGTAGCCCAAAAATCTCCCATAGCTTAAAAGGATCCTACACGAGGAGGCACGATCAGTGGGAAGCAGTCGCAGTGAGAATACTCTTCAAATACATAGATTTCAGAGCCTACTAACTCCTTTAGATCAGGCGTGAAGAGGCCAAGATCTTTCAGACACCACCGAAGAGTTATTTTAGATCTAGATAGTTCCCCGGAAGAGAAAAGGCCATGAACAAAGGAATCAGGAAGAGGAGAAGAGTCGCAGTGTGAAGAGGTGGTGGTATTTGCTGCTAGTCTTTGGGAAACTCAGGTATTTTTTCCTCCTTCTTCTCTCTCTTCTATGTCTTTGGTCTCCTCCGTGTGCTCCCCTACTACATCATTCACACCAGCTATTTTTATCATTGGGTACCCTGGGGAGGTCAATATTATTTCCCCTAGGAATCCCCTTCCATCTACTGCTATTTCTCCTACCCTTGAAACACAGGTAGTGCTAACATTTTCTAACCCTCTAAGTCAGCAATTTATGTCTCTGAGGCCTCAACCTCAAGCACTTTCTTCCCCACTTCTTTTTCCCACCATGTCTTCACCATCTCCAAGCAGTCAATTTATCCAACCTTTCTCCCCAACAATTCTTACGAGGCCTAGCAAATCCGCCGACACATTGAGCACATTATCTTTCCCACTAGCAATTCCCCGGGAGTTCCCTTTTGCTAGATGAAGAAAAAGGATGAGAAAATGAAGGAGTTGAAGGGAAACGTTGATATCTGGGCAAACAAGTATAAGGCCCAGGAAGTTGAAATCAATCGCCTATGAAGTGAGGAGAATGCCTTTGAAAAAAAAGTCTCCAAGCTTCAAGCTTTGGGTGCGGAAAATGTTCCGGCCCTGCAAAGAGAAATTGAGCAGTTTCGAGTGATAAAAGAAACCCTCCATGATGAATTGAAGGAGGCAAATGATGGCCTGAAACAGCTCTAAAACAGTACTAATGAAGAAGTAAATGAAATGAATGCCGCTTTGGAGCAAGAAACTGAAAAGAAAAGCCAAACTCAATTGGCCTTGGGAGAAAAGGAGAGAGATATTTCTACTCTGAAGAATCAGTTATCGGCCCTGGGGGGAAGCATTACTGAATTGAAGATGGATCTGAGTAACAAGGATGTAGAATTGGACCTTTTGAGATCCCAGTCTCCTACACCCCAGATAAACCCACTGGAGATTGATAAGGAGCTACATGTGTCATACTGGGATAAGGTCAAAACATTGTGCCTTACACTATAGCCCATTCTCAAATTTATGGTGCAAGGAACCAGTTTATGAGGGGTGGTTAGCGAAACAATGTGGTAGGTGTAGGAAATGACTTCTGATAAGGTTCCGGAGGCTAGGTAACTATTGGGAAAATTGTATACAGCTTCTGATGAAGTGTTGAGCAGTGTGGGGATTGAGGACCGAACAATGATGACCATGGGAGTAAATATTATCATCTCTATGCACAAGGCCATTTAGCATGTCAGAGAGTGCAGAGCCAAGCTAACCTAGATTACTAGTGATATGCAGGCAAAATTTTCCTGCTTAACCCAACGAGGGCTTCCGTCGCCCTTTGTGATAGATCAAACAGTGGCAGGAATTGAGCACATCATCAAAACAATTGAGGAGAAGAAGCAGAATTTGTCAGTTTTCCAATCCTTTGATCAATCTTCGATTGCCACCAATATTGAAAAAATAGTGCATCAGCTAGCATAGCTCTTTCTCCAGCTCGAATTGGAGGCAAAGGTATCTAGTGGATTTCCTCTCAAGGAAATAATTGATCTAAACATGGCACATGAAAATATGTGCACTCTCTCTGCATCATCTGATGAAGTCTAGATGTTCCTTCAGACTGCCCTCTCTCAGCTGTGAGCAATTGTGATGGAGTTGGATTGGTTTGCGAGACCAAAGTTTCTAGGGTTCTCCATTCCGCAACAAAATGCCCCTGTGAGTCGCCAAACTATGAATGTTTATTCATGCACCTCTTTTTCCTTTGCAACTTCACCTCTTTCTGTATCACTCATAGCTTCTCGGTGGTCACCACGTGGTTTCCTATTGGATCTTTCTGTTGGGCTGTATTATTTTCTTTTGCCGAGCTCCATTTGCTTTATGTGTTGCCTTCACTTGTTTCTTTCTGATTTGGGCCCACACTAAGGTTTCTTTTGCTGGGAGTTTGAACACATGGCTTCCTATCAGAGCTTTCTCTTGGGTTGTCTCACCTTTCTTTTCTCGGGCTCCATGTGTTTGACTCATGGTGCTCGTTCTTGTATCCATTATTTTGGGTTCGATGCCTATGTGATGTGTTGTTTTCTCTACCACATTTTCTCTTTTGTTGTTATGTGTTCTCTCCTATTGCTATGTAGTCCAACTTTCTCAAGGGACGTGCTTGCTGGCACAATGCTGGATGATCTTTCTATTGGTGCCAGCTCGAGAAGATATGGATCGTTGATGGCTTCCCTTAAGTATCTTTCTCATTGGGCTTTCAGGTGGTGGAGTGGCTTATTTAAGAAGCCTTTTCCTCATTTTATTGGTTTTTGTTAGATGGATTAAAAATTTCTCGAGCATTGGGAATTAGCCTTTGTAGTGTTTTCTATTGAACTTGAATTTGCAAACTGCTCCAGTCAATTCGACCTTTCTATTTTCACACATTTAATAGGACATTAAACTATGCTTATATTTCTGAAGTATATGAATGTCTATTTCAAGCTTTTGCAATCTCTATGCAACTTAATAAAGTACAGATCATGTTACTACTCTTCTTTGTTGGCTTATGTTGTATTGGTTATACTATGCAAATGGTTTTATGTTCTTATATTTGCAATGTTGGGAATTATCGATTTAATAAACACTAGTTACTATTTGAGCCTTTGTTCCATCATTGTGCTTAATTAATTCCTTTTTGATTTGGCGCATTGCCTTAGCTTAGGATTGTTTATTTTATGTTCATCTTCCTACCTATTTCATCCCCCCATACAAATGAAGACCCGGCTTCGATAAAACCCTGGAGGTCACTTAGCTACGCGCACAGGTCCCCCATTAGCTAAGTTTGCCATAAGGCTGCTCCCTGCATACATTTGCATCAACAGATTGTAAAAGTGAAAATTTTCTATTGTCAATCTGATTTGTATATATTTATAGCTGAAATTATTTGTAAGGGTTGGCAAAAAATATTGTAAATAATTAAAAATACTTTGTATTTGAGGTAATAAAGAAATATTTTCTAAATAATTTTATTATGCATAGTTGACTAAGTGCTTCAAACCATGCTAAGATGTTTAATTTTTAACTCATGTAATGCAAACACAAGGAACAAGAGCTAACAAAAAATGGATAACTAAGGGCTAATCAAATAAAATGGAAAACTAAAAATAACTACCACGAACAAGATCTAAGAGTTTTGTATTATTGTGTGTATGAATGGTCACACTTTGTTGAATAGATTTCTTTTATATCAAATTCATTTCTAATATTTTTAGAGTTTCTTATTGATCCTACATTGGCCTATTACACTCCTAAATCTTGTATTTTGATCTTAAATAAATATCACATGACTTACATTTCATACCATGGATTACATGTGAAATGCATGCCATTGTCATTTTCTAAACATGTAAGAACTATAACTTGGCTCATTTCCTATTGCTCTTATTTCCTAAACAATTGATAGGCTCCTAATTTTGTACATCATCTACAGTTTAATAGTTACCTTAATTTTAGATCTTTATTAATATTCCATGATGATCTTGATTTGAGCATTAGAGAAGACAATTGAATAGGATCAAATCATGAAGTCTATAAAATTAGCTCCTTGGATGTAAAAATTAGGAGGATTAATTGAATGTAAAGTTATCGAAACAAAGAAAAATGGATGGGAACCCTAGGTCTAATGTGTAAACCTAGGTGAACCACCAAAAACATGCATTAAGGGAAAGATGATTCCCCAATGGGCTCCTGGGGTTTTTCACCTAGAAGCTTGGTTGAGAAATGGCTCTTTTAAACTAAGTATTCTTGGTGTTTTATTCAAGATTAGGGGTACATGTGTGTAATGTGTGTGAACGATGTAAAATTTATCTAAATAGAAGGGTCTAGACATTGGAAATGAAAATAAGTGATTGAATACTAATACTAAACCTAGAAAATGAGCTATGCTTGAAAACACATTGTGATATATAAATAACCTAAGAAACATAAACAAAATATTATAGAAATGAATAAAACTAAAGGATTCCTTTGCGAGTGAGTTGCAAACTAGAATAAAGATTGGAAATGTTGTTGATGCTAAGATTCTAGCCTATTGGGACACTTACGCCATTCTAGGTGACTCAGTCCCAGATCTAGAAAACTGCACCAGAGCTCGTTTTGGCCAAATGGGTGTCCAAATCTACACAAACTTCTAAAAAATAGGTTCAGTGGGACAGTCACCACTATTGGTGACTTATTCCACTTTTGAATCTCTGAAAATCCAAAAGCAGAAGTGGAAGTCCTTGGTCTACACTTGAGTTCCTAACAGGTGTCTGGTTCAGATTCTATAGAAAATGGGCTGAAAGAGGTCTCCAAGCTTCAACTAGGGCTTTGTTGACTTGAATGAATTTGATGAGTTAACAACAACTTTCTAGCACCTTTGTCTTTGACAAACTTGCATACAAAAACCTGCAAAATACACATGTAAAGAGGAGAAAAAGGGTTACGGTTAGAGAATAGGGGTTTGCCTTAGTCAAACTTGATTTTGGTAATCAAACCCTATATGATGAAATGGAATAGGAAAGTAAAGATGATTGAATAAAATTCAAATGTAAAAACTCACCAAACCCTTGTTGAATAAGTCTGAAGATATGCAAGAACCAACTCTAATGGATGATGTCTGAAATGCTCAGTGCTTTAATGCTTGCTTGGGAATATTGATTGCTTGAGTTCTTGTGAAGATAAAATGAGAGTGACATAGAAGGAGAAGAGATGAAATGAACAAAAAACCCCTTATTTATACATACTATGCCCTAATTCCCCAAAAATAATACATTATAGGATGACCTTAGGGTTTTGGAGGAAAAATCCTACTAGAATTTTGTTTTAATTTTGAATTTTATGCCAAAAGGGATAAGTCTCCCAAGGTGGTGACTTAGTCCACTCAGAAAAATTCAAGTGGTAATCAAGATTTAAAAGGTGGTTAATGATGTATAATAGGATTGTCTCTCGAAATACACTTAAGTCGGGCCTAAAAGTACATTAAGGGGCCAATTTGTCATAAGAAAGGGTGAATTTGTTGATAACAAGCCTAGGAAAGTATGAAAATGTGTTACAAAACTTTAAAATAGTTTGGCACAAGGCTTGTAAAGGGGTAAAAAGGGGTTGTTTAGATGAATTGTGTTGAAAGGGTCTTAGAAAAGTGGAAAAATGTGTTGCAACACTTCACAACACCTTTGTAAAACACCATTAGGTTGTTATTGATTTGCAAGCATTCAATGCCTAATGTGAATGTGTTGGCCACATTACAACATTAGATCAAAGAAAAACTAGGCCAAAATCTAAGGGAAAAGGCCCGAATGAGTGAAAAGTGTCAAGGCTATGCTTTTTGGCAACACATTTAGCCCCCACTTTAGTGAGAGGATGAACTTGCTTCAAAATCAAACTAAAGTAGCCAAGTCATGCGTATCAAGAGGGATCTAAATGTATTCATTCTAGTAAGATGAGACAACTATAATCAAGAGGGATGATCAAGCCCCCAGGATCAAGATCCCATGGCAAACCAAACACAAGCACAAAATATCACACAAGAAATTGATGTGAAGGAGTGAAGAGAGAGGGAAAGCCGGATAAAGCTTTGTCCATTTGTCCAGCTAGTTGTGGATCAGATCTTGGTTGTTGTTCTGAAATGAAGTGTACTCACTCTGGGGTGGTGAGACTTTTGGTTGTCCGCTAAGTGAGAAGGCCCAAAAGGTGAGAAACATATGGCTAGTATGTACCCACACACACACAGGTGGCTTATGGGGAAATTCGTGCCGCTAGTTGGGTTTTCCACTCAACCATACCAAAGTTATACCTCCTAATAACTTTAATAATGTGGTACAAAATATAAGTGTCTGTGATTCATGAGGCAAGCAAAGCTACAAATGCTTGGAGCTCATGAAAAAGTTTAGGATGGGACCACGGGCATGCAACTGGTGTTATGCAAGGTGGCCATATATGCAAAATGCAAAAATGTAAAATATAAAATGCTATATGTAAAAGAGTGTTCAAAGGAGTCTTGTTTATTTCATGCGAGGTCTTTAAATTAGGGAACATTGTGTCTAATGCCTCTAAGAGAGGACCAATCAAAGAATAGAAAATTCACAACTTAGGGGATGCAGTGCATCGCATCAAGCTGCTAAGAGGAATGTAATATGCTAAGATAAGTCACTTTCATGAAGGACATCACACCAAATGTCATCCACAAAGTGGAAAACACATCATATGAAGTAATAAGGCTTCACTAGGAACCAAGGACAAAGAAAAGTAGATGAAAAATAAATAATTCCAATGTATGCTCCCACTTTAAAGGAATTTCTACACACGGTTTTTTGAGCAATTACTTTAAAGTAGAGAAATGAAAAATGAAAAAAAAAAGAAAAGGACATGAGAGCCTACCTTGGAAATCTATATGCCAAGTGATATGCTTCTAAGTACAGCTATGTCATGGAAAGGATAGTATGTCACATGCGAGTCAACTTAGGACATATCGTCCACATCCAAAGCTTGCTCTTATTATTTCATGAAAGGTTAATGACCAATCAAAAGAGGAAACGAAAAGTGGCATACGAGGACAAGGCTAACGAACCCCTTGCCCCCACTAAGTGCATTGAAAATGTGAGCCAAAGAGGATGAAGGTATTTATTAGTGAGAGGAACTAGGTGCTTCAACACAAGGAAGATCACCACACTCCATGAGATGTTTTAAGTTTATTGTTTCAAGAAAATGGAGTGAAGGGAGGTAACCCTAAATCTATCTTGAAAGAGTATGATATGTTAGTTTGCATCATGAGTACATTGCATCCATGTGCAGGAGGTAGATTGTGTCTGATACCATAACAATCTTCCAAGTTAAATGAATGGGTTGTGTGATTCTGAGAAGGATTGGTTTCTATACAAGAAAATAAATCCTTGTTAGTGTTATGTGTTGTTCCTTCATGAGGGATGGGAGTTATATATCCCCCATCACCAACATGGGGTAATGTTGTTGATGTAGAACCAAGTTGAGCATATAAAACATAGGGTTGTTTTGGTTTAGCTTGTGGGATTTCACACTCTCTATTAAAGGGAGGCATAAGACCTCAATCATTATTAGAACTTGTATCTAAAAATGAATTGTTTGTATAAGACTCTTTGGACCAAGAGGGTGAGATTTTGGAAAAAAAATTGAAAGGAGGTGTAGAATCTAATGACTCCCAATTATCATGAAAGAGTTTTTTTGTAGGTGAAGGATTAGCATCAGCGTGTATAGGTTAAAGTTTTGATTTAGGAATTAAAGGATTAAGGGAGCTAGAAATGTTTTGATTAGTTAATTTATAGCTTCATTCATCTACATCAACTGTGTATATCTTGTTATTGTATTCAAATTTCATTGTATGGTGAAGGGTAGATGGGACTCCTTCCATAGCATGAATCCATGGTCTCCCTAGGATAAGATTTTATGGAAGGGGTCCTTTTATGATATGTATAGAGGTAGGAAACATGATAGGTCCGACCTTGATAGGTAATGTGATCACCCCTAGTGGTTTCCTATTAACATTGTCAAAGCCAGGAATATGAACATTATTAAACTGAATAATATTTTTGTACATGCCAAGTTTGTTGAGGAGGTCCATGCTACAAACATTAATTTTTACTCCATTGTCTATGAGAGTGTGTCTGACTAAATTTTCATTAATGATCACCTTCATCATCAAGGGATCATTCTTATATTGAATCTTAAGTGATGGTAATTCATGTTTAGGGAATGTGATTTTAGTTTGGGTTACTTGCATGGGACAAGAGGAGGATGTTACATTAATCAATTTTATGTAAGATTGGATCTCATCCATCTATATTCGCAACATTTCTTGAAATAAACACTTTTATATAGGTGATATTTGAATGATTTTCCATATAGATAGATTAGCAAGAGTCTTTTTAAGATCATCAACACTAGGTACTCTAAGTTGAGAAAAGGGTAATTGTGCAGGAGTGATGTGTGATCCCCTATATGTTTGAGTCACTAAGTTACAACTTAGTGGCTGAAAAACATTGTTATGATTAGATTGCATCATCGATTTGAAGAAATCTCTTAGTTTTTTATGTGATTCACTAGTGGGAGGGGACTTAGAAAGCTCGCCAATTAAAGGAGATCCCACTTGAGTTATCATAACCTTGAGAATCTTGTCTTTATTTGTATAATTTGTTGGTAAATGGGATTCTAATGTCACTTGATTATCTGCACCTAGGGAAGGTGTAGTGTTTGAAGGATATGTTTCAAGGTTCACATGTTCTTGCACCATGATATGCGCCCTAGGAGGAGATTTTTCAGAAGAACTACAAACCAAATGTTCTTCACATTCAAAGGTTGGTTCTTCTAAAAGGAATTCATCACAAGTAGGAGAATGATCAATGGTGGAATTATTTTTGTAAGTATGGATGTGTTTGGTGATGTTGTCATTAATATTGTCATTGATGTCAACACTATATAGGTTGAGTAAGTTGGATTTTTCCAACTGCTTTGGAGAAAATTTGAGAAATAATGAAAGTTGTGTTGAAGTATGTTCTGGGTGTGCTTTGGTATTGTGATCCGCATTTCTCCTGTGTTGACCCAATTCCTATGCAGATTTATAGGCGTATTCATAAGCTTAAATGGACTGTATATTCCGAGTATCATCTTCTAGTTCAAAGGAGAGTAAAATTTATGTTCATCAGTGTGTGAACTAGTTGTCAAAGTTATCTAGTTATTGATTGGGAGAAATGTTTTGGCTCCACAGTCTTCTGGTATTTGGTTTCAGATCTTGCAGATCTATGAGAATACTATTTCTGATGGTTTATGTGTTCTAATAAAATTTCCTTTGGTTTGGCGCTCCTAAAGACCTACTCCAAAGTCTCTATGTTTTTTATGGTTGTCCTAGTTGAACTGGTGAAGTGTTCTATGCAAATTAAGTTTGTTGAAGTTGTTATGGATGTATCTGAGTTGTTCTTAGAAATGGTAAAATGATTGGTGAAGTGTGTTGAGAAATCCACATTTTTTATCTTGCTAAAGATATGCATACTTCAAAGATCATTGGTGTTTTCATTAGTTTTGGCAACCCTGGTGTCTACACGTTACATTTGGCTTTTGCATTGACTTGAGGAAGTGTATACGAGCTTCAAGATGTTGTTTGGGTCCTAAATTAAATATGTATTTGGTCCCCTCACATTCTTATCCATCGTAGGAATTTTGAGTAGCTAACCTAATTTGAATTTGTAAATAAAATTGTCTAGTCAACCTTGGAGAATGCTCCTGAGGTTGAAGATGGTATAAGTACAAGTTAAGTTGTAGTGAATTTCATATCCATCCATCATTTGATTCAAGCAAGAGAAGAGTGTGTGAAAAAGTGTGAAAAGAAAAGTGTGGAAGAGCGAACTGTGGAAATAGTACTTCATTGTAGTCATAAACTTCTGATCAAGTTGCGAAGTGTTTAACTCCTAGTGGTGGATCTTTATCTATTTCTTTGTATTTTTTATAGGCAGTGAGTCTCTTTTGGACAATGAGTCCTAAGGCAATTAGCCCTTGATCTAGGTAACTTGAGCCTTTGTATTTGGGTTGTGAGCCCTCTGGCAGCAAGCCTTTTGTATTTGGTATTGCATTACTAGTATACTGTGAGTTAATCCTTGTTGTGGTTTTTCCCTCATTAGGGTTTTCAACGTAAATCTAGTGTCTTTGGTGTCGTGTTTCTGTTATCTACATTTGCATGTTCACACTTAATAACAAATTGAAGATAAAGTGGAATTGATTAAGTTAAGAAGTAAATAATTTGATACAACTGATTCACCCCCCCTCTCAGTTATCTTGTGCATTTCAAAAATTGTCTTGTGCATTTCAACGAGAAGAGGGACAACTAAGATAGTCATGACTTTCATCAATTGTATTTTGTACCAGCAAAGTATCTTCTTCACAACTAAGAGAGATACTAGGAGAAGGATAAATGTTATTGTCATGATCCCTTATGGTTGTGTTTTTTTCTCATTCAGTGAGGTAAGAGGAGAGAAACAACTAGAATTCCCATAACGCTCAATGATTGGTTCTTCGAACATCAAAATATCTTCTTCACCCCGAGGAGAGATATTAGGAGAAGAACTAATATTATTATTAGGAATTTTCAAGGTTGTATTCTCTATCACTAAAACACTCTCATAGAGAGAAGGTAGGGAAGGTTTCTTAGCATATCTAGATATGTACGATACTAGTATTTTTTGAATAAAAATTAAAAAGGACATGTAACCATTTCATGCAATGTTTTAACAATATAAATAATTTATATGCACATATACAAAACATTTTTATCCAATGTATATATGAAAGAATGAAAAGAACTTTTATTAAACATAAGGAAAGTTTTATGAATAGAAACATTGTATAAGAAAAACTGAAAAGTACTTTTATGTATGTTAGGAAATTTTTTATAAATGTAAGCATTTTAAGATCTAATGATGAAGGTATATCAAGAATGACTACCCAAAATTGATGATTTTGAGTTAGAAGCCTAAAACCTATGTTTCTAAAACTTTCTAGACTTACAGTATATGATACTAGGAGGCTAAGAAAGAACATAAATGAGGTTTTTGATTTTGTAACAAGTAGTTAAAAATGTGAACTGGGACTAAGTTGCTTAGAATGGCGAATTACTCACAAGAGGGATTTTTTTCAATATTTTTGATTTTTTTGATTGGTTTTGATGTGTTTCAGGCTGTATGATGCAATCCTAAGATGCAAATGCAAAATTTTATAAATTTTCAATGAACATATATATGCAAAAATTGAAGCTAAATGAGGTTTTCACTAATGCAATTGTGAAAACACTAGAATGCAAAACAATGCAAAACCCTAATGCAATGTGAATGCAAGCCTTTTCCTAGGATGCAATAACAGAGGTTGAGAAGTGTTCTAAGGATGGGTTCACCAAAATGAACCACTGAAAACATGCATTTAGGGAAAGAGGATTCCCCAATGGGCTCCTAGGGTTTTTCACCTAGAAGCTTGGTTGGGAAATAACTCTTTCACACTAAGTATTCTTGGTGTTTCATTCAAGATTAGGGTTAGATGTCTGTAATGTGTGTGAATGATGTAAAATGTATCTAAATAGAAGCATATAGATGCTAGAAATGAAAATAAGTGATTGAATACTGATACTAAATCTAGAAAATGAGTTATGCTTGAAAACACATTCTGATATACAAATAACCTAAGAAACATAAACAAACTGTTACATAAATGAATAAAACTAAAGGGGTGCACCTAGGAGTGAGTTGTAGACTGGAATGGAGATTCAAAATGTTGTTGATGTAAAATTTTTGGCCTATTGGGACAATTACGCCATTCTAGGTGACTTACTTCCAGATCTGGAAAACTGCATCGGATCCCATTTCAGCCAAATGGGTGTCCAAATATGTAAAAACTTCCAAAAAATGAGTTCAATGGGACTAAGTCACCACTATTGGTGACTTAGTCCTATTGGATGTTGTGGTTGTATTTCTGATATGTGGTTTCCAGTGATTTCAACACTATTAGCATTGGTGATTCTGAAGGTTGTATATGTCGAGGATATTGAGAAAATTGTAAGAAATATATTGCAGGCAGTTTGTGATGCTGTGAAGATTCAAGTGGTGATAAGTTGTGCACATTGAATTTCAAGTGTCATGCACTAAAGGGTTTGTTTCCAAGCCTATGTAGTAGGTTGTCCAAAATTTTTAATGGTACGCATCAAGAATTGACGAAGATATGAAGTTTTGTGCTCCTATAGTAACTATGTTATTGTAGTAGGTGTTTTTAGAAGAAGAGGATAAAATAATGAAAATTTCATTTGTTACGCATGTTCCTGTGATGTTCATGGATGATTCTAGATCATTCTCTATCCTTTTTGTACCTCTGCATTGTTTGGTGTGATCGTGATCAAAGATTTTTCTGATCTATGCTTGAGTTTTCATGTTCTTGGCTGACATGATGGTGGTAATGTATTGTAGATCCATGAGGATTAATATTTTATTGTTTGGTGTGTTTGAGGATGTTGATTTAGGTCTTCACTATGTTGTGACCAACTTAGGTTGGTGTGCATCAAGATTTGTTCATGTATTAATGCTGACAATTGTAATTTATTCTTAATTTTGGCCGACAGAGTTGTTGATGTAAATCCATATAGTGGATATATAAGAGATATTGTCTCTTCATTGTAAGTGTATGCTCAGTGTATGTATGTGAAATACATGTGTGAATAAAGATCAAATCATTTAGGATCAAAGTGGAGTGTGAAAGAGATTGAGCAGAGTGTGAAAGAGTTTGAGCAGAGTGTGTAGAAGTTTTTATGTGTCTAGCCGAAACTGTCATCAGGCTTTTGTAGAAGCTAATTTCTTAGTTCAGCCTCATCAGATGGATTTAATCTGATTATTTTATGTAAGGCAGTGAGCCTTCCTCTGAGAAGTGAGCTATAGGTAGTGTGCCTAAATGCATTTGCATTCCCTATTCATTTATTTCATTATACTTCTAATAAGGTATAATCTTATGGATTAACATCCACCATGGTTTTTCCCCTAACAGGGTTTCCACGTATAAAAATCTTGGTGTTGATATGTCTTTGATGTATTGTTGATTTATGCTTCCATTGTTAATTACCAGATCTGAGATTAAACATTGTTTAAGGTTAAATAAACTTAATCTCTATAATAACTGATTCAACCCCCCTCTCAGTTGTCTATCATTGTTTTACCAACAATTGGTATCAAAACAAGTTCCTCTAAAGGGAAAGTTTAACAACTTGAGGTGATCTGAGGTGGCATCTTAGAAGGATAGTTCTATATATGATGGAACAAACTACTCTCTATGGAAAATTAGTATGGAATGTCATTTGAAGTGTATTGGTGAGCCTTTTTGGAAGATTACAAAGAATGCATATACTATTCCTTAGAATGGTCCCTCTATTGCTGATGAAATCAAAGAAGTTGAAACAAATACTAGGGCCATTGAAGCATTGTTGAGTGCTTTGACAGATTCAGAGATGAAAAATGTGATAGATCTGAATACTACACATGAGATCTAGAAAAAATTGGAAACATTGTATGAAGGAGATGCACTAGTGAAAGTTGCTAAGATATAGAGTCTTAAAGGAAAATGGGAGGACATGAAGATGAGTGAAGATGAGAACATCCTCTTTTTCTCTCAAAAGATAAATGAACTAGTGATGAGCATTAGATGTGTTGGTGGAGTCTTGGATGAAGAAGAGATTGTGGCTAAATAACTTAGATATGTTCCTCCTTCCAACAAAATAAAAGCTCATGCTATTGATGAACTCAGGATAGTGAAAAATGTGACAAGAGACACGCTGATTGGAAAACTTGCTACCTTTGAGTTAAGTGAATTTGGTGAATCAACTCCTAAGACCGAATCTGCATTCAAGGCTACTATATCTGGGAAAAGCAAGCATAGATATGATCCAAGAGAGAGTTCCAAAAAGACATTCAAGTATGAAGATGAGATTAAACAGATTGAAGATGAAGAAAAAGAATTAGAAGAACTAGAAGCATTGATTGTGAAAAGAGAAGCCAGAGGTCATGGTAAGTTTTGATGGTGTTTTCTGCATAGCAACAACTCAGATATAATATGATATCCTATCTCTTGAAAGGTAAATCTCTATCAGCAAAGAGATAACCCTAAGGTCTCTAATGTCAAGTCTTGACAATGCAATAGAACAACTCAGTGATAAATGTGAAAATCTTGGTAATCACAAGGGGCCTTACAAATGAACAATGTTGGAAGCGTACATTCATCAGATGTAGCAAAATAGTGATGCTTTCAATCCTAAAACTAACCTAGATTCAAAATAAATAGCAAAAGAGATAAGGGTTTCAAAGAGATCCTAATGCTAACACCTAAGATCAATCACAACAATGAAGAATTTTGCAAATGGACAAATCTCCAATAAAAAAAATCTCTGCTTGATCAAGGACAAGCCCACAACTCTGCAGAAATGGTGCAATCTTCTAAGGAAACTAAGGATTTTCATACTATGAACATTCATCCACATACCCAGTAAATGGTGCAATGTAAAAAAGTATCCATAGTTGAACTTAGCACAAAATAAGGCCCAGGCTAACTTTACACAGCAACTTATAATCAAAAAATTGCTAAAAGTATGGACCGGAGATCGATCAACATCATTAACATTTCACCATTGCCATGAAAGAACTGAAAAACTAGCATCTAACACTAAGAATTGAGAAAAAGAAACCATAAACTGCCCAAGGTAAATACAAAGTTTTCCAAATCAATAACTCAGTTGCATTACTTCTCCAACATTATATAACAATTTCCAGTCTATCTCCTCTCCTATAGCTAATTTCTTAAATCTACTTCCCAATTCTGGCCTTTTACAACTTCTAATCAACTCTTCTAACCCAATCTAACTACTTACAAATGAGAAGACACTGGCATTTTACAAAAAATTATATTTTGAATCAATGGCTAGAATTTAATTCATCCAATGGCATATATTACACTTCTAGAAGCATCTAGTTGTTACATTTAATTTGGGGGCTCATGGTACATCATCATCCAATCAATTACATTCAGTTGCATTATGGTCCAATGACATTAATTTTGAGAAAATCCGCATTGGAGAATAAATACAGCTTCACATGTCTTTCCTTGTTAAATGCACCTCTCCAATTGGTATACAACTGGTGGCACAGATTCTTATTCAAACCCCACTTTAATATTTGAGTTGAACTTCTCCAAATTTCCCTCTTGGCACGAATCCATATGCAAGTCCCCTTTTTTATTTATATAATCCTGAAAAACAGATATCATCATTAGTAGCTCACATGTCAAAATCCAATCCAAATTAAATTTAAATACATTTTTGCCCCTTTTTAAAAAAACCTTTACATTTTCGAAAAAAATTTATTTTATTTTTATAAATTGCATTTCGGAAAAAAATTTTAAAAAAAATTCCATTTTGGAAAATTTCAGGATTTTGAGGGCTTGAAGGAATTTTTCAAAAGGAAATTTCCACTTTTGGAAAATTTCGGGTTTTTGAGCGCATGAAGGAATTTTCCAATAAAGGAAATTTCGGGATTTTGAGAGCCTAAAGGAATTTTTTGGAAAATCCGCTCAGGGAGGAAAATCCCGAAATTCCAAGCAAAGTCAAAATCCCCTAAACCTCATAACTTTTTTTCTATAAGGAATTTTTGAAAAGTTCAAAAATCAACTTGGCCTAATTTTTTGTCCTCTATCCATTGGTGCAAAAATATTTACACATAACATTGAAAATTCACTTCAAAATCCCCATTTCCAATTTTCAAGACAAGTGAAGAGCCCCCAGAGCCTCAAAATATTGCCTTCATCAAACCAAGTCTTGAATTAATCCCAAAATAACCTCCCAAGAAGAGAAAAACTAAAATTGACAAAGCCAAGGTACAAAGATGTAAAAAAAAAAAAAGAGGGTCCCTGCCTCTGGTGGGGCGTGTGTGCAAAAAATGCACAACAGTAAGTACAAAGGAAAGTTACCTATCAATTTTTTTTCTTGTAGTAAAATAGGTCATTTTGCATCAAGGTGTCTTGAAAGAGTGTCTAAGTATAAACCTGATAAGACTAGATTTCAAAAGTAATGTTATTATGTTGAAGAAGGTGTTACTAATGATGAATCTGATAAAGAAACTGTAAATGAAGATGGATGGGTATTCATTGCTATCAAAGAAAACAGTCAAGTGTCCCCTGAATCTACTAGTAATGTGAATGTTGAGAAGGATCTTGCAACAAAAATTGAAGAAAAGGATGAGTGGGTAATTGATAGCGGATGCTCACATCATATGACTAGTGAAAAAATAAAGTTTGTAAGCTTGGAAAACTATGATGGTGGTGTTGTAAGATTTGGAAACAACACTTTTGGTGTGATTCATGGCAAAGGCACTATTTCTTTTGGTGGTAAATATAATATTGATGATTTTCTTTATGTAGAAGGCTTAAAGCATAACTTGTTGAGTGTTGGATAGATGATAGACAAGGGTTACAATCTTCAGTTCAAGGATGGTAAGTGCAGGATACAGAGAATTTCTAGAAATGTGATTGCTTCAAGTACAAAGACAAGAGGTAATATTTTTCACTTAAGTGCTACTAGTGAAAGTTGTTTAATTGCTCAAGTTGATGTAAGATGGTTATGGCATAAGAGGTTGTGATATTGCTATCAGGATTCAACCGTGTAGTTTTCAAGTCAAACTCATTGACCCACGATTCATGAGTAGTGGTTCACAAGAACCCATCTCTCATGATAATGAATGGTCCACTTAACACTCATTGCATCTAGGTGAAGCATTGGTCCATCCTGGGAGGTCACCCATCCCAGTACTGCTCCAACTCAAGTGCCCTTAACCAAAGAGTTTCCTCCAAGGTTAAGCCCACTTAGCTTTCTACCCCATTTGCAAAACCTTCAGCAAGTGTTGTTCCTTATGAACCATTCATTATAGAGCCCCTTTAGCTCATCAATTGATAAGTAGGAGGTTTCTTCCACAGCGTGTCAAATTATGATATTGCTATGAAGATTCAACCATGTAGTTTTCAAGTCAAACTCATTGACCCATGATTCATGAGTAGTGGTTAACAAGAACCCATCTCTCATGATAATGAATGGTGCACTACTCATGAATCATGGCTCAATGAGTTTGACTCAAAAACTACACGATTGAATCCTGATAGCAATATCATAATTTGACACGCTGTGGAAGAAACCTCCTACTTATCAATTGATGAGCTAAAGGGGCTCTATAATGAATGGTTCATAAGGCACAATAATTGTTGAAGGTTTTACAAATGGGGTAGCAAGCTAAGTGGGCTTAACCTTGGGGGAAACTCGGTGGTTAAGCGTGCTTGAGTTGGAGCAGTACTGGGATGGGTGACCTCCCAGGACAAACCAATGCTTCGCCTATGTGAGCATCACCTAGATGCAATGAGTGTTAAGTGGACCATTCATTATCATGAGAGATGGGTTCTTGTGAACCACTACTCATGAATCATGGGTCAATGAGTTTGACTCAAAAACTACACGGTTGAATCCTGATAGCAATATCATAATTTGAGACGTTGTGGAAGAAACCTCCTACTTATCATAAGAGGTTGTGTCATGTGAACTTTGACAACATTATCAAAATAAGCTCTTCTCAAGTAGTCAGAGATCTTCCTAAGTCAGTGAAGCCTACTAACACTATGTGTTAAGAATGTCAGATGGGAAAGCAGACTAGAAATTATTTTCAAAGAAAACAATATAACTCTAATGGAGTACTAGACTTGGTACATACTGATCTATGTGGTCCATCCAAAATCAGAAGTTTTCAAGGTGAAAGGTATTTTATGTTGCTTATTGATGATTACTTTAGAATGATATGGGATGCTTTCTTAAGAGAAAAACATGAAGCATTAAAAAAGTTCAAAAGATTCAAAGCAATGGCAAAGAATGAGATAGGTCAAAAGATCAAATGCTTAAGATCAGACAGAGGTGGCAAATTCACTTCATGGGAATTCAATTCTCTTTGTTAAAATCATGGAATCCAAAGACAACTATTTTCTCCTCGAACCCCTCAATAGAATGGAGTTGTTGAAAGAGAGAACAAAACTATTCTAGACACTACTAGAACCATGATGCTAGAAGCAAATGTTCCTCATTTCTGGGTATGTGCAGGATCATCATGGAAAAAACAGGCCCTTAAGTGGCAATAAAAAGACAAAAAAGCAAAGTTAGACAACTTGACGTAAAAGTTTGAATAAGTTATCTATATTATTTCAAAAAAATGTAAAAAAAGAATCTGTAGAAAATTGAATATAGTTTCTAAACTACTAGACCTTTATTTAAAAAAAAAAAACTATTTGATGAAAATTTGAAATTTCAATACAGTAATATTTAAATTTCAGGGTAAAAATAAGAAGTAGGTGTTTGTCTGACCACCCTAACCACAATAAAATGATAATATTTTAGATATAAGTAGAGGACTCATGTGCCGATGTGATGCATATTTTTTTATAACTTTTTTCAAAGTAAATAATTAATTATGATTTTTTTATTATAACTTTTTAAAAATATAAAATCTCGTCTGTCTAGCCACCTTAACTTGGTTAAAAATTCATGAAATTCAAATTATTATTTTTAATCCTATAGTAGGCAAAGCATAGAATGTGACGCATGTTTCAGATTCAAAAAATATGATACCATTTGAAAGTTATAGATATTTTCCAATCAACCTATCAATCAAGACTTTATTTGTAATTCTAATAGAAAATGAATAATAATTATTTATTAGATTCAAAGTAAAGCATAATTTATATTGGTGGAAAGCTGAGAATCTCCTCTAAAAACCCTTTTTGTTTCATCAATTTTGGGTAAAAAAAAAATCGTCAGCCACATGGTTCATCATATGGTTTACATATCGCCAATTTTTGGCCCATCATGATCCTACACATACCCTTCTACCTATAGAGAAGCTGTAGGCACTGCCGTGTATACTATCAATCGAGTAAATGCCAATAGTAATTCTTGTAAGATCCCTTTTGAGCTATGGTTTGGTTCTAAGCCTACTATCAAGTATTTCAATATTTTTGGAAGAAAATGCTACATCAAGAGAGATGATGATATAGACAAGTTTGATGCTAGAAGTGATGAAGGAATCTTTCTAGGTTACTCTACTAAGAGAAAAGTTTACTGGTGCTTTAATAAAAACGTTGAAGAAAATGGTTGAAAGTCCAAATGTTAATGTTGATGAAGATAATGATAGACCATCTAGATGTAGTGGATATAATTCAGATGATCATCGTGATAGTACTAACAATGGAAAGAATGTTCACACACATAATCAACTTCAAATTGTTCTAGTGAACCAAGGGAATCAAGAAATAGAAACTAGCAGAAGTGCAAGAGAAAGAACACAAGAACAAGAAGTTGAAGAAAGTCCTAAAGTTCCATGGTATGTAAGGTGAAATCATTTTGATAGTCAGATCATAGGAGATAAGTGAAAACATTTGAAAACTAGAAGAATAATTTTAGAATACAACTGTCTAATTTCCAAAACTAAACCTAGCAATATCAATGAAGCATGCAAAGATGAATATTGGATGGAAGCCATGAAAGAAGAACTAATGTAGATAGAGAAAAATGATACATAGGATCTTGTTCCTAGACCTCAGAACAAAAATGTGATTGGAACCAAATGGGTGTTTCGGAATAAGCTGAATGAACAAGGTGAAGTGTTCAGAAACAAAGAAAGACTAGTTTGCAAAGGGTACTCATTGATGGAAGGTATTGATTTTGAAGAAAAAATTTCCCCTGTTGGTAGAATTGAAGCTGTAAGATTATTTCTTTCTTATGCTTCTTTCAATAATTATAGTCTATTAGATGGATGTAAAGTCAAAATTTCTAAATGGGGAGCTAGAAGAAGAAGTCTATGTTGAGCAGTCGGATGGATTGCAACTGACTGACAAAGAAAACATGGTATGCTAATTGAAGAAAGCTATATATGGACTTAAGCAAGCTCCTAGATCTTGGTATGATAGATTGGATAAATACTTGCTGAAGCTTGGATTCAGTAAAGGTATTGTTGACAACAATTTATATTTCAAGTTAGATCAAAATAAAGAGTTGACCATTGAAGTCTTTGTTGATGACATTATTTTTGAAGGTGATGATGATTTGTGTATGAAGTTTGCTGATGAAATGAAAAGTGAGTTTGAAATGTTAATGATTGCAGAACTGAAATTCATTTTAGGATTACAAATCACTTAGCTAGAAGATGGAGTCTTTATATCCCAATCCAAATATGTAAAAGAGTTACTGAAAAAGTTTGGCATGGAAGGCTCAAAGACAGTTGGTACACCTATGGTAACTGGATGAAAACTTACACAGAATGATGATTCTTCTAAAGAAAATCAAACAAGATTCAAGTCAATGATTGGTGGATTATTCTATTTGACTTAGACCAAGCCAGATATAATGAATGCTGTATGCATGGTTTCTAGATATCAAGCTGATCCAAAAGAGTCTCATGTGATTGTTGTGAAAATAATCTTCAGATACCTGAAAGGGACAATTGACTTTGGTCTTTGGTATCCTAAGGATGATGACCTTATCCTTAGTTCTTTTACTGATGTAGATTGGGTAGGATATGTGGATGGCAGGAAAAGTACTAGTGGTGGTGCATTCTTCTTGGGAAAGAATTTGGTATCTTCGCTAAGTTAAAAATAGAATTTTGTTTCCTTATCTACTACTGAGGTAGAATATGTTGTTGTTGCAAATAGTTGTACTCAAGTATTGTGGATGATGTAGATGTTGAGAGATGTCACAATTGAGTATGAAGAACCCATTGCCATATTCTGTGAAAACTCAAGCACCATAAACATTTCTAAGAATCCAGTGTTGCATTCAAAGACAAAGCATGTATCCATCAGATATCACTTCTTGAGAGATAAAGTAAGTGACAAAGAATTTAGACTGGAGTATGTACCTACCAAGGAGAAAATTGCAAACATCTTTACTAAGCCATTGCCTAAGGATAATTTTGAGTACCTCAGAGGAAAGATAGGGGTGATTTCCCCTCCTGATCAGAACTAAGTGATGCAGGTCTTTGCATCAATCCGTGAATTCATAGCCATGTCTTATTTTAGATTGATGTTGTGGTGACTGCTACTTAAGGGGAATAGTTAGATGTGATAAATATGAGGATCAGAGCATGTGTACCTTTTCCATTGATTTCAGAGAGGGAGAAGAACAATGTGAAAAATTCTTGAGGTAAGGGGGAGAAGAGTAAAGAAAGGGAGAAAAGAGCTATGAGAGGATAATTGCAGATCAAAGGGAGAGAAGTATGTGAACAACCAGTTGTGTTGATGGTATTATTTTTCACATCATGTGTTGCCATCAATTCCAAAGGGGGGGATTGTTGGATGTTGTAGTTGTGTTATTCATATGTGGTTGTCATTGATGTCAATACTATTAGCATTGGTGATTCTAAAGGCTATATATGTCAAGGATATTGAGAAAATTGTAATAAATATATTGAAGGCAATCTGTGATGCTCTGAAGATCCAAGTGGTGATAAGTTGTGCACATTGAGTTTCAAGTTTCGTGCACTAAAGGGTTTGTTTCTGAGCCTGTCTAGTATGTTGTCAGAAAGTTTCAATGGTACACATCAAGAATTAAGGAATTTATGAAGTTATGTGTTCCTACAGTCACTCTGATACTGTAGCAGGTGTTTTCGGAAGAAGATGAAATTCTAGCAACTTGATTTGTTGCACATGTTCCTATGATGTTCGTGGATGAGTCTAGATCATTCTCTATCCTTGTTGTACATCGAAATTGTTTGGTGTGATCATGATCGGAGATTTTTTCGATGTGTGCTCGAGTTTTCATGTTCTTAGCCAACATGATGGTGGTAACATGTTGTAGATCCATGAGGATTAATATTTTATTTTTTGGCATGTTCGAGGATGTTGATTTAGGTCTTCACTATGTTTTGACCAACTTAGGTTAGTGCACATCAAGATTTGTTCATGTATTAAGTTTGAAAATTGTAATTTATTCTTTATTCTTGGCCAACAGAGTTGTTGATGTAAATATGTATAGTGGATATATAAGAGATATTTTATCTTCATTGTAAGTGTATGCCCGATGTATGTATGCAAAATACATGTGCAAATAAAGATCAAATCATTCAGGAGCAAAGCAGAGTATGGAAGGTATTGATCAGAGTGTGAAAGAGTTTGAGCAGAGTGTGTAGAAGTTTTTTTGTGCCTAACTAGAACTGTCATGAGGATTTTGTAGAAGCTAATTTCTCAGTTCAACCTTATCAGATGGATTTAATCTGATTATTTTATGTAGGCCAATGAGCCTTTCTCTGAGCAGTGAGCTCTAGGTAGTGTGACTAAATGCATGTACATTCCCTATTCATTTCTTTCATTATACTTCTAATAGGGTATAATCTTGTGGACTAACATCCACCGTGGTTTTTCCCCTAACAGGGTTTCTACGTATAAAAATCTTGGTGTCCATGTGTCCCTAATGTGTTCTGGATTTATGCTTCCATTGTTAATTATGGGATCTGAGATTAAAGGTTGTTTAAGGTTAAATAAGCTTAATTTATGTAACAATTGATTCACCCCCCCCCGTCATATTTGTCTATCCTTTTTTTCCAACAGGTCCACTTTTGAATATCTGAAAAATACGAAAGTGGAAGTGGAATCCCTTGGTCCACTTTGGTTCATGATAGGTGTTTGGTTCAGATTCTACAGAAAATGGGTTGAAAGAGGTCTCCAAGCTTCAACTAGGGATTTTTTGACTTGATTGACTTTGATGAGTTGACAACACCTTTTTAGCACCTTTCTCTTTGACAAACCTGCATACAAAAACTTGCAAAGCACACATGCAAAGATGAGAAAAGGGGTTAGGGTTAGAGAATAGGGGTTTACCTTAGTCAAACTTAATTTTGGTAATCAAACCCTAAATGATGAAATGAAAGAGGAAAGGTAAGATGATTGAATAACATGTAAATTTAAACACTCACCAAACCCTTGTTGAAGAAGTCTAAATATATGCAAGAACCAGCTCTAATGGATGATGTCTGAAATGCTAAGTGCTTAAATGCTTGCTTGGGAAGACTGATTGCTTGAGTGCTTGTGAAGATAGAATGAGAGTGATGTAGATTGAGAAGAGATCAAATTAGGAGAAAAACCCTTATTTATACATGCTATCCCCTAATTCCCTGAAAATAACGCATTATAAGCTGACCTTAGGGTTTTGGAGACAAAATCTTGCTAGAATTTTGTTTTTATTTTGAATTTCATGCCAAAAGGGACTAAGTCGCCCAAGGCGGTGACTTAGTCCTTGGGAGACTTAGTCCACTTGGAAAAATTCAAGTGGTAATCAAGATTTGAAAGGTGGTTAATGATGTTTAATGGGCTTGTATCCTAAAACACACTTATGTCAGGCCTACAAGTACATTAAGGGGCCAATTTGTCATAAGAAAGGGTGAATTTGTTGATGAAAAGCCTAGGAAAGTGTGAAAATGTGCTACAACACTTTAATACACTTTGGAACAAGGCTTGGAAAGGGGTAAAAAGGGGTGTTTTTTAGATGAATTATCTTGAAAGGGTCTTAGAAAAGTGGGAAGATGTGTTACAACACTTCACAACACTTTTGTAAAACACCATTAGGTTGTTATTGATTTACAAGTATTCAAATCCTAATGTTAATGTGTTGGCCACATTACAACATTAGATCAAAGAAAACCCAAGCCAAAATCCAAGGGAAAATGCCCAAGTGAGTGAAAAGTGTCAAGGCTACACTTTTTGGCGACACACTAGGATTAACTTTTTTTTTGTGGGTGGGTTTATTTTTCTATTGTTTCATTAAGATGGAGATCATCGAGGTATTTAGATTGAATTTCAACCTTGATTTTCTATGATTAACCTAATTAGACTATGTGACCTAATATGCAAAATTCAATATCTCAATAATTAAAAGACTAAAACAAAGAATTGCAGGTAGATCTGGTAAGGGAAGGGGACTATGTACCTATCCTAAAAAATTCTTGTTATTTTGAATATAGGGGAAGAGTCACCTAGGGGCATATGGGTCCTTTTAGGCTTATTTTTCTCTATTTTTGTAGTCCTCTGATGGTAGATTTGAGATCTTCATTTTTGTTTATAATTTCTTTAAATCACTATCAGATAATTTTGTAGGTGAGTTTCCGCAAGTTGACAAGATGCAGGAATTCAAATGTAATAATTAATAATTGACCTTGAAGATTCCTTCAAGCCTCTCTA
Source organism: Sequoiadendron giganteum (assembly GCA_007115665.2). NCBI lineage: Eukaryota > Viridiplantae > Streptophyta > Pinopsida > Cupressales > Cupressaceae > Sequoiadendron > Sequoiadendron giganteum. Next base: position 29,591,503 of record VCHN02000014.1, read on the forward strand.
AACTTGAAAAATGTTCATTCACAAATTGAAGAAATTTTGTGCCATTTAGGGTCTTGCCTTTATCAAAACCCATGTTAGAGTTTCCTCTTCCATAATAGCATTTTCAATGATAAAAATGGATAAATGATAGGAAGGAATGATGAATCAAGAAAGTGTTTTAACTCACAACCATTTAATGGATTCCTTGAAGGACTGAAGTCATGTAGATCACTTCAAGGTCTTGTATCTTTCTTGCTTGAATTTCTTGGATACCTACAATAAGGGTTAGCCTTCACAAACAATGATAACATATAAACACAAATGAACTAACATAATATTTGACATGATGTTAGGATCTTGAATTGCTATAATAAAGCTTTGAAATGCTACTCTTGACTTGCTTGATAGTTCTCTCAATGTTCACTTATTTCTTGATCATTTCCCTTAGCTTTCAAACAATGCAATAACTAGGTATTTGTAAATATTTCTCTAATTTCCCAAAAGTTAAACCCCAAAAGCCAACATTTACAACTTGAAGTTGGAATGTTAAAATACAAACACCGACATATCTAAAATTGATCCACAAAAAAATAGGCGGATCCATACACCTTGTGGAAAATGGGTCCTAGCCCTATTTTCCAAGACACTAAGTGTTGGGGGAAAATATGAATTGGATTCATTTGTTCAATGCTTGCAATTTCATAAAAAATGGTACAAATGGGCTATAGAATGCATAATTTAGGAAATTAGGGACCCAATTAGGCTCAATAATTTAGGGGGGACAAAACACAGTGTTAAATTGTCAACGGATACAATTTGTAACATTAAATTTATTCCTCACTTTAGTGAGAGTGTGAACTTACACTTAGACTCACACTAAAGTAGAAATATATATGTCAAGAGGGGTTCGATTGTCCAAATGTTGAAAATATAGGATGACTAAGGATCTAAGGAGACTTCACAAGCCCCAAACATCCAAGATCCCATGGAAATACAACATAAGCACAATGGAGCACACATGTGTATATAATGTAGCAAGACAACATATACAAACATACAATGTAAAAATAAATTGTAAAAGGAGGCTATGGATAATCATGATCTAGCAAGCTATGTTATGCTAGGATCCACACCAATGGTTTTCATGACACACAATAGGAAAGTTTGAAATTTTCTAGGTGAATCACAAAGAAAAAGGCAACATGGGCTAGTGAAGTCTGATATTCACTAGGTGAGCCCCCAAGGAAAATGAGAAACATACTAGGTCTAGTGAAATCTAATATTCACTAGGTGTGCACCTAGGATAAAGTAGAAAAATGAGAAACACACTAGGTCTAGTGAAGTCTGATACTCACTAGGTGCATACCCATGTCAACCATACTAAAATTTATTCTCCCTAAAAACTATGATAAGGTGCTACAAAAATGATCATGATGTTATGCCAATGCATCATTAAATTCAATTCCTATGAACCAAGTGAGCCAAAAATGCTAATATAAAAACAACACTAAGTCCAATACATGTGAATAAAGTGAAGAAAATAATGCCAATGTATGGCCCCACCTTTAAGAAATTTTTGAACATCATGTTGTGAACAATCACTTTAAGGTAGAAAATGATAAATATCAAGTGATAAAATGTCATGAGAGCCTATTTGGAAAGCCCTATGCCAATGATATGTTTCGAAATAAGGCTACATCATGATAAGAGGTTACCCTCAAATGCAATGAAAACAACATAGAGATGAATATAGAAGGGATCCACGAATTTAGGGTTAGTATACACCTTTACTATGGTGAAATAATAGAGATCAGATCTAACATCATTCCCCAAATACTCGTGGAACAATGAACACAATAGAGGATTGACACATATAGAGAAGACAAACATGTTGAACACCTAGAATACTGAGAAGGGGGTGAATAAGTATTCTCTTAACCATTCAAATATTAAACATATAATAAATAATGAAAATTAAATTGTAATAAGGAAAGAAAGAGTGAAAAAATTCACAACATCACATAACACATGAACACTAGGATTTTTATGTGGAAAACATAAAATGGGAAAAACCATTGTGAGGGTTAGCTCACAATTTATTATAACTAGTTATAGTATATTACAAAAATGCTCACTGTAGATGGACTCATTGCCCATAGAGATAAAGGTAGAATAGAGAAGGTGGCTCATAGCTTATTTTCAACTATTTTAGATACATCTACAATATGTAGGAACAAAGTTCCAATGAAGTACAATACTAATTTTAATTCAACGCTCTATGATGCTCTTCATTCACACAACTTAGATCTTTACAAAATAATTAAAACTACTCTACTTAAATTCACATCACACATAATACATGTCACATCAATATCTCATGTATATCAAAACACCAAAAATAATCTAGCATATATATACCCACATCAATTAGAACATCAATTAGGTTGGCCTAATTAGATGTAATACCCAAAATATAATTTGTCGGCTCCAAAACATATCATCCATAACACATGCCACAATTAAAATCTCAAAATTCATTAAGATAATTTGGAATGGACCTATAATAGATCCCACATAAGATAAAAATACTTATTCATCCTTCACACAACATCAAATGTGTTAGGTTCGCTCCAAATAAGACCTAAAACAAAATCCTTCATTTGTTTATCCACATATTGAAATGTGGAACTAAAAAATCAATACCATCCAGAATTCACACTCAAATGATGTCTAGAAACTTAACTTTAACACTGCAAATCCAAAAATTCATCCATGGAGAAGTGTGGAATCTCCTAGACAAACACACTAAATAGAAAATGACTATAATATGTCGGGAAAAACTCTATTACTCATATCTTTCAAACCTCTTATCCAAATAAGATGAAATATTAGATTTATCTATATTTAACTTCCACCAAATTAATTTTAGAAACATAGAGTGATATCTTCATTTGTGGAGTGGTGCAAACCCAAAAATTGACGTATTGTGACACTAAACTGGCAGATTTGATACAATCGAATTTCTATGCAATTAATCTTCATAAACCAGCTTAATTTGCACAAATTTCTTCCTCAACACCTCAAAAACATGTTAGGATTAATAAAAATGATCCAAAACAATGTTGACATCAATGAAAACACTATATCATGTCATTATGCATATTCATGCTCATGTTGCCAGACAACATCATCAATGACAATCTCCTCAACCTTCCAACGATCTCCCCCTTTGTCATTGATGGCAACATGCTAAAAGCTAAAGCCTATCATGGCATCAAGATGCTAGGGAAAAAGGGGTTGCTACGTTATGGGTCAAAGGGGAATCTCTAAATATAATTAACAATCTAAGGAATTGTTCACCTCCTTCATGGAAAATTGAAAAATTAATTGTGGACACCCGATCTATGTTGCATGATTTTAATGAGGAATATATTTATCATGCCTTTCGTGAGGTGAATGTTAGAAACCCAAGAAGTGAAAGTCTAAGCAAACTGTGCAAGAGCTTATGCATGCGGGAAGTATTCCGTTAGCTGGCATGTTGGGTTTCTGCACATATGGTATGGTACTAGGTGTCTTATTAGCTTGTCATATGCAAGAAAGCATGAATGGGTCCCGGCAACAAGGCCTGATCAGGTACCCATGTACAAATGCAATAATGAGGTAGAGAAGGAAAACCCAGTGGGACAACCCCCCCTACAATGAGATGACTGCTGCAAAGAAGCACTGGAAGAACACTATGGAGTAACACTGGAACCACAATCTGGCAAGCAAGGAAAGATACTTCTGTCTACAAGAAACCATATCGGAATCATAATAATGTGACAGCAGACCCGATGCCACGGAACACTCGAACACTCCAAACTGGAACAACCCTGGAATCCATAAAGCAACAGTAGATGGTATGATGATGACAGAATCTGGAAGCTGTGAATCTCGATGCCGATGCCAAAACTAAGACTAAAACTCTTCCATGGTAAAAAGTACCATATAGACTCGGAACAATAACCACAAATTTAGTGGCCCTCAAACTGAGATGGATCCGATGCAGATCACTAACCATAGGCTCTCAATCTAAAGTGTGAACCAAAAAGAATCTGATATGTGTCAAGCTAAGACAAAAATGGCCAAAAGAAACTAAGAGACCAGATTACAACCCATGCAAGTTGCCATCAAAACACGATGAAGATTATTATGCAAGAAACCCCCCCGAAGGAACTTTATAATAGTTCATTTATTACAATCCCCAATGACTGAAAAAGGAGAGAATACCTAACATTCATAAATAGAAAATAAAAAATAGACCTCAGATCTATGTAGAGGACTGAACCAGCTTTCCAACGCTGCAAGAATGGCGAAAAAAGGATCACCGAGTCAAAAGATATGCCCTCCGAAGTGAAAAACAGAACATCTGAGTTCAAGGACCTGCAAAATAAAATTGGAGAAAAGTATGGAAAAACTAAAATATTGAATAGATCGGCGCCAGAATCAGCTTTCCAATGGTATCTCGTTTGCAAAAAACGGACACCGTACGCAAAAGTTACGCCCGATTTTGTAAAAGTGCTCCAGAATGGCCAATAAGGCCTACAGGCAGCCCAGGGGGCTAAAAAAATTTCGGCCCCTGGTCCTGCATGCGACCAGGGGCTGGCAGACAGGGGCCTGGGGCGGAGCCCCTGGTCGCCCATATGATCGGCGGACGAAGCAGAAGGGGCCGGGGGCTGGGCGCATAGCACCCGGTCGCCCATATGACCGCTGCTGATGCAGTTTGGAGCCCGTGGGGGCTGGTCCGGCCGACGGAGCTGGGTGGGGGAGCCACCGGTGGCGGTGGCTGCTGGGTGGCGAGGCGGCGGCGCCCGACTTCTGAACTGGAGGAGCCGGCACGTATCCCAAAAATTGCATTTTTTGGATTTTTTTTTCGAAAACCGCGTCTCGTGAAGCGTGCCAGGGAGGCCGTACGGCTTTCTTGGCAAAAAAATTTTGCCTTCCGGATCAACTTCGTCAAAATCGACGAAACGAAAGGCAATCTTAGGGTTTTTGGCAGCTGCGAACGCAATGGTGACCTCTGTTTCTGCTCAAAATGCTTCAAAAAAATGGCTACCTCCAGAGCTTCCAAAAAAATACCAAAACTGAAACCCTCACAGATCTGGCAAATCATGACCAAAATCTGCAAAATGAAAGTTGAACCTGACTTTTTCCAGCGCTCTGAATCCAATGGTGAAGCCCGATCTGATCCAAGACGCTACATAAATGAACTCAAGGTATAGAATCCTTGAGGAACCCCGAACGAAATCTGCAATGGTTTTCTCCAGATTTTGAGAAGAGGCTGCATGTCAAGGCTCTGATACCATGTTAGAAACCCTAGATCAGACATGCAAACCTAAACACCTTCCACAGAAGAGAAAACATCAAAAAAGCAGAGCTTTGCATGCGAATGTGCAAAATGATATTATTCAGGAATTCAATATTACAATGAGATGATTTGCTTTATAAAAGCAAAGTATGCAACCCTAATGTTGACCTAAAATTAGCTCAACCTAAGTAAAGTTATGCAAGTGTAATTAAATATTAATTACACTAACAGTGAATGGGGTGGCTAACTGGATGGAAACCTTGGGATGACATTAGCCAGATATTGGGAGGATAATGGTAATTTTTCTATTGATTTAACTACCTTGCTTAATAATGACAAATCTTAGCATGTTGGAGGAAGTCATCTCCTCGACTAAAGGCTTGCATGGTAATCATGTGCAACTCAGGTTTATAAGACACTTCATACTTGTGAAGCTCATTGAAATTTGTGGGTATCCAAATTGTAAATGTAGGAGGCTCCTTGCTATTGTTGTCTTCAGTACCACTACTGCTAGGCCTGCACGCTTTTTGGTTTTTTTTCTTCTTCTTGCCCTGGTGTTTAGATGCAATTGTACGTTGTTTTCTTTTTCTTCTGCGAAGTGCTTGCATTCAATGATGGGTGGGGAAAGGTGTAGGACAGATTCAACTTCTTGCAATGATTTCAAATCCTATGTGGAAGTTTGGGAGATTTTGCAGAAGGGGAGGTTACCCCTTTCATGGAGAAACTACATGGTTTTAAAACCAGTATTTCCTACGAGTTTGTCCATGCTTGGCATGGTCGGGTGTTGAGAATGTTTGGTAGGGACACCACTATCAATGAAGAATTCATTATAGAGGCTACCAGGATTTCCACTAAAGGAAGAAATTTTTATAGAGACAAAAATATAGTAGAGGCTACTAGGCTGAATTTTCTCTAAGACAGAGAGTGAGCTAAAATGGTGAGGCTCGACTGTGGGGGTTATGGTAGGACAAAAATAATACCTATCTAGAGGAAGGTTTCCATGGTTCTAATGCACTATTTCACCTTGGATCAATCAACTCTGTATGGACACCATTTTATGATTCTCAATCACTTTCACCATGGTAAGCTCATCTCTTTCTCGTTCTATCTTTTGCTCTCTTTGCAAGAAGGGATTATGAATTATAGAAATAATTTGAGGAACCCTTTTTTACATGAGGGTTTAGTGCTTCTTATCATGGATTATATTAAGGCTAATTGTATTCTTGAAGCCTCTAGTCTTGTTAATTTTGTCAAGTCAAAGAAGAGGGAGAAGGGGAGTGGGAATTTCCAAATTGAGGAGGTGGTTGGGAGTGAGGGTACAAAAATTGAGGAGGAGTCTTATGCTTGGTCTAATGATTACCACAAAAACTTGGACTACACTGCGAATTTTGATGGGAAGAAATGTTTTGCTAAAAAAATGAAACCCTGCAACTACATGTTAAACATAAAATTTAGGAGGCTTGTGATGATAAGGTTGAGGAAAATAAAGGTAGTAGGAGGAAGGCTAAGAAAAAGGGGTTGGTGTTCTCAAAGGATGAAGAAGAAAATATGTCAGAGGATTTAGGATTTAATCAAGTTGGTGAGGTGGCAGATCTTGGGCATAAGGACCTAGGTCATGGTGATGCTGGAGGGGCCCCTACTACTGGGAAAGTGAATAGTGTGGTGGATGTGGAAAAGTCACTTGTTGCGTTAGATTCTAAAGGTAAGGCTAATACAAAGGTTTATTTTATAGAAGTTTGTGAAGAGGATGACCCTCCCATGAGTTCCCATCAAGGGAGGGGTTTATTTTGTGGTGCCATGAATTGCTCGCAGGCCTCTGGCTTGGTTAAGGAAGGGGCAGATATTTCTTCCAATTTTCTCATGTAGCCAGTGTAGGAGGTTTATGACCTCCACAAGAAACATGATACAATTGCACATTGCAATAAATCTACTCTCAAAAGCCTAAAGGAATTTTTTTCCATATTCAGTCTAGTTAAATCATTGAAATCCAATGTGGGACTAATGGTGGAGGGAATGGCTAATTTAAAGATAGAATATGGCTCGAGGATGTCAATGCTAGAAAGGACCACCCTACTGTTGTGTAAAGACCTTGATACAATTATCAACCTTAGCAAGGAGAAAATAGAATCCTCCACTAAAGGGCTTTTGTTCCTGAATGAGAAAGCGAGGGAGTGGATTGGAAGATCTTTGTTTAGTGAGTTGGTGAACAAGGATGATGGTGAGGATGTTGACAAGGAGTAGTAGGTTGCAAAATTAGGCATAGGACCAAGTGTTCACAATTAGAGAAAAACTAAGAAGGGAAAAATGGTGCCAAGGTATGACGTGGAGGAGCTCATAGATATGCACGATAGGGTGATCTCTAAGGATCTAGAAGCAACCAAAATTGTTAAGGAACTTCTCTAAATGCTGCTTGTTTTCCTCTTTTTTTGTATGGTTTTGTTAATTTGGCTTTTCATATTTGATGATGGGGTGTTGATTGTTAGTTAATCAGCCTATTTTTTAGTGTTGGGTTGGGTTGCCAATTTTTGTCTTTGCTTCCTTTGATCTTTTTTGTACAGGGTTTTAGGGCCGCTTCAAAAAAAATTTATCGCTAATTAAATACATGTCGAAAATCTCCAAAAAATCTCTCTAATACTCTCCCCTTTGACATCAAGGGAAAAGGGTGCGTATAAAAAAATATTCTAACTCTTATCGTAACTCCCCATGAATGATGTAGTCATATATACAGATAGAAAAATAATGAATTGACTCCCCCTGATTTAAGTACCAAATAAAAAAATCAAAATTATAGTAAAAGAAATCTATATTGTCTGCATATTTACAAAGAATTTGAACTAAAATACATAAAAAGATAAAGAAATGGGTCAATTGGAGGTGGTTGATGCCTATAACTTCTTCAGTTGATCTTCCCAGACCTACCTTCCTTCTCATTCTTGCTTGGCCTCCGTAAGCAACCTATTTTGAATTTAAAATTCCAATAGAAGTTCCTCTCCCTCTTTTGAAGCTACAAGTACCAGATTCATCTTACTTGCCTGATCAGAACTAAGATGAGCTCTAGAAATAATTGTAAGTTTGGGATTGAATAGATCCATTACCTATCCAACATGTTGAATAATATGTTCTTTTTTATCCTGTAGCTGGAATAACTTCTTGTGAAGATCCTTTATGGAATTCCTTGTCTCACAAGTGAGGTCAACTACTGGGTCATATACACTAGAGATTACAATGATTTGAGACTAAATAGAGTCCATCTTCTTTCTTATACTTAGTGTGGCTCTAAGCCACTTCATTCCATATTGCAATAATGCCTTGGCCTCACCTTTGCATGCTTCTATATCCTTCAACAATTCTAAAAATCCTTATGTGCAATAACACATTTCTCTATGATCTTCAACATCTTTTTGTCACTTATCTTCTTCTCGAACTCTTTCTTTGCCTTTATCTTCACTCTTGATGCATATTTTTTGAAGGAATCAATCAAAATTTTGAGATTATCCATACCAGAGATAAATTTTTCTATGTCTGATCTAGGTATGATCTCATGCAATTCCTTCACAACCTCATCCATTAATTCTCTGCTCCTTTGATGTGAATCAGTTATCTCTTTTATGTTAGATGCATGCAACATGTATCCTAGTTCAAGCTTGTGGATAAGAGAGAAAGTCAATATTTCCTTGATTTATTTGTAGTTGTAGTAGTTATGAGGACACAACTGGATAGAAACTAGGATGTACACTCAATATATTTCTTAGAGAATCTCTGAAGGAGCCGAAAGATTCACCAAGAGTATTTGTAACTTTTGCAGCCTTTCCCTTATCATCTACAGTATCGAAGTCAACTGATTTTTCTTTCTTTATAGCTAAAGATGCACCCTTATTTGTGTCTTCATCTTCCTCTTTATCCTCTTCTTTTTATTCATCAACTTACTCTTCTTCCCTTTCCTCATATTTTTCTCATCAATCTTATTAGTGTTCTCTTCCTCTCCAGTGTTTTCTATGTTTGTCAAAATAATTTCAAAATTTTGTATCAAAGGAGTGATGAAATTTTCCTTTACAATATCTTCTCTGATCATTGCATCTTCATCATTTTATTTAGCCATGTCCTCCACTTCTAGAGGGGTGTTATCCTATACAATTTCATCATTAGTATCATGTTCATGTTGAGCATCACCAGGTGTTCACTACTTCTTCCATATTTGGTTCTAGAGCAATAGTGTCATCATTCATCTCTTCCTCAGCCATAGGAACCAATCCTAAATTTTGCACAATCTCCTCAGCTTTATCATTGATCTCTTTCTAGATTCTCTTTATATCACCTTTGTATTTTTCCATGAGGATTCTGAATCTTTGTTTTGTTCTCCTCTCCTTACTATATATGGTGACCAATATGGCCTTTTCATCTTCAAAAAGTGGAGCACCAACTCTTTCCAAGGCTTCATATTTCAACCTTTCATACTCTTGTATTTCCTCTTGTCTTCTCTTCATCAAAGTATTTCATAAATCATCATCAGGAATATCCTTCTTGATATTCCACATCTCAACTTCAAGCATAATTATATACTTGATTATGGATTCAACAATGCTAGCCCTGTCTATCTCATATGCATCCTTGCATAATGTCGTCATCTCTACTAACATTTAATTATGTATAATGTTATTGAAAATTGCCTTATGTTTCATTGGGGAGTGAGGCCTTACCGACTCATCTTGTTTCTTTTCTTCTTTTTCCTGGAGTCTTCTGTTACCCCAAATTTTGATCTTGAAATTTTTCAAATTTTCAGCACATACTATATCCTCCGGAGCCTGCCAAATCACAAAAATAATTAATTTGGAAAAATTGAAAGAGCTGATGCGAAATAATTTTGTGAGCATGAATTGACCATATTCAACCAATCTGGTCAGTCCTCATGCTCATATCCTTTACCATCTATGAAATTTTTAGCTTCACATTTTTCTACCCGTGATCTGCAAACTGGGTCAAAATTGAACTTTCTAGTTGTTGGAGGTTAAATGGTTTTTGGGTTATGCTCGAGGCATTTAAATCATCATGTTATCAAAATTTTGTGCTAAATGGAGCCCTTTTGTGACTCTTTTTTGAAAGATATGAAGTTTTTTGTCTTTGGTCTCAGGCATATTTTCAAAGGGCTTCTGAGTTATCCATGGAATAAAATAAAATTTCGACATCACAGAGCACAATATATTTCTCCCAAAACCAAAGGCATGTGAGTTAAATTATGACTTTATTTGCCTATCTCAAATATTAAAATATGGCATAAAAGGTAAATAAGTTTGTTAAAGTCAATTTTGGTGACTTTATAAAGTCTAAAAAGGCCCAAATCACCACCCTTTGCAAATTATTAAGTCAGAGAGTTAGGAGTTTTCACAACTCTTGAACTCTTAATTAAAGGTTTGAAATTTTTCAAAAGGGGTAACTCCCCAACATCATTCTGTTGTGCTCTTCAATATTATCTCTGCTCCACACCAGCATATGGTATCCATCTGAGCAAAATGGAATAGAATTTATGTTAACAAATACAATAGGCAGTTTCAAAGCCCAATTCCCCGCGGGCTTCTCACCATGTATTCAAAGTGTGGGATCATAGAGCATGCACTCCAGAACCGAATGTGTCCTCTTGGACTTCAATGATCACAGAATAGGCATGCTATGGATTTGTTGAAAAAGTTTTTGAAATCTTCGAGCAAGGGTGATCTCACATAGACGGCACATAAACTATTTAGCGAATGCTTCAAAGAAATGTGGGTTCATGGAATGCAGCGTTTGGAGGATATATGTAAAATGAATTTATTGGTGGCATTAGAAAATTTAAAGAAAATTCAACTCATAGAGAATCATAAATGGCATCATAGGATGTCTATTTGTGGTGTTGAATTTGGCATATTCACTACTAAAGATTAACAAGCTAAAGGCGTTGTTAAGAAAAGAGGCTACAGGTATTGTCAAGCATGTAAACTATATCAAAATTTTCCTCAAATAAGTGTGATCTCATTGGATGCAAGAACACCCTGATTACGTTGGGCGGCATTTGGGAAGGTTTGAGAACTATCAAGGTGCCACCAGCAATAACGAAGACACAATCTTAATAGTCTATGGATATTGGTTGATATTGATAGAGATGGCACTCCTAAACCTCCTTTACTTAATGATGGTCAACAAAAAATTTCTTTGTGTAAAAAGGATTTCATTTAATAGCTTTGGTCGGCTAGGGGTAATGGTACCTATATCAATTCTTTGTTCATGCTTCTTAAACTCAGAAAAATTGAATCCAGAAGCTCCTTTAGACAGATCAAATGCCATAATCAATGTTTGTTCTTATTCATGTGCTATGGCATGTTGTGTATTCAGATGGAGCTAGCTCAAATGGGAAGAAGATTTTAGGCATTGATGTATTCCCTCTAAATACAATTCAAATACTAGGTCATTCAACAATATCCCAATTCTTTAGTAATAAGGGTGGTACTACAATGTGAAGTCATGAAAATGTCGAATGAAGATTCAAAACCTTCAAGAAAATGTAGGTGTCGGACATAAAATTCAACTCCGCAGAATTCACCAAAATGGAAGCTTTGAAGAAGAGATGGGTTGCGAAATGAATTGGGAAAGATATATAGAGTTTTGGAAATGTTGAAGATTGACTCAGAAGCAATAATGGAATCATTTCATTAATGAATGAAGTGCCTGCATATAAATTTTCAATTGTGAAGAAGAATGAGGTCTTTAATCTCAACATTGATACCGAGTCTATACCCCTCGTGCCAAAGTATGATCTTATGATTTGGAAAGAACTTTGTTTGGGTATCCAGAGGTTTTTTATCAGGTTCTCTTATTGGTTGATGCCCAGAAAATAACAAGGATTTGGTACATCATCTAGGCATGGCAAAAAAGGGCTATTAATAATTTGGAAAACTGAAGAGGAAAGTGGTTCTTTTAATGAATCTATTTGAAAGAACGAAAGGGCAACACCAATTTTTGGACTATGATGGTTTGTTTATATGTCTTCTTGCTGATATGAGCTCTAGTTTATGCATGATTAAGATGAATGAGACTCCAACACATGATGGATCAAAGGCTTACGCGAATTCAAGATGACATCGATTTAGGCAAGAATGCCACGATTTACCAGTGGGATATGAAATTGAAATAAGACACTATGTATAAACTAGCATCGTGGCGGTATTTTTAATACCTCTAAATTCCATGAAGACAGTTGGATTCCTCCACCATCATTGGTAAAAAAGTTAGTTTTATTGGTTAATCGGGATACGAAGAGTCCTTTAAAATTAAAGGAAAAATCAATTCAAGAAATCAATTGTGGAAACTCAAAAGGCCGAAAAGAGAAACAAAAGGAAGTTGCTTTGTAAAGAAAGGGATTTTTCAGTTTGAAGGAGTTTCAAGAGATCATTAAATTAGAAATAAAGAAAATCAATTCAAGAAACGGTTATGGTGACATGAAAGTTTTCTTTGGAAAACTATTTGTTGTAAAGTGGATTTAGAGAGGAAAATACATATAAATTGTTGGAATCAGGGAACACTAGAGGGGGGGTGAATTAATGTTCTACAAAATTTAACTATATTAATCTAATCTTTAAACCACTTTCAACATTGAATTGAAAGAAAGATGCAAGTACACAAAGCAATCGTCCACAACACCATAACGTAAGGATTTTTACGTGGAAACCCTGTTAGGGAAAAATCCATGGTAGAGGTCAATCCACAATTTGAGTACTCAAATATAGGTTTTACAAAATGGGAATGCAATTGCATTTAGGCACTCTACCTAGAGCTCACTACTCAAAAATAGAAAGGTGCACTACCTTAAAATCAGTGTCAAAAGATAATAGAAGTGGTGAACTATGAATTAGCATCTCCAAATTCCTGAGAATAGTTTCGGTTAAGCACATTAGTCAATTTCATGACCTTCTATCTGATTCTTCTCTTCTTCATTTCTATGCTTCTATATAATTGTGAATTTGCACCCCTAACACAAATTCTCTTTTACCCCCTTTCACTTTAGAAAATCTAAGGTGAAGGCTTAATTCCACTTAAGCTCATTATCCACATCACACTTGGCACCCTATTTGTGTGTCGGTGGGGGCATTTCTGTCAGGGACGCCCGCATGGCGCACAGATGTTCGCGCGATGCACTTACATCCCTAGAAGATTCCTACAGTTGGAGACTGCAGAGGTGTTACATTTTTTATTGGAAGTCGAAGAGGAATATCCCTCTTTAGCTAGCCAACCTGAATATAGTTGGTTTTCATCCTTTCCTTGATATTCTTCACTCTTCCATCCATTCTCAAGTTTTTAACAAGTTGAGACAATCTCTTCGTGCTTTGAGCATCCATCCACAAGCTTTGTAGCAACATTTCACACTCCATTGCAAAAATCTACCACTCCATCACTTTGATAGTGCGAGCGCAGGACAAACACCATTGCAACAGAGGCTTGAGTTCCTCTCATTTTATCCTCCACAAGCCTTAAGTGCATTGGATGGAGGTGGTAAGCTCCTCTCATCTCCTTTATCATCTTTGGTTGAGTAAGCATGAACTATTTTGTAGTGTACTTTTTTACGTAACTTGTATTCCCTTATTTATCTTTATTTATATCGTTGCAAACTTGGTTTTCTGTGGAGGTGGAAATACCAAAATAGGGGTCTGACTGAGGTAGGCCCCTAAACAACCCCATCATTTCCCCTTTTCTTCTGCGTGCAAGTGGAGAGAACTTGGAGCAAGCTAGAAAGAGGATTTTTCTACGAAATTATCTTGTCACCCTTGCACTAATATATTTATTTTATCACATTCATATTTATGTCTTATTCTTCTTAATGTCATTCTACTATTCAAGAAACTTCTAAACTAGGTTGTTAGTCTACCTTTTAAAGTTTAACTTCATATCCCTAGTTTTTTGGCCATACCCACACCAGCGCACTTGTGAGACGCCAGTGCGCCACACTGTCATCCCGAAACTATTCTTCCATCCTCTGAAAGAGAGCTACCTGAGACATAGAGTTGACCTTAAAAAGTGACTCGTCTAGTCTCCCTTTAACTCTCGAGATTATAGAGTGGTCGAAGGACACCTAGTCCTCATCATTTTCATCCCTTCTATCCTAACATTCCTTGAAACTGAGGTAAGTTAGGGCATCCTTTCCACTCTTAGCCTTTTGTGACCTAGGGCCCTGCAGTGGTTGGTCCCCCTCTCTTACATTTATGGTGAACCCAAAGTGAACCATTTTGGTTCCAATTTATGATACTGAAAGTCCCTTTCCTTGTGTTCTAGGAATATTGTAGGTGTGAGTGTTGTAGGGCTTCTCTAGTCTAGATTTCAATAGAAAGATTCATATTGTATTGGCTTGGCCGAGTCCCTATCTTTCTCTCCGTTCACCTTCACCCCCAGGGAACTATAGCATGTTACGTATTTGGGCTAATTGAACCTTCCTTTCTCAACCCCACCTAAGGCCTGTCAAACCTTAGAACCCAAGCTACGACCCCTAGTAGGCATAGTTGGAAGGTTGCAATGGTGTTGTGTAACGAAACCTGAATTGGGTCACTGGCTTATCTTGTAAACCTTAGAAGGTTCTATCGAAGTATTATTAGTGTGTGTGATGGCCTCTTTCTTAAATCAACCTATTCCCTTTGTACAAAATGAGAGTAATAGCACTAGCATAACCTTCACCTCACAGGACCTATTGATGGGCTTCAATAGAGATCTATCTCCTCTTTACATTCCTACAAGGATAAATGGGAATACTGTAGCAGGTGTTCTTGTTGATCCGGCATATCAATTGAATATCATAACTGAGTATATCATGTTGATTAACTTCCTGCATAAGGATGGATACGATGTGCTCGAGAGTACCGTCTGCACACACGATGAAATTTTCATATCTCCTATAGGGAGTATTTCCCAATCAGTCCTAAATTTGTGAGCCTTAGGTTTGACATCATCCTGAGGTCTGCATGCTTCAATGTGAAGCTAGGTATCCCCTGGTTGGTAGCTATTAATGTAGTTCCCTTAGTTGTGCACAAATGTCTAAAGTTTGTTCATGGAGGTTTGGTACATATTGTCCATGACACCGGTTATAGACCACTAGTTGCACGTGGCAGCTATACTCTAAATTACTTTTGGCATGTGTCTCTTGGTCCTCTCCTACCTAGGAAGGACCTCTTGCACCATACATATCAAAACTATAAGAAAGGGTGTGCTAGGCTGAAAGTGAGGTTCCCTCCTTCACCTTATGCTATTTCACATAGAGCTTTCTTAATATCTAACAACGAGGCCACCAAGGCACGTAGGAGAGAAGAAGAAAAGTGATCCTGAGGTCCTCCTTCTTCCCCTTACATTGCTCAACCCGACGCTTCCTCTTGCCATGGCATGGTGCCATCTTCTTTTGTCTCGTGCTTATGAGAGAATCCCATGGTACCCACTTGGTGAAAGGCCAAGCGTCCTACATTTGGGCTTCTTGTCTTACCCACGAAGCCTAGTCCAGCTTGGTATGGAAGATAGAAAGCCCCCCATGGAGATTCCTCTTTGTCTCGGCCTTCGCGACCTCCTACTATTCTTGTCCCCAGAATAGTGAACGGGAAGAGGCTTGCTACTGAGGCGCTAGAGTCGATTCCTCTTGCCAATTCTGAACCTAACCCTTCTGCTCCCATTCAGGAGTTTGCCCTTCCATTGGAAATAGTCATGGAGGACACTCCCATGGCTAAGCAAAATCCTTCCGTCCCTTCGCAAGTTTTAAATTCCAGTTTGAAAAGTCATAGAAACCACCTTGCACGTGAGTGCAAGCGTCGACAAACGGCTCTCCTACCTAGGAAAGCCTCCTCATAGAAGAAGAAGGAAGAGAAGATGAAACCTCCTACAGTGTCCTCCACTTTCCCCTCTTCTACCTCTGATCTAACTAGTTTTGAATCTCTTTCAGCTCTCGTTCTGAGTGTACATGCACCTGGAAAGGTGGAAGTGTTTATCACTCCTTCGGTAGAGCCGCCCTTGTTCACTTTCATCCCAGATGTCTCGCCTTTCCTGAAACTCATGGATATGGTTAATACTTCAGTTGTGTCCATTGTAGTTTTGTCTTTTTTACCCACCTTAATTTTTCTATAGGGAGTTCACATTCCTTCAATGAATAAGAAAGTAGAGCATGGTCCCTCCAGCAATGGAGGACATAAGAAGAGCCCGCGTCCTCTGAAAGGTGGCCCCTCACTGACTTGTTCTATCCTAGGGAAAGAACCAGTCCCAGCCTCCCACGAGTTTGTCACTACTCTTGAGTCTCTTAATGAGCCTAACGGTGAACCTTAGATATGAACTCCTCCATCTGCCAAGGTAAAACATGGCACTCCTATCAAGTGTATGTTTAACTCAATGGATGAAGTTCCAACCTTGTCAGTGATCTTCGTGAAGTCGTTGACCTTAGACCCACAAGAGGTGAGCAACAAAGACCTCACTGGACCCTCTACCTTAGCCCTTGTTGCAGGAGGATCGGAAGCTCCTCCCCTTAACATTACACCATTGCAGGCTCGTCATCCTTCCCCCTATGATGATCTAGAGTGGGAAGCTAATGACCTCTTGGTCGACTAGTGTTAGGGGGATACCCTCTTCTTGATCTTTAGATTAGATGTGTGTGTGTTTCGTGACGTGTTCCCACCATGACCATGATATATGTTCCTAGATGACCCTCATCACCTCTGTTGGTGCTTGGATACAGGTGTGGTGTTTGTACTGTAAACCTTCTTCTATGTGTATCTTCATTCTTCCATGTTTATGATTGACTTTTGGTAAATTGGGGATGATGCAAAGCATCAGGGGCATTTAAGTCTCCTTCCATGTTGACCCAATTTTTTTTATTTTACTTTGTCTTTCATCCATTCTTCTTGATTTGGCTAGGGATTGATGATCTTTCACCTCTTATCATGACTACCTCATATACATATAAATATAGGTAGATCAGACCCCGTAAAACTAGATCCCACCATGCCCTTTGTGTTTGTGATCTCTTTCCTTTCCTTTCTCTTTATCTTTCTCTCTTCTTTGCTTGAGTTGCCCATCTCATGTGTGACAAAGCACCTCTACATTACTTGGTCTTTAAACAATGCATTTATTTCCAAATAAATCTTTTCTCAAAGACCCCTCACACAATTCTCTATTAGAATTGCATTCTTGACTCGAAACCCTAACAAAACGTGTTTTATTCATCATGGATAAGTAAATAAATTCGAGAAAGAAGACAGTAACTTCTAAATAGTGTGTCCCTTGAGTGGACCCCTCCTTTTCATGCTAGGTTCCCAAGGGACCACTTTTGAAAGTTTTCAATAAGTTTTATGGCATCTAGCCCGGGGGTAGCCCAACTAGACTAGTTCCACATCCTCATGTCTAGCCCAAGGGCAGCCTGACTAGATTGGTTTTACTTCTTCAAGTCTAGTCTGGGGGTATCCTGACTAGACCTACATCACATCCTTATGTCTAGCTTGGGCGTAGCCTGACCAGACTTAACTTTTCAAATAGTGCATCCCTTAAGTGGACCCTCCTTCCTTTTGAAGGGTTCTCGAGGGAGCCCTTTGAAAGACTTACAACTTAGTGACGGTATGTGTGACTATCCATTCACTGGCTTACACAGCCGCTTGCTAACATGTTCTATCTATGGATAAACATGTCGTCATCACTAACTCTATGTAGTACCCTTTGCTTAGTCTCCCTCATGTGAGAATTCTTGGGGGATACCTTCCTTGTAGGTGTACAGGTCTGTAGGGTGCTCTTCTTGGTTTCCTTCATGTGAGAGTTCTTGAAGGATACCCCCTTGCAGGACCATGAGCCTATAAGGTTCTTTCATTCTTTAGCTTCATAGTTCCACGAAGCTATAACCTCCTCTCCTACACTTTTGAGTTTGTCAGACCGTACTTAGGTTCCTCATCGATTCAGGTATACATTTATTACCTTGTTACTTCCTACTACTCTAATTTACAGAAGTACTCATTAGTATTCATGCTTGCTAAAGTGGGGGAAAAATTTATAACCATGAATTTTCACCCCTAATGCAAATTCCCTTTTACCCCCTTGCACTTTAGAAAACCTAAGGCAGATGATTAATTCCACTTAAGCTTGGTGTCCACATCACACTTGGTGCCATGTTTGTGTGTTGGTGGGGGCATTTCTATCAGGGATGTCTGCACGATGTGTAGATGTCCACATGGTGTGCTTATATCCCTAGTAGATTCCTATGGTTGGATACTATAGAGGTGTTACATTTTTGATTGGAAGTCGAAGAGTAGCATCCCTCTTCGGCTGGTCGACCCGAATATGGTCATTTTTCATCGTTTCCTTCACATTCTTCACTCTTCCATCCATTCTCAAGTCTTAAACAAGTTGACACAATCTCTCCATGTTTTGAGCATCCATCCACAATATTTTTAGCATTATTTCACATTCCATTGCAGCAATCTACCACTCCATCACTTCGATAGTGCAAGTGCAAGACAAACACCATTGCATTAGAGGCTTGAGTTCCTCTCATTTTCTCCTCCACTAGCCTTAGGAACTTTGGATGGAGGTGGTAAGCTCCTCTCATCTCCTCTATCATCTTTGGTTTAGTAAGCACATACCATTTTTTAGTGTATTTTGTTTACGTAGCTTGTATTCTTCTTTATCTTTATTTCTATTGTTGCAAACCTAGTTGTTCGTAGAGGTGGAAACACCAACATAGGGATCTTGTAGCAAGCTGGCGAGAGGATTGTTCTACAAAATTATCTTCATCACCCTTGCGGTAATATATTTTTGTTATCACACTCGTATTTATGTATTATTCTTCTTAATCTCATTATGTTGTTCAAGAAACTTCTAAACTAGGTTGTTAGTATACCTTTTAAATTTTAACCTCGTCTCCCTAGTTTTCTAGCCATATGGATGCCAGTGTACCTTTGAGACACTAATGCATAGTGCTGTCATCCCAAAACCACGCTTATGTCTTCTGATAGAGAGCTACATGAGATGTAGAGTTGACCTTAAAAAGTCACTCATCTAGTCTCCCTTCAACTCTCGAGATTGTAGAGTGGTCGAAGGACACCTAGTCCTGATCATTCTCATCCCTTCTATCCTAACATTCCTTGAAATTGAGGTAAGTTAGGGCAGCCTTTCCGCTCTTGGCCCTTTGTGACTTGGGGCCTTGTAGTGGTTGGTCTCTATCTCTTACAGCTTCAATTCGAATCACAAATATTTTATGTGTAAGTGAAATATCTCTACTAATCTTTTGAAATTGCATCACACACCAATATAGTTCACATCTATATCTAAATGATATAATCGATCAATTATATATATATTTGTAGCTAAAGATTTGATCGCTCCATGTCATCTTCAATAAGACATAAAATATTTTCCAACGGTCGGCTAAATCCATAAATTATTTTCAATGCGCATCATCCAATGTTGGGCATAGCATAGTGATGACCCAAATCAACATGATAGAACATAAAAATACTTAAACAATTTATCCTCAAATATCTGCAACATGCCACATTCACTTATTCGGCCTTCTAGCATAGTTAAATGAAAAATCAGTCAACCGGATTTCCTAACTTGTACACCACTTGATGCGACAACACAAAACTCAAGAGTAAGATATTCTAGATGCTCAACGACCTTCCCTAAGATCCATAATGCAAACTTATAAAATGGTAATCTTCAGTCAGATACCTTGTTCTTCATTTTGTCTCTTGGTATGAAAAAATATAGAGGTGCGTACCAGATCAATGACTTAGGTTGCCATCAATGAAAACACTAGAATCCATATACCAACAATCCCTCCCTTTGGAATTGATGGAAAAACTTGGTGAAAAATGACTAAGTGTCGGAACCAACATACTGCAATCCTTCAAGACTTCAAAAAGACACAACTCCCCCTAAATTTGATAAGGCATTTTTCACTGCTCTCTCTCCCCCTTTGACATCAATGAAAAACCAAAAAAAAAAATTTCTTACAGTTATCCCTTTTTGGAATGTAAACCAAAAGCTTACTTATTCAAAAACTTGGTCAAAAATTGAAGACATACATCCAGTACTTGAGTTAGAAGATTATTTTTTATTTTTCTTTCATCTTCGGAAGAAACTTCTTCCATGCTTCTACTTCAATCCTGGTGATTATGATCATGATGTTGTTTTTAGATGTCTGATTGATAGTCTTGATGAGGGATTCCAGAATGGTGATAGCTTCTTCTAATATCTCCCCTTTCCTCAGTATCTCAATCAACTATTCTAGTCTGCATTCTATTATATCCTTCACTTTCCAAAAGGTGTCAAAAAACTTGTTTCTAGTGTTTTGAAAATTTGTATGCTCTTTCTGTAATTCTTGAATCCTTTTATTGATTGCACCATCTTGATCTTGAAACATGTTAAATTTTTTTCCAATATTGTTCAATTCAGTTTCAATTTGTTCCAACTTTTCTTTGTACTTTCTGATTGCATGAGGCCAATGAAGACAGTAGTTTTAGATGCTATTTCCTATGTTTATGCATTTCCTTACTTGGTTCATGTTCCCTTTTAGCTTGGTGAATGATAATTTGTATTGCTTCTTCAGATGTAAAATTACTTCTTCTTCTTCCTTGTTCTGAGACTTAGAGTCCATGATTTCCTTGATACATTCAATCATCTCTTTTGGAAATGTATTTTACAAACTCTCTAATTTAATATGGTTGTGCACAAGATGAGCACTTAGTACGTTGAAAAATCATATCCTACTCATATGAAGGTCTGATAGACCACATGTTTGCAATTTTTTGTATTCCATCTTCCTCATGAATAAGATGCAATGGTTCTTTTGTTATAGCCTTTTCTTGTTCCGATTTGGCTTTTTGTAGTTCCTTATCAAATTCCTCATCTAGTATATATAAAATCACCTATTCTTTTTCTTTCCCTTCAATTCTTGGAGTCTTTCATGTTGGAGGAGTATGGACAACAATTTCGTTTTCTCTTTTCTTCTTCCTCTCCATCTCACTAGAGGAGGAACCAAGTTTAAGTGCACTTACCGAAAGGGAAATACCAATTGAGCCAAGATTTCCTAGCAAACCTTTAAAAAAACTTTCATATGCTTGATCATAGTTTGCCAAACTGTTAGATTGTATGTAATTTTTTTTGCAAACTAGTTCATTGTCTTTGCATATTACATTGTTGTTCATCAGTAAGAAATTCAAAAAGTACATCACAAGACATATAACCAAAGTACAAAACCTAAGAGGTTAATCTATCATCTTTGTCAATTGTACGTTCTCCATCAGTTGATCTTTTAGTAATCTGCAAAGGTCAAAATCTTGATCTTCCATTATCATCTTGTGTGAAATGTAAAAAACTACCAAAGTTTCAGCTTCTCTATTTCTGAAAAATATTTTGTAGGATACTCCATGCGCAATGTGCCTTGTTACTAAATCTCTAATTATCAAGATTATAAATTCCCTTTGCTCTCCAATTACTCCAGTTAAGGTTTCAACTTCTTTATTCTAGGTTGACTTTTTTCTCGGTATATCCCCAACTTTGCATAATCCAATTAAAGTTCCAATCACTTCTTTTGAGATATGGTGGGTTTATTGAGAAATATAATATCTTCATTCAATCTACTCAGGATAAACTTAACGATTTATGTATTCTTGAAATAGTGGAATTCACTCCAAATGTCCAAGCTTTTGTGTTTAGCTTCTTTCAGCCATTTCAATTCATTGTGCGCTAACAAGTTTCTTACGACTCTAACCTTCTCACTTTTATACTCATCAAGGTTGATCATTCCTTTTATTTGTTCCATTTTACCTTCTGTACTCATGTTTGATTTAAGAATTTATTCAACTGCACACCAAATTAAATGAAATTTTTTGAAGTACCTAATGGATTAGGGTTTCACCATCAAATTATCTTCACGCTTTCAAAATTCTATTGCAGAGCGCTCTCTTTATTTTTCTTCAATGTGAAGTAGAAAATGAGGGTTTTAACTTTCTTTTTATTATTGGCACAGCTAACCTTTTGTTGTAATAAATTATGTTTCCCTAGGTGATCTAGATACCCTATTTTCTTAGTCTACGAGAGAAAAATTCTTCTGCACACCTTCAATTTCTTGAATTTATTTATGAGTGTTTTCCAATACAGTTGTTGACAATCTTCCGTATTCCGATACCAACTACAGATAGGGGGAAAAGTATTTTTTCTGAAAAACTCCCCCTAGGCCAATGACTTGAAATCAATTTCGGGAGGAATTACTAGGAGCAGGTTTTGGTAGAAAACCATTTCCTACATCAGACTCATTATTTCTTACCCATGTCTTCTTCATCTGATATGTTATTTCATTCACAATCACCTTCCCTTTTTCTTTATCATCCTTTTGTGTATTTCTACTTTTATATGTCGGACCCTCTCTATCCATATTTCTATTTCTACAGAATCTTGCAATGTGACCATATTTGTTGCAATTGTAACACACAAAATTTATTTATCTAGACCAGTCATTCCATTGATTTCTTCTTGATCTGCACTGGTTAGCAATATGCCCAAATTTTCCATAGGTATAACATTTAACATTCCTTCTACTGACAGAGTTGTTTGACATATTTTTGCATTTGATTGACTTATGACCAAACTTATTGCAATTGAAACACTGATTGAAGAATGATGGATCACTCGATTTCATTTTACTTCTACATTGAGAAGCCATATGACCAAATTTATTGCAAGAAAAATAGTATCCATCCAAATTTTGAGCATTACCGGATGCCTTTTTTCTTTGTTCATTTGATATCTGAAACTTTATCCTTTCTTATATCTAAGACCTCACTTGTCATTTCCATTCTTCTGACCTTGAGTCAACTCATCAAGCTTAACCGAGATAATCTTGAACTTATCCTTGTATTCATTAGATGCAGCAAGTTCATCCCTGAGAATAACAATCGGTTTTTCAAGCCCTCTTCATTGTTTCTAGATTGTTGTAGGTCAATCTCCAACTGAATTAATTCTCGATTAATTCTTGTTCATTCATTAGATCTTTATTTTAAGGATTGAGCAAGATTATCCTCATTCTTCTTTCTTTCTTCAATCTCCTTAGTTAGCTTCATCACCATAGATTCCATCTCATGCTTTAGGGTAGTATTGTCTCGGGCAAGCTTTTCAGACTCTTCAGTTATATCCTTCAAGGTTTGATTCAGCTGAACATCATCCATGCTTTTGATTTATTTTTGCTTAATCTGATCACGAAGATCCTTTCTCTTTTCCCTGGATTTAACAATTTGATCCTTTAATGTTTGAATGAATTTCTCGACATCCTTAAGTTTCGCTTTCAATTCTCGGACTTCTACTTTCGATTGATCAATATCGTCAAGTGCCACCACAAGTTATTGTTGAAGACTACCAGAGTCCATCACATTCCAAGATCCACCTCAAGTTGTAAAACTTCTTTGAGAGGAACTAGGCTCTGATACCATTTGTTGGAATCAGGGAGCACTGAGAAGGGGGGTGAATCAGTGTTCTGCAAAATTTAACTTTATTAATCTGATCTTTAAACCACTTTCAACATTCAATTGAAAGAAAGATGAAAGTACATAAAGTAATCATCCACAACACCATAACACAAGGATTTTTACATGGACAACATGTTAGGGGAAAAACCATGATGGAGGTCAATCCACAATTTGAGTACTCAAATATAGGTTTTATAAAATGGGAATGTGCTTGCATTCAGGCACACTACCTAGAGCTCACTACTCAAAAATATAAAGGCTCGCTGCCTTACAATCAATGTCAAAAGACAACAAAAGTGGTGAACTATGAATTAGCATCTGCAAATGCCTAAGAATAGTTCTGGTTAAGCACATTAGTCGATTTCATGACCTTCTATCTAATTTTACTCTTTTGCTCTGCTCTGCTTCAATTCACATCATAAATATTTTATATGGAAGTGAAATCACTTTACTATTCTTCTGAATTTTGCATCACACACCAATAAACTTTGCATCTATATCTAAATGATATAATCGATCACTTATATATATCCACAACTAAATATTTGATCGCTACATGTCGGCTTCAATAAGACATAAAGTATTTTTCAGTGGTCAGCTAAATCCACAAATGAATTTCAATGTGCATCATCCAAAGTTGGTCATAGCATAGTGTGACCCAAATCAACATGATAGAACATAAAAATACTTAAATAATTTCTCCTCAAATATCTGCAACATGCCACATTCACTTAATTAGCCTTCTAGCACTGTTAAAAGAAAAATTAGTCAACCAGATTTCCTAACTCATACACCACTTGATGTGATAACATAAAACTCAAGATTAAGATATTCCAAATGCTCAACGACCTTCCCTAAGATCCACAATGCAAACTGATAAACTAGTAATCTTCAGTCGGATACCCTATTCTTCATTGTGTCTCCCGATATGAACAAATATAGATGTGTGTACTAGATCAATGACTTAGGTTGCCATAAATGACAACACCAGAAGCCATATGCCAACATAAATATGTAATCTAAAATAGAGGGATCTGATATGTTTATGCTATTATGGGAACAGGGGAAGCAGGGTAGTATTTTTATTTTCAGCATAGTTTTATTGTACAAATGTGTGGAGGCTTTGAACTCACTTATGGGAATTAAAGAAATAAAGAGATATTTTGAATCTTTGTATTTATCAATATCTTCTTTTGGTTGTAATGGAAATATGCTTCTTTGTAATCTCTTTAATTTTTATCTGTTATATCAAGTTGTGTATGTGATTATTTCTAGGACTTTGAATTCAGAACAATTCATCCATTAAAAGGGATTTTCTGCTCATTATTTTCTTGTTTCTCATCATGGGTGTGGGATAAATGGTCCTTGTATATATTTTTTGCATTCACTTCATTCTAAATCAATCCATCACATTTACTTTCATGGTTATGGGTAAATGTTAGTGTGCCTTTCTTGCTTTCTATTTAAAATCCTACGTTGTATT
Source organism: Sequoiadendron giganteum (assembly GCA_007115665.2). Lineage (NCBI taxonomy): Eukaryota > Viridiplantae > Streptophyta > Pinopsida > Cupressales > Cupressaceae > Sequoiadendron > Sequoiadendron giganteum. The sequence continues at coordinate 29,616,806 of VCHN02000014.1, forward strand.
TTCATTCATTGCATATATTCCAAAGTTAGTTGTACCTTGTAAAATATGTAGAGAGCACTTGCAACTATCATTGCAAGTGACTCAACTATTGGTCAGGATGTCACTATTATGGGAAAAAATAGTATAAACTAAAGTGACAAATCTATCAACCAACAGATTTTTGGCAACTCGACTGGGGAAAGAATTGAAGTGTTGGTGTCTTTTTTCCTCATAAATTCAAAGGTTCCTCCCCGAGGACAGAGGTTGGTGGCTTTGTTTGATGAAATGTACTCAGAAACTTTCTATTTCAGCAAAGACCTATGCTGGTTTAATTTTCAGATTTGCACTATGGCCTTGATTTATTCCCAGCCATGGGGAAATCACTTTGGGCCTCTTTCTTTTCCTGTATACCCACATTGCCTGAAGGATCAAGAAAGTATTTCCCAAAGTTCAGTGGAGAAGGTTCTCAAGATGCTGAAGAACACATTTTGGCTTTCACAGTTGCCTATGGCATTTTGGGGGTAAATGAAGAAAATGTTTTTATAAGATTGTTCATTGAATATTTGATCGAGCCTACTAAAGAATGGTTTTGCTATTTGTAAAATAATTGTATTAACTAACCGAGATTCATTGAGGACAAAGTTCTTGGAAAGATATAAATGTCATGTTGATGAATTTGTTCTATTGAGTCAAATTTTCAATATATTTAAATAGGAGAACGAGCCAATCAAAGATTTCATGGACAGATTCAATAGACTGTTAAGAAAAATTCCCACTCACATTTAGCCAAGTAAGAAATTTCAGCTTTGTATTTTTATTTCCTCTCTGCATTCAGATGTTCAATTTGAATTGAAAAGAAGTAGGGTAAATGACATAAAGATTGCACAACAAGAGGTTGTAAAATTAGAAGATGATTTTATTTTGAGTGGTTTATTGAAGGCATATCAAGTTGTAAATGATTCAACTAATGAATCCATAACGAAGCCTATTATGCAGAAACCAAATTTCCAGCGTATATGTTTCCAAAATGTTCAACCTCCTCCTGTCAAATATCTTAATCTCTCTGTTTTTTATTCAAAAAAAATTGGTAGAGATGAAGCAAGTATTGAATAAATTAAACCTCATGTTAATGAAAGAATTGAAGCTTTTTATTTGCACTATGAGAAAGATAAGGGTGTGTTTGCAAGTTCCCCTTTTAATGTAGAAAATAAACAATCTTCCCCTGATACAAATTGTAAAGGTGATGGTACAAATTGTATTGTATTGAACTCCTTATCCACTGTAGAAATGAATTCATTCACTTTTGCCGATAATGAGGAACCACTCGAGGATACACAACATGAAGATGAAATTATGAATGCCTCTTCTTCTAATTGTATACAAGCTGAATATGAGACTTTCAGAATTTTTTGAGCAAAATGATACAAAGGTATGGCTACAAGAAAATGTTAGGGATGGTTTTGTGCTTGAATCTTTTCATTTTGAAAATCTGGATGCCAAAAATTTTAAACAAAAATTGAGAGATGGTGCTATAAGTAGCCATGATAGCCTTGATGAAAATGATCAAATAGATGAATGTGCTAAATCTCATGTTGTTTACATTCCTAGTTGGTGTATCAATGCATGTGAGGATAAATTTTTGTGTGGAGAAGAAATTTTTATGACTGATTTGCAGGCTATGAACACAAGTGATGAAGTAAATCATGAAGTTTTCGAATCAAATCTTGCAGAGGAAAGTGAGATTGTTCCAATTGGGGGTGATTTTCTGTTACACAAAAATATTGTTTGTAATATAGATTTTCAGTCTCATCCACTTCCAATTTTGCATGAGACAGATATGGTTTATGATGGGTCTTCTAATGATTCATATGGTTACTCTCTATCTACTGTAGGAAATGATCGTATACAGGGACATTGTGAAGAGTTTTTAAATGATGCAGTCATCTACACATGTAAGGGGTTTTTTCCTAATAATTTATGCATTGGTTGTTCGATTCGGGGGTTGGTTTCTCCTTGATTGCAGAATCAAGTGCATTATGATGTTGCACTGCAAGTTGCACAGACGGATGTTGGTAATCATATGCTAGAGAATATTGATATGAGTCATCAAATTGGGGAAGTGTATGATGAAGAATGGCTTTTTGAGCACTAGATCATGTTCAAAGGATCTTTATATGAGGCCATTTTCATCATTTTGACCATGATGGTTGCTAGTTGGCAACTGGTTGCTTGTGTGCTCGTCATTCGTCCAACATTATCCCACATAGGTTGCTATTTCTCCCAGCCTTTCAATGGTTTTTGTGATCATTCTAGAGTCACTTTAGGTAGGTTATTCATGACCATGTACATAATAGGCATTTTTGGCGTGTCTGTAGCATAGTTTCCTTTCCTGTTCTACCTCATTTTTGGTTTTCTCTAACTCCTTGTGTTCCCCTCCTATTTCTTTTGACTCTGTTCCCAATGGATAAGGATTGGTCTTCCCCAAGAGATTCTAGATTTCTCTACAATTTCTACAAAAAAATAGCCCCCAACTAGAGAAGATGTTACCACAAAATTTGATCTTGAATTTTTTTAAATTTTCAGCACATCCTATATCCTCTGGAGCCTGCCAAATTGAAAAAACAATTAATTTGGAAAATATGAAAGGGATTATGCAGAATCATTTTGTGAGAATGACCCTGGCCCTATTTCAACCAATTCGTCCAGTCCTCGTGCCCATATACTTTACCATCTATGAAATTTTTAGCTTCACATTTTTCTGCTCGTGATCTGCAAACTGGGTCAAAATTGAACTTTCTAGTTGCTCGAGATTAAATGGGTTTTGGGTTTTGCTCGGGGCATTCAAATAATCATGTTGTCCAAATTTTGTGTAAAACAGAGCTCTTTGGTGAAAGATATGAAGTTTTTTGTCTTTTTTCTAAGGCATATTTTCAAAGGGCTTCTGAGTTATCCACGGAATAAAATTTTATTCCAACATCACAAAGTGCAATATATTTCTCCCAAAACCAAAGGAATGTGAGTTAAAGTATGACTTTATTTTCCTATCTCAAATATGAAAATATGGCATAAAAGGTAAATAAGTTTGTTAAAGTCAATTTTGGTGACTTTATAAAGTCCAAAAAGGCACGACTCACCTCCCTTTGAAAATCATTAAGTCGGGGAGTCGGGAGTTTTCACAACTCCCGAACTCTTAATTAAAGGTTCAAAATTTTTCAAAAGGGGTGACTCCCCAACATCATTTTGTTGCGCTCTTCAATATCATCTCTGCTCCAAACGAGCATAAGGTATTTATCTAAGAAAAATGGAATAGAATTTATGTTAAATATTATCAAATTGTGATTTCTCTAAGCATCGTACATGCAAAATGTAGAAGCTCATATCCAGATCGGATATGGAATTGGGCCACATTTCTTTTGATTCAATAACAAATGCAATTGGTAGTTTTAAAGCCCAATTCCCCACAGGCGTGTCACCATGTATTCAAAGTTTGGGATCATAGCGCATGCACTCCAGAACCGAATGTGGTCTCTTGGACTTCAACGATTATAGAATATGCACACCATGAATTTGTTGAAAAAGCTTTTGAAATCTTTGGAGAAGGATGATCTCACATGGATAGGACCCCGTGCATAAACTATTTGGTGAATGCTTCAAAGAAATGTGGGTTTATGGAATGCAACGTTCATAGAATATATGCAAAATGAATTTATTGGTGGAATTAGAAACTTTAAAGCAAAGCCAAATGATAGAGAATTGTATATGGCATCCTAGGAAGTCTATTTGTGGTGTTGAATTTGGCGTATTCACTGCTAAAGATTAACAAGCTAAAGGAGTTGTTAAAACAAAGAGGCAGTGGGTATTGTCAAGCATGTAAACTGTATCAAAAGTTGCCTAAAAACAGTGTGATCTCATTGGATGCAAGAACATCCTGATTACCTTGGGTGGCATTTGGGAAGGTTTGAGAACTATAAAGGTGCTGCCAGTAATAACGAAGACACAATATTAATATTCTATCGACATTATTTGATATTGAATGAGATGGTGCTCCTAAACCTCCTTTACTTGTCGATGGTCAACAACAAATTTATTTGTGTGTTAAAAGGATGTCATTTAATAGCTTTGGTCAGCTAGGGGTAATGGTACCTATATCAGTTCTTTGTTCATGCTTCGTAAACTCAGCAAAAGTGAATCCAAAAGCTCCCTTAGATAGAGATCAAATGCCATAATCAATTTTTGTTCATATTCATGTGCTATGACATGTTGTGTATTCAGATGGAGTTGGCTCGAATGGAAAGAAGATTTTAGGCATTGATGTATTCCATCTAAAGGAAATTCAAATACTATGTTGTTTAATAGTATTCCAATTCTTGAGTAATAGGGGTGGTACTACAATGTGAAGTCATGCAAATGTCGAATGAAGATTCAAAATCTTCAAGCAAATGTAGTTGTTGGACATAAAATTCAACTCCACAGAATTCACCAAAATGAATTGGCACAGATATATAGAGTTCTGGAAATTTTGAAGGCTGACTCAGAAGCAATAATGGAATCATTTCATTGATGAATGAAGTGCCTACATATAAATTTTCAATTGTGAAGAAGAATGAGGTCTTTAATCTCAGTATTGATACCGAGCCTATACCCCTTGTGCCAAATTATAATCTTATGATTTGGAAAGAAAAGCTCTGTTTGGGTATCCAAAGGTTTTCTATCAATTTTTCTTGTTGGTTGATGCCCAAAAAATAACAAGGATTTGGTACATCTTCTAGGCATGGAAAAAAAGGGCTATTAATAATTTGGCAAAGTGAATAGGAATGCAGTTCTTTTAATGAATCTATTTAAAAGAATGAAAGGGCAACACCAATTTTGAGACTATGATGGTTTGTTTATATGTCTTCTTGTTGATATGAGCTTTGTTTTATGCATGATTAAGATGAATGAGACTCCAACAGATGATGGATCAAAGAATTACGCGAATTCAAGATGACAATAATTTAGGCAAGAATGCCACGATTTACCAATGGGATATGAAATTGATACAAATTAAAATAAGATTCTAAATATCAGGTAGCATCATGGGAGAATTTTTAATACCTCTAAGGGTATGGTCCCATGGAGGGGGCTTCCTAAAAAAATTTAGTGGGTGTTGCTTAGATTTTTTAGGAATATTTTAAGGCTAGCACGGTCCCATGAATTCAATTTTGCAATTCAGCTTAAAAGTTTGAGCTCCAAAATTTAAGGATGAAACTCGAGTATTTTTGATAAAAATTAATAAATAAATCAAAATTCTCTAATTTTTTTTTTTTTAGGAATTTAAAATTTTAAGTAATAGACAAGTGGCAGAAAAAACTTTCTTAAAAAATCCTAAGCTGTAGGGGCAATTTCTAGCCCCACCTCAATTTCATCGCTGAAAGATTCATTTCTAAAAGGTAGGGGCTCCTATTTTTCTGGAAAAGATTCTAATTAATCTCATAGCACAATTTTTTTTTCTTCATGAGACCGCTTGATCCATGAAAATAGAAGCCCAAGCCCCCCCATGGGACCATACAGTAAATGACATGAAGATATTTGGATGCCTCCACCATCATCACCAAACAAGTTAGTTTTATTGGTTAACCGAGATATGAAGAGTATTTTAAAATTAAAGGAAAAATCAGTTATAGAAATCAATTGCGGAAACTCAAAAGGTCAAAAAGAGAAACAAAAGGAACTTACTTTGTAAAGAAAGGGATTTTTCGGTTTGAAGAAGGAATTTCAAGAGATCATCAAATTAGAAAAAAAAAAAAGAAAATCAAATTCAAGAAATGGTTATGGTGTCAGGATAGTTTTCTTTGGAAACCTATTTGTTGTAAAGAGGATTTAGAGAGGAAAATACATATTAATATGTAATCTGAAACAAGGGGGATTTGATCTTTTTCTGCTATTCTGGGAACAGGGGAAGTAGGGTAGTATTTTTATTTTCAACATAGTTTTATTGTACATATGTGTGAAGTCTTTGAACTCACTTATGGGCATTAAAGAAATAAAGAGATATTCTGAATCTTTGTATTTATCAATATTTTCTTTCAGTTGCAACGAAATTGTGCTTCTTTGTAATCTCTTTAATGTTTATCTATTATATCTAGTTGTGTATGTGATTATTTATGGGACTTTGAATTTGGAATAATGCATCCATTAAAAGGGATTTTCTGCTCATTCTTTTGTGTTTCTCATTGTGGGTGTGGGATAAATGGGCCTTGTATCGTTTGTCTGCATTCACTTCATTCTAAATCAATCCATCGCATTTACTTTCATGGTTATGGGTAAATGTTAGTGTGCCTTTCTTGCTTTTCGGTTCAAACAATACATTGTATTTTCGTTCATTGCATATATTGTGAAGGTAGTTGTGTCTTGTAAAATAAGTAGAGAGCACTTGCAACTATCATTTCAAGTGACTCAATTGTTGGTCAAGCTATCAAAGTTATGGGAAAATATAGTATAAACTAAAGTGACAATCTATCAACCAACATCTTCTTTACTTCTACGATCTTTTTCTTATTCGATGAAGCCTTCTCTACTTCATTGTTCTCCCTGATATGAATTTTAAATGCTTATTTTTCTTTTTCTATTTCCTCTTTATTTTTAGTATCTCCTATGTCAACCCTTCTCCTTTTTGCACTAGCTTCACCTTGTGAAGCATAACGTTTTCTTCATTTGACCACTTGGGTTACATCTTCTTACAACTCTTCTTCTTTTTTAGAAACATTTATTCCAATATAATTTTCTCTTGTTGCTTTTTGCTTCATTCTTCCTTTGGTTGGGGTAGTAGTGGTGCTCCTCTTCTTCTCTACCCTTGTTTCATGCAGAACCAAAAGGGATTTCTCCCTTATCAGAGGACTGGTGGTTTTTTTTTTCTTCTCTCTAACAGGAGGTAAAGCCCTGGAGGAATTTTGTATAGATGGCAGAGTGTTAGCTGTTCTATCTAATCATATTTTACTGCCAAATTCTTATACAACTCTCTTATCTTCTCAAGCTCTTTCTCTTGCATACTGTGCCTTTTCTTTTGAGAGGCCTAATTCTTGTGCATTTAAATCTACCTATTTTATCAATATTTTTCCTCATTATAGACTCCTTTTGATTCAAGTGTACTTCCATATATTTTTCCTCAAAATTCACATACCTTGTCTTTGTTGTATCTTTAAGACTATTCAATAAAACATCTACACAACCAATTATCTCTTCATTTGTTACCTTGTAACCTAACTCAAGAACCCAAGTTGATCTTGGTTCTACTACCTTCATAATGCAATAATCTATGGAAACTAGGAATGTGATATCATTTTTTTTATTTTCCAAAATTGACCTAAGAATCCTCTCTCTCATGCATTCTTCTCTAAAATGTTGCAAATAAAGTAGTAAGGGAATCATCTTATGCATTGGCATCTCCAAGGATCCTCATGTAGTATCCAATTTTATGTGCAATCGGTCTTCAACTTGTCTATTTAACCTTTATAATTGTAGGAATCTCCTTCAAAAATTAAAAGAGTAAGCACATTACCAAGGTGCCATACTTAAAACACATATTTCTACTTTTTCTTCTCCTTTTTCTTCTCCATCAACTTTTGCCCAAGCAACTCACACAAGTCATAGTCTACACCATTCCATACCATATCATGTGCCACATTGATTGTGGTGGTAGAAATAGAGTTATCTTTGTTTGTGAAGTAAATATTGTAATCAATGACCATGGAAGAATACATAACAACAAGGTTTCTGATATGATTTATAGCAAGGGGTCTCTAATCAAATGTAGCACCAATTTTCTCCATTACATCTTTATTTTTAACAAATTTTAAAATGATAACTAGTCTAGTGGAGCATAGACTAGTGATCTTTCCTATCACCTCCTTTGTGATCATGTGCAGCATATCAGTCCAAACAAATTGTTCATGAATTTTGATTAGATCCATTCTAATCCACTTGATTTCATAGAAGAAATTAGAGAACCACTGTCACACATCTAGTTTCTTCTCAGCTAGGGTTTTTTATTTTGGTTTTAAGGTGAAGTATTCACCAATTAATTCATTCTCCCATGCATTGGTTAACTTGTTTGGTGAATACTCATCCATGTATCCATGAATGTATGTCGTAGTATCCTCAATTGGTAAGAATCCATACAGAATGTGCGAGAAAGCACCTAGAGGGTCATCTTCAATGGATTTTGTAGGGTATCTCTTAAATTTAGGTTGGGGTTTCTCTGTAACCTCTATAACCTTAGGTGTGGCTATCGTAATGTAGATTCAAACTAACTTCAAACATAGATTTTTGAAAGCTAGGGAATGCAAGATTTGTAAAATACCTTTTTAACTCATTTTCGAACTAGGGTTTTGATGCTTTGAATCTCAAATCACCTTGAATTATTCAAATTCTCTTCTCTCCACTCTACTCCTCTTTGAATGCCTTTGGTTAAATGAATTAATCTTAGAAAAAAAAATTATAACCCTTCAATCTACTAAAATTCTATAACAAATTCTTTAATTCATAAATCTAGTGACCCTAAAACTATATGCACAGTTAGCTTTTCAAGCTCCATAATCTTCCACAATACCATATTTTCGTTTGCAATATTCACCAATAGATCAAACATGTTCTTCATCTCATATCTTCATGTTGTAGGCTCAACACCTCTTTTCTGGTGGGGGACAAAATATATTTTCTATGGCTCCCCCTAAGACATAGCTCTTGTGTAAGTTGTTGGAGGAAACATCTGCACCAGAGGATGGTACATATTCTCCCTTTTCATCTATCTCTTCGTTCTTTATCGAGATCTTTTCCTTTTCCTCCCTTTTTTCTACTGGATCCACCTTGTTGACTGGTTCATTCTGTGTTACTAGATTATCCTTCCTTGTGTTTTCTTTTCTACAAAACTTAGCAATATGTCTAGGTCTATTACAATTTTGACATACAACATTCTTTTGAACATTATTCCTTCCATTCATTCTAGATCTACAATGATTAGCTTTGTGTCCAAATACATAGAATGTATAACAATAACCATTGAAAAGTTGAATCTTTCTACCATTAGTATATTCATTCATCATTTCAATTCTGAATTCACTTGCTCTATGACCAAATCATTTTCATATAAAGCATTTATCAGTAAAGGATGGAACATTTTGATTTATTATTCTTTTGCATTCCACTGCTCCATGTCTAAATTCATTGCAAGAATAACCAAAACTATTGGAAGATGGGTAACTTTGAGAATTTGGTTGTCTAACCAGAGGTCTTCTAGCATTATTTCTTTGATTCTAGATCTTGCCATTATTCTTCTTGTCTCTAGTCTTCTTTGGTTCATTTATCTTATTTTCTGCATTAGGTGTCTGATCTACTTTTAAGCTTTCACCTTTTTCAAATCCCAAGCCACCTTTATCTTGAGATGTTTTCCAACTTGCAATCATCTCATCAAGCATTGTAGAACTCATCTTGAAATTTTCTTCATGACTTCTTGCTTTCTCTAGATTTGATCTTAGATTTACCACTTTTTTTTCAAGCCTCATGCATTCATCATATTTTCTTTTTACCATTGCATTCAAACATTCCTCAACTCTTTTCTTTTCTTCAACTTGTACTTTTAGACCAGCGATAGTTTCATTTTCTTGTTTCAACTATTCACTGACTTCCTTATGCCTTTCAATGAACATGATTTTCTAATACATTCATTTTATTCTTTAACATTTTCCTTTAGATCTATGTTTTTTCCTTCAATCTTGTTAAGATCTTCAAGAGAAACTTTGATTTCTCCATCTTTTTCAAGCATGCAATCTTCTTCTATAAATCCAACATTTGGAATCTCTTTTAGGGGAACGTGATACCTTCTACCAACAATATATTCAATCTCCAAGACCTTCCCAAAGTGGTTAAGCTCTAATACCAATTGTTGAACACCCATAATACTAAGAGGGGGGTGAATCAGTATTCTCTTAAACCATTAAAATATTAAGCATCCAATAACTAATGCATATTCAATTGCAATAAGAAAAGAAAGCATGAAAACATCCACAACATCACATAACACATGAACACCAATACTTATATGTCAAAAATCCAAAATGTGAAAAACCGCGGTGAGGATTAGCTCATAATATATTATAACTAGTTATAGTATATTACATAAATGCTCATTGTAGGTGGATTCACTTCCCACAAAGATAAAGATGCAATAGAGAAGGTGGCCCATATATTATTTTATACTATTACAGATGCATATACAATATGTAGGAACACAGTTCCAAATGAAACACAATACTGATTCTGATTCAACACTCTGACATGCTCTTCATTTGCACAAATTAGATCATTACAATGCAATTCACACTTCTTTGCTCAAATTTTCATCACACACAATACATTTTACATCTATATCAAAATTAAAATAATCTAACATATATATCCACATTGAGTAGAACATCAATTAGGTTAGCCTAATTAGATGTAATACCAAAAGTATAATTTGTCAGCTCCAAAATGTATCATCCATAACACACACCACAATCAAAATCTAAAAATGCATTAATATAGGTCAGCATGGACCTATAATAGATTCCACGTAAGATAAAAATACCTACTCATCCTTTGCACAACATCAAACATGTTAGGTTGGCTCCAAATATGACCTAAAACAAAAACCATCATATGTGTATCCACATATTGACATGTGTAACTCAAAATTTGATACCATATAGAATTCACACTCAAATAGAATCTAGGAACTTAACTTCAACATCACAAAGCCAAAAACTCATCCATGATGAAGTACAAAATCTCCTACACAAATAAATTGTACAAAAAGTGACTGTAATATCCCAGATGGAACTCTATTACTCATATCTCTTAAACCTCTTATCCAAACAAGATGAAATCTTGTATTTACCTATATTTAACATCCATCAAATTAATTTTAGAATCACAAAGCGATATCTTCATTTGTGGAGTGGTGTGAACCAAAAAATTGATGCACTAAAATATTGAATTGGTAGATTTGACACTTTATCAAATTTCTATGCAACTGATCTTTCTAGACCAACTCAACTTGCACAAATATCTTCCACAACACCTCAAAAACATGTTAGTATAAATCAAAATGATCCAAAACAATGTTTACATCAATTAAAACACTATATCATGTTGTTATACATATTCATGCTCAAGTTTCCAAACAACATCATCAATGACAATCTCCTCAACCTTCCAACAAAATAAAATTTTGGGTTAGCATGTAATAGGACTAAATGTCTCAACACCTTACATCATCCTCGAAAGGAAAAAAGAAGACAAAAATAAAAGACAAAGTTTACGACATATAGTAAATAGAGAAATAAATAGAAGAATGTCACGACATGTTTCTTTCCTCTGTATCCTTGCACCAATGGAGCTACAAGGGTTATCCAATGAAAAATAACAAACACAAAGGCATGAAAAGTGGAAAAATATAGTAGATCATATCACATGCAATCAAACACACATGAAACAAACATAAAGGAGTACCACACATGCAAGTTGATTGAAAGCAGGTCATTTGCATCACAATCTTGCTCATTATATAGGGAAGGTGGAAAACTAGCTGAAGGGACTACAACAAACTTTGTACTAGGAGCATCTCCAAGTTCAACACGTGTTGGCTCACTCTCATCAAGAGGATCATCATGGTTTCCCCGATCTAATTGTTTTTTTTAAAGTACATTTATCTCATTATGGCCTTGTTCATCAATTTTAGCAATTTCATCTTCATCATCCAAGTTAATCACAATGCCTGGAGGTTTTATGACAATAGAGGTTGTATGTTCTTTTTTCACTTCTTTTTTAAGTTTCATCTCTTGTTTTGGTGAAATTTGTAATTTCTTTTGATTTACTTACATAGATGTTTTATTATCATGCATTTTTTATTTTTTTCTTCCAATTAACAAGCAATATCACAATTCTTGCACCTATGCTCTTTAGAATTTTAATTTCTTCCTACATGATTTTAAATTTGTGATGGGCTAGGAGTGGGCTTATCATCTATTGGTTTTTTTTCTTCCCTTAAGGGAGGAACTAAAGGAACCACTAAGGGTTGGGAAACCACTGTCTCTTTAGGCCTATACACTTGTTTTATCTTTGGAGGCACAAAATGAATCATTCAATTGTCTCTTGGTCTTTTATATGATATTGGTGGAGGAACTATGATATATTTACCTAGGCTACTTGGAAGGTTCTTTTATTCAGGCATGGGTTCATCCATAACTAGTGGATAAGGAGGAGCAATCAAGGTCTTATCATTTTTAGGAATTTTGGAAAGAGATAACTTTTTATGTGCTTCATCTTAAACTTTTGATATGACCTAAAAATAAAATGCTCACGAGGTTTAATAGGTTCCATAGGTTGATGCCAAAATAAATCTAATGAAAATTTTCCAGTGTAGGGAAAAGGATTAAACCCACTATGATGCATTGTAAATATCTCATTTTTAAATGGGAACTTTATGAACTTTTGAATAACCAGGAGATGAAATTCATGGAGTGTAGCCATGGGTAGCCTATCTTCACACAAAATTAATCCAATGTCAAGATGATGGAGAATGATACATCTAATTTTTTTGGTCCAACCTTAAGAGGAAGAGTGATTGAACCTATCGTAGGGCTAGAAAAATCATCATAATTTTTTAACCATGCTTTCAATTATTCATAAGAATCTTGATAAATTTTATACGCAAACAAGAATTACTTTATGATCACATTCTCTACACATAGGATCAATGAGTATCCTAGTTGTAGGAATGTCATTAATATGTCCAACAATATAGAGAGGACCATCGAGTGCATGTATGGATGTGTCAATATGGGTGAAATTAATGTCAGGTAACAAAGTGGTTTGGCACTAATGAGGTTGAATATCTATGATAGTGATCATATCTTGTAGGCCATCCTCATCATCACTCTTATTATCATCCTTATCATTATTCATGTCATCAGTTTTATCAATATGAATCTCATCATTCTTAACATCACAAGCTTGCACAAAGTTGAATAAATGGTTTGGTATTGGATTGGTAAAAAAATTCAAGTTTTGGTTAGTTGCGGCAATAGGCATATATCCTTGATCATTAACACTGCCTAAGTGAATGTGATTAGAATCAATGAGGTCTTGAACTTTATGTTTAAGACACATGCATCATTTTTTATAATGTCCAATTGTGCAATGATATTGAAAAAAGGCATTTGGATTGTAACTTGGAGATAGAGGTTTAGTTGTGTCCATAGGTATAATCGGAGTTAACTAGATTAACTTCTTATTCAAAAGTTGCAACATGATCAAATGGAGGGTGTTAGGTAATTGGGAAAATTATTTATCTCATGATTTGAATTGGGATAGGATAGAACTTACAATAAAAACTTGAGAGTCAATGTGATTGGTTGTTTGAGGAATGTGTACTTGATAAAGTTCTTATTTTGATTCTTGAATGGTCGATAGTTGTTTTGAGTTATGGATTTAGATTTACTAGTAGGAGTAGATGAAGATGTTTCTTTGTACTAACTAATCAAATTTTGATAATCATGAAGGGACATACATAAATTTATAAAGGATGGATATTTCATTAACAATATTTAATCCCTTATGTCAAGTTTCAATTTTTCAATGAACACTCTTTGAACATCTGCATCAAGGAGAGTGAGATTAATTTCTGAATAAAGCAACTAATAGCACCCTATAAATTCTATGACCTTTTCATTTTGTTTTTTTTTGCATCTTACTATATCAATTAATTTAATTTTAGGTCCAATATAATCTTAGAAATTTTGGAGGAAGGCCTCAACAATGTCATTGAAAGAGTGGATTTAGTTATTCATAAATGATGAAAACCAATCTAAAGCCATGTCTTTTAATGACCTAGGAAAGAGTTTAGCCAATATTTTATCTTAAAAAATGAAGTCACTACACAAGGTTATATATGCTAATATATGATTTCTAGGGTCTCCTTTACCATTGTACATGTAAAAATGGGGTATCTCCATATTTTGTGGCATTGGTGTTTCCAATTTTTCAAGTGACAATGGGCTTCTTTTAACATTTTGCAATGGTTGTCCATTTTGGTCTTGGTTCAAAATTGAGATTTGTTGTTGAAGGGAAGTTATTTTTTTAAAAAATTGGTTAATGACCAAATCATTGGTCAACATGTTTTGGGAATATGGTGAATATGGTGGGTTTGTGTAAGTGCTTGCTTGACTACCATGTTACAAATTTATGCGAGGGGATGAAACTTGAGGTGTCACATGTTAGGAAAATGTGTCTCAACCTTGTAATTATATAAGGTTTCCTACTGATATGTAAGCTTGTGAGCATAGAGAATTTTAGATGGTGTTCAAATTCTATGGGACTTTCGTCCCCTAGAAATTAAGAGATGATGTTTATACTCCCTTCTATTTCTCTTTCAAGGTGTTTGAAAAATGGGAGATTTATTGTGAATATGTGTTTCAACCTTACAATTATATAAGGCTTACTATTTATAGGTAAGTGTGGGAGGTGTAGGGGGTTACCCGCTAGTGTGGGGTCTAGGGGACACATGCCTCAGTCAGGGTTCAAGAGAAGCACCTCGAAAATCCAAATTTTATGGATATTCTATTATTATAAATTTGGACCATTCATCATTAGGTCTCAAATCTGACAATAGGTCTTTTTTTGGCTTGACTTTCCCTAGAAGGCTACTCTATTTTATGAGGGAATTTTATTATGGTTGTGTAATGTGATGTATTCTGAGAGTCTGATAGGGTCGTGTTTCTTGATAGAGTTTGATAGTTGGTGGTATTCTTGTGAGAATATTTCTCTATGAGTATATTGTAATATTCATGATTTCTAAATAATATATTGGGTAGCTTTTGGAGTGATTGGTTTTTCTTCTAAAAGAGTTTTCACCACATAAATTATTATGTTGTGGTATGCATGATATTTGTGTTTAGTTTTTTTTAAGTTTCTGATGAAAAGATCTATAAATTTCTGCATTATCCTCCTCTTAAGATTAGTGTAGGAAGTTGTTTTGCTATCTTAGTTTCCTTAAAATTGGTACCAGAGCCCGATAATCTTTGGTTTTAGTTTGGGTTGTTGTATTTTTTGAACTAATCTAGATTAGAGTGGGAGCTTGCGTAGAAGATGTAGTTAGGGTAAAAATATGAGAGCAAATTTCATAAACAAACTAAATGAAAAACCCTAACAAGCACAATAGAGCACAAACTAGCATGAAAATCAAAAAAAGAAAGCAAAGCAAACCGATCTCCGAGCTAGATTTAATTTATCTCCATTGCTCTTCTCCACTTGCATGATAATGCAATATTTTGAAGGATTGAATGATTTGATATGGTGATTGCTCATTTTCATAGCATAATGATAAGATGAATATGATAGAAGAAAAATAGATAGATAGATGAGAAGATTGAGAGAGATTTTGGTAGAGTAAGGATGCTAGAAGAAGATTCTCCAAATGGCCTATGAAAGGCTTGATTTATAGGAGAAGAGTGATTTGATTTGATGGCCAAGATTAAAAGTCAAATTTGTGATATGTATGACTAGGATTAAAAGTTTATTTTAGTGCCAATGATGCAGATTAAGTGGGTTATGACACAAGGCTAAAATTAGGATGTGAGGGAATAGGTGGGATTCTTTTATCTATTTAGGAGGAAAAAATGCCTATGACGCATAGATGAATGGGGGTAAAAATAGAATGTGAGTGGGAATATCATAATTTAAATAATAAAATTATTTAAATTATTTGTGCATGTGAAGAGTTGTAGTCATGTGACACATGTTGCAATGTGACAATAAGTGAGGGATTAATTCAAATATTTAATTTGAATTATTTTGAGACATGTGAAGGGGGACTTAATTAAATAAATGAGATTTATTTAATTAATTGGGAAGGTGATTAAGTGGAATAAATAGGATAAGTGGGATAATATTATGACATGGACAATTTTAGGTTTCTAAATTTTTCCCCTCTTTGAGATGATGTTCGAGATGGTGAGATTTATGTCAAGTAACATCATTTTAAAGAAGCTAAGGTAGGGATAGATGAAAATAATATGATTCCCCAACCACTTAAGGAAGTGAGGATTAAGATGAATGAAGGAAAGGGATGATAGAAGAATATGATGATGCAAAATATATGAAGAAATGGGATGATAATATAGGATATAATAATGATGATGTTGATGTGCCCTCGAGAGGATAGGCAGGTTGGATAAACACAAATATGCTCTCGAAATGAATGAAACAATAAAGGAGGGATAATATGAATGATACAAGATAAGAAGTAGATGAAAAAGAAAAATGAAACACTATGCTACAATAAAGTGAGCAATCATATGTTTGATATAGCCCTAGACGTTATGCACCAAGGTATAAAGGACCAAGGTGACGATGTGTCTCATGCCCCAGCATAATAAAACCTTGTCTAGATACAAGGTATGAATATTAGCTAGGAGTGATTTGGATTTTATGCCAATGCAAATTGAAATGATAACACACACAAGCAAGAAAGCAAACACAAATGATACAAAAACAAACAAGGGATTTCCCCTATCAAGCTGTAAACTGATGATTAATTGATTGATTGATGATGATGATAGTGTTGTCATTGTGGGGAATGATATATCCTTAGATCAACACAAGGATGATTGATTTTATAACTAGATTAGGATCAAGATTAAAATATGATTGGATAATTTACTTGATTGATTAGCTTAGTTGGAATGGATTAAGGATTGACTTACATTTGGATTATTTCTTGGAATCATTGAAGATGCTATATTTGAAGATTTGGATGATGATTGATGAATTAAATTGAGGAATGATTTACTTGGAATGATTTTGATTGATTGGATTGATGAAGAAATGATTTGATTTGATGATAATGATTATATTGATTAGAAGAATGGGTTTGATTAGAAGAAGTGATGTGATTGATTAGAAGAATGGGTTTGATTAGACGAAGGGATGTGATTAGATAATTTGATGAAGAAATTGATTTAAATAAGTTGAATTGATGTGCTAAATTGTTTGAAAGAAGTGATTTGGTTTGATTTTATTGCTTAGATTTTGGAAATGTTTTAATTTTTTTTGGATTTTTTTAGGACCTTTTTCAAATTTTTTGCATTCTTTTAGGAATTTTTTTGAAATGTTTTGAAATGTCAATGGATGACAATTTGGGTAACCTTTGTGCTAGATACCAATGACCAGGGAAAATAAATTCTAAGTGCAAGGAGATAGATGGGATTGATGGATGAAAGGGTGGTTGATAGGATAAGGGGTAGAAGACTCATGATATATGGAGGGATAAAAAGGATAGGTCATACAATGAAATGGATGTATGCATCATAAGAGGGCAAGGATGTGATCTCCAAAGACTGTCATATATGAATGACATGCCCCATTTTAGGTACAATACTTGAGATTTTTATTACAATGCTTTCAATAGGATGGTGATAAGATTGCATTAGAAAAGATGAGGTATGTCAAGAGATACCCAAAAACATGTTTCAACATTTTTCCCCTATGTCTTCATCAAAATCAAAATGATAAGGTTGGATGGGTGGACTCAATATGATAGGTATGCATAATGGCTAAAGATGGTAGGTAGGATGAAAATGATATGATAAGAAGTGACATGATAGGATAGATAGTGTGAATGAGACAAAGTGCCCCCAAGTGTAAGTGACATAGAAGATCAACCTACACATGACACTTGTTTTCCAGGTTTTCATCATGGTACTTATCCAGGGTGCATGTTTACCAATTTTTCATTGTTTGAAAAAGGGGCTTCTCTTTACTTTTTTCTTTTTATTTTTATTTTTTAATTTTTTAATTTTTTTGATTTTTTTTTTTGACTTTTTGACTTTTTGACCTTTTTTTTTGGAAAAGATAAAGGGAATATGGATAGGAGGGACTCAAGTGTCTAGTTACATGAAAGGTGATAGTCCCACTAGAGATGAATTTCATCTCATGGACCATGTCAACTATCATTATGCTCATAGATGTTGGTAAGGGATGACATGAAAGGGAGATGGAGTAGGTAGATCATGGATTATGATGTGGATTATGCAGAAGATATGAATGGGAAGCTTAGCCAAAAGCATGGACCATAGGAAGGTGATGGGGTGGATATGTAGGATAATGAGTGAAGGGTGAGGAGATGGAGGTACATGGAATTATTGTGAAATGGAAGGGAACCATGACCAATGGTTGGACACACTATGATAAACATTGAAGCTTTTGAAGTGAAGGGGGCGTAGGAAGCAATGGAGATTTTTTCTTAGGAGATGGGTGATGAAGCTTTTTAGGTACCCACATATACTTAGTATTTTTATGACTTTTATTTTTCTTGTGCCATGAAATATGAGATTCTTGAATAGAGCGGGAATGTGAGGTGGAAGTGGATGGTTGAGATTTTTTTGATGTAGATGCCTCATTTGACTTGTTTTCCTTTTTCTTAGGTACCCAAACCATTTTTTTTTTAGACTTTTCTTTTGAAGGTATGGGATTATATTGCTTTTTGGATGGATTTTTCTTTGATTCTTTTATTTTGTGTCCTAGGGCATGAGGAACCTTCATATTTTTTTCTTTATAGATAGAGGCATCAAAAAAAATTCTTTTGAATCCCATGGGTATGGTGGAATGAGTGGAAGATTTATGTTTAGACAATGTGTGCATTGATTGGTCATGATTAGGATTTTTAGAGGATTTATGGATAGGTGGATAAGGGGATTGGATAATGGGGATATTAGGTGTTGGAAGTAGTGGAGGTAGACTAGATGGAGGGATATTAGGATTTGGAAGCAATGGTGGAAAATTTGATGGTGGAAGATGTACAGTCACATGCTTTTGGCATTGTAAGATGATGGAGGAGGGATGGCAACATATTTTTTAGGCATATGATAGGATTTATGGTGGAAGGAGGACTTATGATGGATGGAGGAAGTACCAACATCTTTAGATTGGTGTTCTTAGGGTGTATATCCAAGGCCATAAAAGTGTGGAGGGACCTTGACATGGATGGGCTCCAAAACACCTTGTTCATGAAGGCCTAAACCTTTACCTTGATAGTTCATGTTATGAAGCATGCAATGGACAATGGCACTAGGTTTGTTTTGGACACTAGACTTGAGTTCATTGTTAGATGAAGAAGGTGAAGTGGATAAAGGTTGTTGTCATCCTAAGGAGGAAAATTCATGAATAAAGATGGATAGACCAATAGGACATCTTGCTGGATTTGAAATGGGGTTTATAGTGGATGTGGGAGGATCATTAGGAACTTGATTATGCTCATTTAGATCCACACTATTGGTTTGATCTTCTACATTTACTTGGGAGGCATATGTCTCAGCATGACAAGTGGATAATGTGGGATCATGGATAGGGCTAGGTAGGGGGTTGATAGGAGCAATGGAGGTTTCTTTCTCATGGATAGATGAAGTGATAGGATCTTGACCATGGAATGCATAAATTTGGATAAGAGGATCATCATGGCCTTCTTGATCATAGGTACGATCTATATCATAGAGGGAAGCTTCATCATGAATAGGACCAAGTATGTTATGAGTGGGATCATTAGAAGGGCCTAGATCTTGATTATAATGAGAGGTTAATGTTTCCTCATGCTTAGAATAATGCTCTTGACATAGCTCTTGGATTTGAGTGGAAATGAAAGTGGAAGGCTCTAGAAGAGGCTTGGTATGCTCTTTATGATCAACATGAGGGCATGTGATGGAATTTGACTTAGACATATAAGATCAATAGGTTGTGGACCACATAATGGAGTTGGAAGAATAGACATGCCATTCAAAGGTTCTTTGGTAAGCTCATTAATGGGTACTTGACATGGGGATGGTTTATTCTATGCTAGTATTCTTTGGAGAAAATCATTAAAGGATTCTTTGGTTGATGGATAAGATCTTGAGAAGTTGGATGGTGATGTTGGTGTAGGACTAGTATGCTTTGAGATGGGAATTTTATTAGATGGTGATGGAGGACTATTAGATGGAATGGTGTATGATTCCAAACTTAGGGTGGTATTTCCCTTGTCAATAGTATCATTAAGGTGACCTAATATTTCTACAACGTTTTCATCATCAATAGGATCTATAAATTTCTCATCATCACTAGGATCTACAAAGTTCTCATCATCACTAGGAGCAAATTTTGACTCACCTTGGAGGATATATGGTTTTGGATTATCTTCATGATTAGGCGAAGGGTCTCCTTGAAGTATGACCTTGGGCTTGTGAATAAGATCATTAAGGATTATGACCATTTTAGCAAGTGCTTCCCTAGGATTAGGGTGATGATGATGATGTGGAATGATTCGATTGGATGACTTGGATTGATTAGGATGAAATTTATTTGAATGTGATTAGAAAAATGATGATTAGGATGATTAGAATGATATGTTTATGTGTTGGTGTTTATAACTTGCTATGGAAATTCACAAACAAATGATTACACATGTACACACATGAATCACACATGCAAGACACATAAGCAAGTTTGAATTTGAAATTATGAATGTGATTATTAACCACACACATGAAGAAGACACATCAACAATTCCTAGAACTAGTCAAATGGGTATGGCCAATTAGGTCTTAATATAGGATGCACAAAGTTGATTAGGGATAATTTAAAAGAAAAATCTTGCCACACAGCTGGGAGAAAGGGGTAACCCACCCTTCACCTTCACTTTCCAAAGGTATAAAGTTCTTTGGGGCTTAGCCAAGAGTGACAAGATTTTAACTCCCAAAGAAGCGTGTCTTTTGATTCACACCTTGATTGAGGTCATCCCTAAGGGTGATGAAATCCCCTAGTAGGCCTGATTTGAAGTGTTTGACAAAAGAAAACCAAGTGAGGTGTTTGTGATCACACACACATTTGATTCACACTAAAAGTTGTTAATTTCCCTTTACAAAATTGAAATGTGTGTAAAACAATTCAAGCACTTGTTATTTTTAACCGAAAGAAAAAATGTGTGATTGAAGACAATGGATCTTTTTAAGCTCAATTTCAAAGTGTGATTGCAAATAATATGTTCATTTTAAAGCCCCAAATTGAAGTGTTTTGCAAACAAGATTGATTCATCAAATGAGAGATAAAGATAATAGAATGAGTGTACCCGAAAGTTTGCAATTTCCAATTTGATGTGTATGACTGATATTTCTGCTACTAAAGATCCTTATGATCACCTACAAAATAAAAAAAATAATATTATAATGCAACCATAAAAAAATAAGTTCATCAGAAAATTGCAATTTTAGATACATGTTTTTAACATATTTGAATTAGATTTGATTATTTGAAGACATTATTGATCTGAAAAATAAACAATCAAAGAAGTAACCTCTACTCATTTTCTGAGAGCTTTCCAGAAATGTAAAGAAGTTAGAAAAATTCATCGTTTTGCATCTGAAAATGTTGATTTATGAAAAACCTACATAAAACAAAGATCAGATTTTTTTGCATTGTATTTGACCCCTAAATTAAATCTGTAAAAGATAGAACCCTATTAAAATTTCAAGAGATTTCCAAAAATATAAACATATCTAGAAAATTCATTGATTTTCATCTTGAAAGTCAATTTTATTAAAAGACATAAAATAAAAATAAATCCTACAAAAATGGTGATAAACCCTCAATTTTTTTAATGTGTCCCATTGAGACAATTTTTAAGATTCTGTGAAAATATTGTAGAAAAATTCGTAGCTGTTTGGAAGATATGATGAAATTTGTAAAACTTGGGGTTTTGTCCAAAAACTGGCAGATCTACAACAAAAAAACAAGCTAGATCAAATGATTCACATCAAGTTCACCAATGTAGTTAGGGTAAAAATATTAGAGAAAAATGCATAAAAAAACTATAATGAAAAACCCTAACAAGCACAATAGAGCACAAACTGGCATGAAAATCAAAACAAGAAAGCAAAACAAACCGATCTCCAAGCTAGATTTGATTTATCTGCATTGCTCTTCTCCACCTGCATGAGAATGCAAGATTTTAAAGATTGAATGATTTGATATGTTGATTGCTCATTTTCATAGAATAAAAATAAGATGAATATGATAGAAGAAAAATAGATAGATAGATGAGAAGATTGGGAGAAATTTTGGCAAAGTAAGGATGCTAGAAGAAGATTCCCCCAAATAGCCTGTGAAATGCTTGATTTATAGGAGAAGAGTGATTTGATTCGATGGCCAAAATTAAAAGTCAAATATTTGATATGTACTGCTAGGATTAAAAGTTTATTTTAGTTCCTATGACACACATTAAGTGGGTTATGACACAAGGCTAAAATTAGGATGTGAGGGAATAGGTGAGATTCTTTTATTTATTTTGGAGGAAAAGATGCCTATGATGCATAGATGAGTGGGGATAAAAGTAGAATATGAGTGGGAATATCATAATTTAAATAGTAAAATTATTTAAATTATTTGTGCATGTGAAGAGTTGTAGTTATGTGACACATGTTGCAATGTGACAAAAACTGAGGGATTAATTCAAATATTTAATTTCAATTATTTTTAGACATGTGAAAGGGGAATTAATTAAATAAATGAGATTTATTTAATTAATTGGGAAGGTGATTAAGGTGAATAAATAGGATAAGTGGGATAATGTAATGACCTAGGGTAAAATATTAAAAAATGTTTTACAAGGTCATGTATCGACTAGGTAATATTATGACATGGACAATTTAAGGTTTCTATATTTTGCCCCTCGTTGAGATGATGTTCGAGATGCTGAGATTTATGTCAAGTAACATCATTTCAAAGAAGCTAAGATATGGATAGATGAAAAAAAATGATGCCCCAACCACTTGATGAAATGAGGATTAAGATGAATGAAGGTAGAAACCTAAAATTGTTCATGTCATAATATTACCTAGTCGATACATGACTTTGTAAGACAATTTGTAATATTTTACCCTAGGTCATTACATTATCCCACTTATCCTATTTATTCCACTTAATCACCTTCCCAATTAATTAAATAAATCTCATTTATTTAATTAATTCCCCCTTCACATGTCTCAAAATAGTTCAAATTAAATATTTGAATTAATCCCTCACTTATTGTCACATTGCAACATGTGTCACATGACTACAACTTTTCACATGCAAAAATAATTTAAATAATCTTATTATTTAAATTATGATATTCCCACTCACATTCTATTTTTACCCCCATTCTTTTGTGTGTCATAGGCATCTTTTCCTCTAAAATAAATAAAAGAATCTCACATATTCCCTCACATCCTAATTTTAGCCTTGTGTCATAACCCACTTAATGTGCATCATAGGCACTAAAATAAACTTTTAATCCTAGCCATACATATCACAAATTTGACTTTTAATCTTGGCCATTGAATCAAATCACTCTTCTCTTATAAATCAAGCATTTCACAGGCCATTAGGGGGAATCTTCTTCTAGCATCCTTACTCTACCAAAATTTCTCTCAATCTTCTCATCTATCTATCTATTTTTCTTCTATCATATTCATCTTATCGTTATGCTGTGAAAATGAGAAATCAACATATAAAATCATTCAATCCTTCAAAATCTTGCATTCTCATGTAGGTGGAGAAGAGAAATGGAGATAAATCAAATCTAGCTTGGAGATCGGTTTTCTTTGCTTTCTTGTTTTGTTTTTCATCCTAGTTTGTGCTCTATTGTGCTTGTTAGGGTTTTTCATTATAGTTTGTTTATGAATTTTTCTCTAATATTTTTACCCTAACTACAAAAGATACTTTGTGATCTCATTGCACAATAATTTTTAGATGGCAAGTTCATTAAGGGGAATAGAGGTGGATAAATGTTTCAGAAATAATTTTAAAATATGGAAGCTAGAGATGGAGGATCTATTAATAGATCAAGATTTGTTGGATGTTGATGAGAATTTTTCAAGGCTTGAAGTTCCTACTTTCATTTCTCAATATAATGATATGGACCATAAAGCCAAGGGTCTAATCAGATTGTGCTTGGTAAACTCTATTTTAATCAATGTCCACAAAGAGACCTCTACATAGAAACTATTGAAGAAGCTTAGTGAGATGTATCAAGCCAAATCTTTAGTGAACAAGATTTTATTGAGGAAGCAATTATATTCCTTGAGAATGGAAGAAGGTGGATGAATTATAGACTACCTAGAAGAATTCAATATATTGGTGGCTCAATTGGCATTAGTTGGTATCAAAATGGATGAGGAAAAGGAATATCGGATCTTGCTTTGTTATTTGTTTGATTCATGGGATTCTCTTGTTATGTCTATTGGGAGTAATTTTGTTATCTTGAAGACTAAAGATGTGGTGGGTCATTTTCTTTATAAAGAGATGAGAATGAAGGCATCCATCAGTACCAAGGAGGGCCTAAATATTCATGGATTACCTAAGGAAAAAGGAAAGAATAATGAGAAGCGTAATAAGTCCAAGGGGAGATCCAAATCTCCTCGAAATTATAAACTTATTTGCTAGAACTATGATAAGCCTAAACATATTCTTAAGGACCATAAAGAAGAAAAGAAGAAGAAAAAGAATAAATTTGATTATGATTCTAAGTCTGAGAAGGAAGATGGTGATGCATTCATTGTAGCTTTGGCAACTCATGTAGGTAATGATGCATGGTAGGGATAACTTTAGGAAACCCACCCCTCGGTGAAGGTGTAAGATCCTAGCGAATCCTTCCTTATTTTTTGAAAAAACTATTAATTTTCCTCGCAAATCTATACACATTATTAAAAAAAGCTGTAAAATCTTGGCGAATCTTAATGAATAATTGGTAAAAATAATAATGACATTGGTGAATCCTAGTGAATAATCACTAAAAAGATTAATTATAATGGCTAATCTCTCCTTTAAAATTTTGCATAGTTGATTGGCGCAATTCCCCCATATATTTTTATTTTTTGTAATATTGAAGTACCACCAAGCATAAATTCATTATTGAAAATGCATTGGAGCACACACAGATTAAGCGTTTTTTCAAAATATCACTATAAAAATAAGACTGAATGAAAATTGAAAAAGTTACCATCGATTAGCTATTTAATCGAATGGCTGTGAGTTAATTCCGCAGTCTAATACAGATGTGGACTGAATGAAAACTGAAAAAGTTACCATCGATTAGCTATTTAATCAGATGGTTGTGAGTTAATTTTGCGGCCTAATACACATGTGCCTTTTAAAAGGCTTGTTGAGGCCTAAAATTTGTTTTGGACCACACAATTAGATTTAATCGTGTGGCCCAAAACAAATTTCGGGCCTCAACAAGCCTTTGAAAAGGCACATGCATATTAGGTCGCGGAATCAAATCACAGCCATCCGATTAAAAATCTAATCAATGGCAATAGATAAAATGCATATTCAAGGCTAAGCTACTAAACTATCCCTAAAATTAAATAGTATTTTATTATTAGTGGCGATATTACCCCAAAATTGATCGGAGGAATATAATACTACTAGGGAATATAATTAATATTTTTAATTATGGTATAAACTACTGGCAAATAATTTCCAATGACGCATCGTTTTTATGGTGAATTAATTGAGACAAAATTAGTTTTTTGTAAAAACCTGGCGATTCAGTGTTTTTTTTAGCTTGCACTATTCGCCATTTTTGGAGGTCCCAATTTCTATTATTCGCCACTAAAGTTTTCCCTAATGCATGGTTTATTGAATCAAGTGCATTTTTCCTTATGACCTTTAATAGAGACTTATTTTCTAAATATTAAGAATTTGATGGAGGTAAGGTGTACTTGAATGATGATTCTTATTTAAATATTATTGGTAGTAGATGTATTTATGTCAGATGAACTTGATTATAGAGAAGAAGAAGAAGAAAGAGCTAATGAAAAATAAGTATAGAATGAAGAGGAAGAAGCTCTAGAGAAGACCCCTTAGAAGTATGTGCAAAAGAATCATTTTGAAGATTAGATCATTAGAGACAAGAGGAAAGGAGTATTGACAAGAAGCAAATTTGTTGAATTTGAGGTAAATCTGTGTTTACTTTGTAAATTTGAACCTAAAATAGTGAGGCATGCAAAGATGAACATTGGATGAAGGTAATGGAAGAAGAAATTATGCAGATTGAGAAGAATCAGACTTGGGAATTGGTTCCTAGACCAACAAACAAGAAAATAATTGGAACTAAGTGGGTATTCAGAAATAAGATAAATGAGAATGGAGAAGTGGTGAGAAATAAGGAAATACTTGTGTGTAAGGGTTACTCACAAGTGGAAGGAATAGACTTTGAGGAGACATTTTCCCTTGTGGAAAGACTTCTATGTCGTGATGGAGACATTTGTAGCTTACAAGGACTTTAAAGTTTAATAGATGGATTGTAAGTCTACTTCTTTGAATGGTGAATAGAAAGAAGAGGTTTATATGGAACAACCAGAAGGATTTCAATTGTTAGATCAATTGTAAATGGAGTGCAGATTGAAGAAGGAATTATATGGACTGAAGCAAGCTCCCAGATCTTGGTATGCAAGATTGGATAGATATTTGATACAAAAAGTATTCAATAAAGGCATTGTATATAGTAATATTTATTTCAAAATTGAGGAACACAAAATATTGATAGTGGTCTTATATGTGGATGATATTATCTTTGCTGGAAATGAAGCTATGTGTTAGGAATTTGTTGAAGAGATTCAAAAATAATTTGAGATGACAATGTTTGGGGAGATAAATTTCTTCCTTGGGCTACAAATCAATCAAACAGATAAAGTGATTTTCATTTCACAATATAAGTATGTCAAAGAGATGTTGAAGAGGTTTGAAATGGAATACTTTAAAATAGTATACACCCCTATGATGATTAGTTGTAAATTGAGAAAAGATGATGATTCAACTAAGGCTGATCAGAGAAAGTATAGAACTATGATTGGTGGATAGCTATATCTAACTGATACTAGATTGGATATCGTGCATGCAGTTTGTCTTCCAGCTAGATTTCAAGAAGAACCTAAAGAAACACATGTTGTAGTTGTGAAGAGGATATTAAAATATTTAAGAGGCACTCTAGATTACGAGTTGTGGTATCCTAAGGATAATGATTTTATATTAAGTTATAATATAAATTTAGATTAAGCTGGTTGTGTTGATGACAAAAAAAGTACAAGTGGTAGAGCATTATGTTGGTTATTTTTTAAGAACAAGACTTATTCTCACCACAAACCTATGAACTTGCCAAGGAAAATTATCAGTAAGGGAAAGGATTGGACAACACATAAGCAAAGGCTTATGGGTCTTTACTTCTTCACTTCAAGCTCTGTGAAACCTTCGAGGGTGATCCTAAACAAATGTGTTCATAGATACCAGTGTGATTCAATTATCAAAACACAAAGAAAATAGATGATTCTCCTTAAATGTTTAAAAGAACCATACCCTGAAAGTTTGGAAAACTTCCATAGTAGTGACTAACTTAAACAAGAGATGATATAATTCTCTTAGCACTCTTACACACCTAGAAAAGAAATCAGCAAGTAATTTGATTATATTATGTGATCATCAGTTCAGTCAGTTCCCCAAATTGGAGTATGAATGTTATACCAATCTAGTGCCATATTCTAGGAAATGAATTCAAACCACAAACCTATATGATTAGATAATAATTTTGTATGTCAGAAAAATACCCACAGTCTTGAAAATATTACATTACAATATTTCCACCAGTTGTTTCCATAATTAACTTCTTACTAGAATCCTTATACAAATTTTATATCAAACCTATTGTTAAATTCAAGCATATACATACATTCTTTGAATGGATAAGCAAGAATAAAGTAGCACATCTATTGAAATTCAACAAAGATAAATAAGATAACCAGTGATTATCATATTCATAGCTTGTAAAATCTATATATAGGAGAGAAATGTATAGAAATTTTGTATTTACTTAGTTATCTATATTGCTATCAAAACGTACATATTGGCTGATTCATTTCTAGATCATATTACTGTAAAAATTAGTACCCATTTCCCTTGTATCTATTTTCTATGAAAATAACTACCTATTGACCTCCCAACTTCTCAAACTCTTGATCCCCCTCTTTTTTTTAACCAGCCTTAGAGTCCCTTTTATAAGACAAGGGAGCAACAAGAACCGAGATGGATTACATTTTACATTTCATTTCATTTTCATTTCAAAATGAATTCCAGTGGAAAGCAAGAGAATATTCCTGAATTGATTTGGGAACCATCATTTTAATTTAAGTTGAAACAAAAAATAGAGTTCAAGAAACCGCTAATCATAGCCATCTTGCTAGTCATCAAAAAGTGTCGTTATGGCAGTACCAAAACATGTAAATCCACACTACCCCAAAAATCATCACTATCAGCACATAAAGCATAAATGATTAGAGACCCACTTCACAACACACAAACCAAAGAAATCAAATCAACAAATAGGACTAAAAATCTGAGCACCCACTAAGGAAAGTAATAGGATGTTACTTTTCCTTGTCACCATGAGAGTTGGTGTGCCCACTCGATGTCCTTATCTTCAGAGGAGTAGCCATCATCACCTCATCCTCAGAATCAACCCAATATTTCATGGACATAAGATATTGATGATAGCCAAAATCAGTCTCATTTCCACTATTAGAAGAATCATCAGAAACCTCAATGGGAGAATGATGATGTCCCATATAAGTGTGGTGATACCTATTCT
Organism: Sequoiadendron giganteum; assembly: GCA_007115665.2. Taxonomy (NCBI): domain Eukaryota; kingdom Viridiplantae; phylum Streptophyta; class Pinopsida; order Cupressales; family Cupressaceae; genus Sequoiadendron; species Sequoiadendron giganteum. The sequence continues at coordinate 29,645,505 of VCHN02000014.1, forward strand.
TTTTGGTAGCTTCCCTTTCTAGCCTCTCAACTTTCTTATCTTTTTTGTTGGTCAATTCCTCTGAAATAGTTTAGCCACTAAGGTGGTTGGAACACTTAAGAACACCTCATGTTGAATCTTTGGTAGCCTTTGTTTTCTTCATTGGAGTCACATGTACTTCTGGACCACCTTGTTCACCTTGACGAGGAGAATCCTGAAACTCAAGAGGATTGAGCCTCTTGGACTGGTAGACCAGACTAACTATCACACCTATCTTTCCCATTCCCCTACTCTGCTACTAAAATTTCTCAAAGCAGAATTATCACCCTACTAAAAAATAACTAACTCCAAATCACTCCCTCTCTCAAACTTTAGATTTTCACAATTAGATGGTGGGAGTAATAAAGCAAGCAAACCTCATTAAATAGAGCAATTGGTGTGCATCTGGATTAATTTTCTAGGAGAGATTGTGTGAGAGCATGGGAAATCAATTAACCTGGTTTGAAATCTCAACCATTAATCATATTTTGAACCAAATAAACAGTTAGATATTCTAGAATATTAATGATGAAAAAATTAAATGCATGCATTTGATACTCATCCCAAATCAAGAGACTCGAATGAGATGAGTATTTTCTCAATTTGCATGTTAACCATACATTTAATTTCCAAACTAAGCATGGTGTGTCACATTTATCCACTTTCACATAGAAAATAACTCACTTGTAATTCATCATAGCAGGACATCAAGGAACGATCATGATTTATCTTCAAAATATCTACCCATGCCTTTCCTTACTTCAATTTTACCTTCCCACATGTACCAACCATTGACTGATTTGATGACTATAATTTTTTTTATGAATCTCACAAGCATGATTCAAAATTAGCTCTATCTGAGCACTATTTTTATCTTAGAACTATCTCAGCTAATATATCCAATTGCATCCATCTTTACCAAGAGCTTTCTAAGTTTTTAGGAGAATTCTACATGGAATTTTCCCATGCACCCATTGGAGAGTATGGAACACAAGAAAAAAATCAAGGGATGGTAGGGAGTAGTCAAGAATTGCCCATATCACTAGCCATCTACCATCATTTTTAATTCTTTCAAAGAAAATCACCATTCCCAAGACCTAGCAAATCTTACTTAATGACAAATGATACTCCACCCACTAACCCATGTAGCTATATTTTTGTGTTGTTGAAAATGGATGGGTGCACGGGGAACAACTTTGATGTGAATATGTGTCATGTCATTTTCTATTGATTTTCCTTCAGACAACACCCACTACACTGTGGAGATACTAGTCCCACCATTAAGTAGTACCACATGGCCATCACTCGCTAGCCCATGTCTTTAAAAGAATAGGAAATAAATCAAGACGGGCATGTGGGGATGGGTAGAGATATGGCCACATACTCAATTTCTCAGTCGTTGATCTTCTTTGAAAAGCATCAGTCATCCCTACCAAGGAGATCGGGCCCACCAACATACCAAACACATGGTTGGAGCATGCCAACCCCTGTGAATAAAATAAGAAGAAATGAAATAGTGCACGCACATGGGGAATGGCTAGGATTGATTCCCATGATCAAATGGCCAACATGAAGTATTATTTTTGCACATGTAGCAAAATTTAGTCATAAAAATGGGCTATCTCTAGGTAAACGAGATACTAACCCTCAACAAAAAAGGCTAAGGATTCAAATCCTTTTAAAAATAATTCTTTCATCATAGGAAATTTAATACCAAGAAGAATTTAAGGCGACCACAAAACCTAAGATTAGGGGCTAGTAAGACAATGATTATGATGGCACAAGTGACAACTTAAGTGATCGGGAATGGGAAAAGCAGGTCAATGCAATTTCAAAATGACCAAGGGTTTTTTGATTTACAAGCCAACTTTGGGAAGTTTTTGTTGATGGTGTTTTCTGTACAGCAACAACTCAGATAGAATATGATATCCTATCTCTCTTGAAAGGTAAATCTCTATGGGAAAATAGATAACCCCAAGGTCTCTAATGTCAGGTCTTAACAATGCAACAAAACAACTCAGTGATAAATGTGAAAATGCCGATAATCACAAAGGGACCTTACTACAAGCAAACACTGGACTTTGAATGTTTTAGATATAAACAATAAATTGATACTTTGAAACTTGATTGGAACCCTGCTAATAAAGAAACACCAAAAGATAAAGGTTTCAGAGATAATTCAAAGACTACTTCTAACCCTAAGATTGAAAATGCCAAAAGATAAAATTATCAGAATGGACCAATCTCTCATAAACTACATTCTTCTTGACCTAGATGAATCTGCAATTTCACAAAAATAGTGCAATCTTCTAAGGTATTTAAAGATTTTCAAATCACAAACATTCATTCAGCCAATTCTATTGCAATTGAGATGAATAAATCCTTATAACTAAACTAAGCACAATTTTAAGTCCAGGCTAACTTTGCAAAGCAGCTAACAATCAACTAACTACAAAAAGTATGGACTAGAGATTGCTGCAAACTTTCCAAACATGAAACCCTAAGCATTACCAAACCATTTAACCATAAACTCATAAGAAATTTCAAAGATAGAACAACAAGAACCATGCCAATTGAAATTCCACAAGATAGATACCAAACACAATATCTCTCTTATATTAAATCATCCAAAGTAGCAACAACTCCAATTTTCTGTTACAACACTTTCTTGAGAATAAACCCTAATTCTCTCTAATATCACTTATCTATTTTCTTTCTTTCCTCCTATATGCCTATCTATTTTTATATTCAGCTAAGGCAACATGCATTTTTTATAGAGAATCCCTAAGATAGGTCGACCCAAAAGATAATTTTACAATAAAAACATGACCTATAAGAGGTCGGCCTAAAATATATTTGAACATCATATGAAATGTGCCATTGGCACCAATTTCATCAAAAACTGCCAAGATACCAAAAAGGTCGTCCCAATACATGTGGATAATGGGAAGCACAAATCTCAATGTAACCCTATATAGCTACTCCCCATCTTTGTCCTTAGCTCAATCTTCTTCACCATGTACAACCAACAAAACTCTATCTAGCTCAACAACAGGTGGCATAGGCAAAACCCTAATCCTTCTTTCAAGAGACTTGATATCATCTCTTGCCTGCCTAACTGTACCATCCCAATCAGCCTTATTATTCAAGTACCTGTCCATGACTGTAATATAAGTTCAACATCATCCAACTGATGTCCAGTAACTGGCCCTTCACTGATTGGAGAATAAACATCTCTCCACCATTCCCTAAGCTACTCCAAACTGAGATGTTGCAGAGCAAACTTCTTCCTTCCAGTCATGACCTCAAAGGATGAAATGCATTTATCATGAATACTGGTTAGAGCATCCTCAATCAGACATGCCTGCTTAGGGATCTTTTTCAAGGCCTTCTACCTCATTTGCAAGATTTGAAACCACCACCAAGGTTCAGAAACCCTTGGAAAAGGAAGAATCCTACACTGTACCAATTTGTCTTCAGTGAATCCAAAGATTGTTGTGACCTTCTGCAATAAGAGGTCAGTATCCACATTATCCCGAGCTAAGAAAACCTTTAGCCAATCCATTGATCTTATTGCATCTCCTCCAATTGACAAAATTATCTTAATAGCATCATCACCTTTAGTTTGGACACCTTGCACCCAAGAAATTGCAGCATGTGTGGTGCCCTTCATCTTCTCAATTTCAGAGATTTTCTCCTGGGGCAAGAAACTTGCAATAGAGGAGGAAGAGACAATAGCTTGCAAGGGTTTCATCAACTCTTGTAAGTATTTCTTCAGTTTCTCATTCTCCTTCTCTAGCTCATGCCTACTCTACACAACCTTCTTCAATCTACCCACAATCACAGCACTGAAGCCTTCATATTCTTCAATGTCCTGCTCCACAGTAGCATGCCCTAAGTCAATATTTTGCACATGATAGTCCTGGGTAGTCACATTGTCTCTATCTTTGTTTGGAGTAGGGGTAGCAATGTGAGCCACTTTGTTACCTGACTCATCTCTTTCAATTTGAGACACAACCCTTGCTTTCTTCTTAGTTTTTTCCTTCTCTACATTAGCCATAAGGGCATCCCAATTAGGAGGAGCATCCTCCATTATCACCATTTTACTCTTCAATCCCTTCTCAAGCCAATCTGGAATAGTAGACCCAGTAGGTACTGTATCCTGCTTATCTTACCCTTGTTCCTACTGATCAACAGTTGCATCATTTTCAACACCTGGCATATTGAGAATTTCCATGACTAGATTCTCCTTGTCTTGTACTTGTTCTTCCACAACCACCTATACTGGTGAAGGGGCCCTAGCTGGTATTTCTTCCTCCTTTTGAGGAGACTTGTCTACCTGCTCCTTCATGGGCAAGTTCGCATATGCCACCAAGGGGGGCTATAATAATTTATCAATCTCTGCCTCTGCATTATAGAGATCTCCCTCCTGAAACTCCTCCTTGCCCAAATCCTTAGGATCTTCATCATTCCTGGGCTCCTCCTGTGTGTTACCAGCATCCTGAGGAATGGAGATACTCAATTGTTCAATAACACGAACACTCATTGAAATATTCTCCTTTGATGCAGTGTCCCTTGGGGAAGGAGTCCTTAACTTCCTCATGTATACTTGTGTCTTTCCCCCTGAGCTCTCAACCTCCACCATTGGTGGCTCACTCTCTTTATCAAATTTAGGAGCCTCCTCCACCTTATGTGATAGTTTTGTAATCCTTCTTCTCTTTATCAATGGAGGAGCACTTTCCACTTCTTCCTCTTCCTTATTCTTTTCAACTTCCTTCCTCGAGGCATGTCTCCTTTTCTTAGCAACAGGCTTCCTCTATTTGCTTACCTTTGCAGCCTTCTCAACTTGAACTTCCCTTACCTGGATTTTGAAAGGAGAATCCACCTTCTCTTTGCCCTTAAGATCTTGTTCAAGTGAGCCCTCGGAAGCAGAGTGGGACTCTAAGTCTCCCATCAGATCATAGGTGCATGGAACACCTTCACTCTCCAGTTCTAGCATCTTGTGGTTCAACCACATCTTGGTGTATTTGATCACTGGGACCATAACTTGATCTAATTCAGTCTTTTCCTCTTCTAACCAGTCAACTTCTCCAATTGGCCTATCCTTTACTACCTCATAAACATGACCCTGGATTAATTTTGCATCTTCTTCCACCTGGTCAAGGATGGCCTTCACATTGTATAGTCTTACCAAATCTATTGGAAACCTAGAAAACTTCTTCTTTCTTACCTCAAACTCATTGACAAGGTTAACCCAGTAATCTTCAATGTGAGGCTTATGGCTATATTCTTTACTAGCCTTCTTTTGAGCTTTGCCAGTGATGTCAAACCTTTCTCTCTTGGAATGGAAGGAGAGACCAAGAGTACTCATCTCCTCCTCAGAAGCATGAATAGACTGAATGGAAGCACAAACCTCACCCATTCCTATCTTTAGGGGAAAATCATTCCCAAAACTTGTCTTGTGCATTTCTCCCTTCACAATATTCTCAAAGTCTCAAATCTGTCTAGTGACTTCCAACAATATGACATGATCAGTAGGGTATCTAGGGAGTCTATAGGGAGCCCTTTGAAAACCATCAATTCTGATGTATGAGAAAGTTGGGAGCTAGATAAACTAGGCTCCATATCTCTTTATCAATTCTTTATCCTTATCTGAGATTCTCATATGCTCCGCACCTTGGAGAAATCTAGTGATGTACATTGTGAAAGAATCATTGGATCTCCTTTAACTTGCTCTAGTTAGGTGCAACTGTGGATATACTTCATAGATGGAATCCTGCCCAAATGTACCCCTAGTGCTTAACCCCTTGTATGGTGAAGTCTAGCCAATGAATACACTAGGTAAGAAGTCATGGTAAAAGTCTTGGTTTGCAAGACATTGCATAACTATTCATGAATCATAGCACTGATGAAACCTACCCAATGATAGTCAATTCCTTGCTCCATTCTAGCAATCACATTAAACATCCAGGTCTTGAACACACCTGCACTCTTGAATCCCACTAACCTGCTGAGAAGGGTGATGACATAGTAATACTCTCTCTTGAACTTAAGCTTGAATAGTTGCTTAGGAAAATTGGAGAAATGGGATTTAGGCTTCTCTAGCCAAGAGTTAATCACCTGCTAAGATTTGACTATATTCTCCTCATTATATTTTCTAGAAACATCTATGTCAAAGGCCACAACATGAGACCTATCAGGCATGTCAAAGGTTGTAGCAATGGATACAGGACTGAAACCTGCAAGAATCCTTCTCTAGGGACTAATTGTCAGGAGCTCTGAGTTCCTCTATCATAATTTCTAGCACACTCAAGCACAAATTCATAGCACTGTACCGTGGAAGGAAAACCTACCACATGAGCCAATTCAGAGTCTACCATTCTTCTTGCCAACAAAGGAGGGCTCGGTGCTAACATCTCGGCCTTGAACTCCTCATAGTCCCACATGCCCACATTTTTATCTATGATTCCTGACCAAATTGAGGTCAGCTTGCTCTTAGGAATCCGACTCCTTATGTCTAATTTCACCTTCTTTGCATCTGAGATCGCAAAAGTCTCTGCACCTAGATCTATTGCCTTCCCTTTACCTCGACCAGAAACATCCTGTCCTAATCCTGCCTACAAACACATAAATATAACCACAATCAATCCACAAAAAAACAAGAAGTGCAGGAAATCAGTATCCCAAAGTTTGGGATTTAGCCCCCCTCGCGGATTCTACACTAGAGAGGATTTTCGAGAAAATCCGAACCAAGCAGATTCCAGTGAACCAAGCCTACAAAATCCCAAAACATCATTTTAATCCATAAATTAACAAAGGAAAACCATTAGAAACACTTAGGATAAGCTCATTAATCAATCAAAGACATCATCAATAAATAGACCCTTCACAACCATCAAATTCAATATTTTTTGAGAAAACTCAAAAGAATTTGCCAAAGACGGATTTTGGTGAAAACAACACCAGTTATAACTAACCCGGGAAAAAGGAGGAGACACAGTTTATTCGAGAAAATCCGGAGTGAACGGATTTTGGCGAAAATGAGATATATCATCACCAAAGCGTGAAATCGGTAAAACAACCCGACTGCAGACACTAGGAAAATCCGGGGGAAGCGGATTTTGGCGAGATAGACAAAATCTGAGAAAAAGTGGTAAAAGAGAAAGAAGGAGATAAGTCAGGAAAATCCAAGGGAAGCATAATTCTGTGAGGACCTCGAAAACCCGAACCCATCCACATCTTCCTTACTTTTACCAACACGATTCAAATCACCCCGGATCTCAAGCTAGTATTTTGACAACAACTTAACCTAGACCTCCAATGAATGAAACACGAATCTAGAACACTCCCGACAGCAATTCGAGGAGGATCGGCTATGCCCTAGGTTAAGAACCCTAAAATATCTGCCATGAAAACACATAGAACTAGGCACGACTTACTCACACACCAGAATGGAGAGTTTAAGACCAGTGCCAGGAAATGCCCAAACAAGAAGCAATACCAGACCAAGTAAACATCAATAACCAACCAAGCAGACTAGTAAAGCAAAGAAAAACCCCCGAAATGCCCAATGATGACACGCATACCCAAGGAAATTGAGAAATCATGAAGGACCAAGAAGTAACTGAGGTGAAACAATTCAAAATCAACAGAATAAAGGAGCATTTCAACATACCATGGGAGGAAAAGGATAGGGACTAGTGATGTAGACAGATAACTATCAAATGTGAGTAGGATACAATCCACACACACAAAGTTCCAATGCAACAATCAAAATGGCCTTGAAATCCAAAATCCAGCAAAACACCAAAAGCTCCAAGACACAAGCTCAAATGATAGCAAATGATCAAACTCAAATGATCAATTACTTCCTAAAATCCAATATATCAAAACCCCAAACCATCCACACAAATGCCACTAATGCGGTCGACAAGACAACCACAACCAACAAAACCTGGGGATTCAACAATGCGACAGACTTTGGGGAAATCCGGACCATACGAATTTTCTCGAAAACAGGGCCAAAAGGTAGCAACCTTCGGACATCGAAAGAAAACTGGGAGAATTCGGCCTAGGTGGATTTTCTCGAAAGCAGTGAAAACTCTGGAATAAAGTCAGAACTCAAGATTTTCAATTACATTCATAAGTGTGCCACTTCAATTGGAAATATTTCATTAAAGCACGAACCCAAGCAAGCGAAGAAAGAGGGTCCCCACCTCAGTGGGATGTGTGTGCAAAAACTGCACAACAGTTGTAAGGATATAAAACCCTATCATAATGATGAGAATATGACCTAAAATCATAAACAAGGGACTAAGCCAAACCTTGCATAATTTTTAGAATGGAACCAAGAGAACTTTTTAGGGGTTTCATCACATTCTTTCTTGGATGCAGATTGGTGTCTTGGTTAAGTAAGAAGCAAGATTTAGTTTCCTTATCCACTACAAAGGCCAAGTATATTGCAGCAACATCTTGTTGTACACAAGTTTTGTGGATGAGAAAGACATTTATGGATACTAGAGTAGTATATGATGAGCCTATATCTATATTTTGCGATAGTACAAGTGCAATTAACATTTCAAAGAATCTATTGATGCACTCAAGCACAAAGTATATATCAATTAGGTTTCAGTTTCAGAGGGAGAGGGTTATGGAGAATGAGGTAAAACATGAGTATGTACCTACAAAGGATCAAATATCTTACATTTTTACCAAGGCTCTTCCTAAGGATAATTTTGAGTATCTTTGGAAGAAGTTGGGGGTTATTGCCCCTCCTTCATTGAACTAGATGCATATGGAGATGCGTAAGTTTAGTGGATATATGGATTCATCTCTTTCCTAGACTCATGTTGGTGGCTACCTCTTAGGAGGAGTAGGTAGTGTCATGTGTTGTCATTGTTGCTAAGTTGATTGGGTGTACTCCTAAGGGAGAGTATTCAGAGAAAGTATCTTAGTTTAGTATCAAAGGGGGAGAATAAAGAAAAAAAAATCCTTTTCCATTGATGTCAAAGGGGGAGAAAGAATCATGTTAAAATTTTTATCTATTCATGGGAAGAAAAGAAAAGGAAATCATAAGAGAGTGTGTTCAAAGTTGTTGTGTTGTCTTTAATGGTTTTTCACATTTTGTGTTGTCATCAATGAAAAAGGGGAATATTTTTGCAAGAATTAAGGTTTTATCATTGATGTTAACAGGAAGTCTACTAAATAGTGTTACCATTGATGTCAACTATGTCATAAGGAATTTTTTTGCACGATGAAGATGTTGAGGATATTCAGAAAATTGTGAAAAAGAGGAAAACAAGTTATTACAGGTTGTGCATGTGTAGTTGAGATATTGAGGAAGTGTTGTGAGTACATGGAGATATCATTTTTTTGTAGTGTCTGAAGATGAGTTGAAATGAAGTAATGAGCTAAGTTGATGTATTTGGTACTTGGTTTCCAAGTTCTTTTGAGAAAATTTGATAAATAGAGAAAATAATGTTGTGCAAGTTTTTAGAATGTTCTCTAGGATGTGTTCCATGTTTCTTCTATGTTGGTGTTATTCCTATATATATCTTATATGTTTTTCAAGGTTTTTAGAGATTTCTATATTCATAATTTTGGTTTCTGGATCGTTGTACAAAGTGAGATATTTTCACTAGTGTGTGAACTAGTTTTTCAATGATATTTTCTATGTCCTGGGAGAATTGTATTTGCTTCGCATTTCTCTATAATTTGGCTTCAAGTTGTGCAGATTTTGGAAGTTTCTTAAGATTTTTGTATCTTTCAATTTTCAAGGTTTGACTTGATTTGGTATAGTACAGTGTGTGTTTCATGCGTCTATATGCAAACAAGGTTTATCGGATGTTCTAGGTTGAAGTATTTGTATGATGTGAGTTTGTATGAATTATTTTTTGGATCTTAGGTGGTTCGAGGTTTATTCTAGACCGTGTTCAAGTGAATTTTAGTGTCTAGAAGTTATGGATTGATTTAAGGAAGTGTGTACTTAATGTTTGTGGTGTTTAGCATGGGTAATGGCATACCTTGTGTTAGAACTACATGTGAGGCTTGTGAAAGCATGTTGAGATGTGTTGGGATCTATTTGGGTCCTAATTAAGGATTTATTTGGGTTTCCTAAACATTCATATCCATCATAGGAATTTCTAGGTGTCGACCTAATTTTAATTTGTAAGTGTAATGGATAGTTGTCGACCTTAGAGAAGGTTTTTGAGGTTAAGATTGATATAAATAAGAGTAATTTTTTTGTGAGATGTAAGAGAGAATCGATTGAGAGATAAGATAGATGTGAGATCAATTTCAGTGATGTGTGTCATGCAAATTTGAGCAAAGCAGTGCAAATTTCAAGTGTTGGATCCTTGAAGGTAGTGAGCTAAAGGTGTCTGAAATCTTTCATACAAGGCTGCAAAAGTATTGAAGCATTTTTGGTGGATTCCTTCTTGCATTGAGAAGTTGGCCTCTATGTAAAATTTATCTTCTATCTTCTTATTCTTTCTATGGTAGTGATCCCTGGCTGTGAGCCCTTTTAGATAGTGTCATTTTCTAGCAATGAGCCCTTGTACCAGTTTTACAATTACTTATATTGTGAGCTAATCCTCACTATTTTTTTTTCCTTATTGGTTTTCCAAATAAATCAGGTTTTATCTTGTATGTGGTGTTTTTATTTTAGTTTTTGTTATCTACATTTCATGTTTGATCACTTTAACATAATAACAGTTTGATGAATGCTTGTGGATCTAATTACTATATAGGGTTTTTGATGTTTTAATTTGATACAATTGATTCACCCCCCTCTCAATTTTCTTGTTCATTCAAAAATTACAATAGAGTCATAATTGTATTTGGATTCTTCTTCCATTTTTATTTATAGTTTAGATTTCCTACTCTTTATCATGCTCTAATATATAGGGAGTGATGATTTATGATTTAAGTTTAGAGTCCTTGTTTTAATAAACTCCCCCATTCCTATATGTATGGCTCAGTGGTTTAGGCATTGGAGAGTTAGTTAATTGTTCAATAGAAAATATAGCTATCACATATTTTTCAGTCAGTTGTTCTTACAAAAATAATGTTTATGGCTCAATCATGGTTTCATGAAAAAGATATTCTAGCAAAATCTTATGTGATATTCTAAAGTTGTGTAATGAATGGTTTTAAGTTATTAAGATTGTGTTAATCTCAGAAGCTATATTTGTTTTAGATTAGTGGAAATAGTCACTTGAGCAAGGGCCACTCAAGGTAACTGTCCCTCACTTCATTTTTTTATAATTACTAAAGTTATAGTAGTTAATTCATAAAAGCATGTTGTGTTCATTAGATTCTTTGTGTTACAATTGTAAATGGATTCATGAAAAATTCTTGTTTCACATTTATACCTTAGTTTGCTTAAGCTTGTTGTACTCCAGAGTGTAGCTTCAATTAATAGTATTAGTTAGATTCCAAAATTTATTCCTTGATAGTTAAATAGTCACAGTCTTATAACGTAGGTACCCGTAGCAATAGCATCAACATTGCTGCTTTTACTCTTATGCATTTTTATAATTTCTCAGAAAGTGTATCACCTATGCTAGGATGATTTACATAGTCTTGAGTCTTTGAAAGCACATATAGTGCCAATACCATCATAATCTTAGTAGACAAGGTCAATAATTCAATGAACGTCTTTTACAAGGTTCAAGTGGACTGTTCAGCTAGGTTTCCCCTTTGAATTGTGTGATTGTCACTAAGTTTACTAGATATTATCAGGGACTACATTTTTGGCACCATTGTTAGGGATGGTGCTACTTTCAAGGATTAGTTTCTATTATTTTAAAGCTTTCCTAGTTTAAAATTTTCTTTCAATATTAAGACAATTAGGTTTTATTCTTTCAAATACTAGAACATCTCACTAACATTGTTTAGGAGTTGTTTTTATACAAAGTCATACCTATTGTATGCAGAGGTAGAGAGATGCTTTGGGAAGATTTCTTCCCTCAAATCAACAAGCTAGAGTAGATATTGGTGACCATAGTAATCATAGCAAGGGTATTCTTGATTAAGAACTTTCCCTTTCACCAACATCTACTGAAAACATAGAGGAGACCTTCCAAACCATGGTGGATGAAATATTGGATGATCCACCAGAACATGTGACTTTTGAATTTCTAATTGCCGACCAAGAAAGGGTTGTTGCCTTGAAGAATATACCTCCTTCAGCATTGTTTATCTTCAATGGCTTGGTAGTTGAGGATCCAGACACATTTTTGTTCAATTTTGATGTCATATGTAGGAGTTATGATTACACAACTAATTATCATAAGCTCAATCTATTTCTTGAAACTTTGAAAGATGTTTCCATGAGATGGTTTATGGGACTGGATAGAGATGTTGTTCTAGACTAGAACACTATAAATAAATTTCCTAGAAAAATAAAAGGATTGTTGTAGAGGAGTTGATAGGAGAAGAGATGAAATTTTCAAAATGACTCAAAAAGAGGATGAAACATTGGATTATCATGTATAAATGTTCCAATTTTTCATGAAAAAGAACCCATATAATAGACTCTCAAAATAATCCCTAGAGCTTGTGTTTTTAAGATGAGTCAATGATGATTGCATGGATTCCCTTAATCTTATTGGGTTAGGGGATGTGTCTCAATTACCCTTTGAATAAATCTCCAAGGTTTGTAGAAATTATTCAAGGACCTTTACCAAAAGGATAAGGGGGGAAAGAACAAACTACCACTGGCAAGAAATCTAATGGGGCTTCAAGAGTATAGTTAAGTAACCTATTGTCAAACATGAAAGAAGATATTATGTCATCTAGCTACTTATTTTGACACTCTATATGTAAAAAAAAAGTAAGAGGAGGTTAAAGTAATACTTACTAAATATTTCCCCAATTGTAGACAAAGAAAAATTCAACTACAACTGTAAAAGGGTGGAAAGTATTATAGAAGACAAATCAAAAAAACCAAATTTTCAACCATTGGAAGGTGAAGATGGATATTTTTTCTACATTGCACAAAGAAGGCCATTTCAACCAAGACAAGTTATGCCAAAATACCCTTTAAATTTCAATACATCATTTCCATTTGGTAATTAGAATATATCTATTTGGAACACCCATCTTTGGACAAATACCCAAAACCAATGGCAAAATTCTCAATAATGGAAAAACCCTTAGGAAAATTGGAACCAACAACAACCAAATATATGGCCATAAAAAAAAAAATCATGGTTGTAATTACAACCCTTAATGGATAGTGCAGAAAAAACAATGGAAACCACAATGGAAAAAGGGCCAATAGTAGTAGCACCAAAATATGAATTACCAACAACGTTTACTACCTTCTCAGCCACAATAGTAGGCCATCATGCATAATCCATCAAATCCAACATCTCAAATAATATGAGAACCACAATTACTTTCCCAACCTACACCTAACCCCAATAACAATCTTGTCCAATAGGCATACACTAATGAGGATATTGAATATCCTACTTATGGGGTAGAGGTGAGTGATGTCCACCTCAAGTTAAGGAAAAACTGGCTAGGCCTTCATCCCCTCAAATCACTAAGATGGTAGGTGAGGAATCTACAATTGAAGCTTTAGACAATTCACCTTTAGAGCTTGGGTCAAATTAGGCAAACCAAAAAATTTCAAGTCTAGAGCCTCCATTCCCTAAGCATTTAGCCATTCCAAGATGTCATACCCAAGTTGAGACAGGCCTATTGGGTTAGCTTAAAGATGTAAGTATCAAAATGCCTCTCAGTCAAGCTATCAAGGATATCCCAACTTTTACCAAGATAGTAAGAGACCTTTATCTTAAAAATCTAGGGAGAAAGATGAAGGACCCTCGGATAGTTCATGTCCTAGTGAACCTTGTTGTTATTATGCTAGGGAATATAATTGTGCCTAAATATAAATACCCTGGAAGTCCAATATTTTATGTCAAAGTAAATCAGAACCTTATCAAAAACACCTTGATTGAATTAGGGGTAGCCATTAATGTCATGACTAAGGAGAAAATGCAGCTACTATAACTAGTAAACCTTAGACCTACACCTACTAGTTTACAGTTGTAAGATAGGTCATCAATGAAACCTATAGGGATCATTGAGGACTTAGTCATAGTATTAGCTTCACGAGAGTATCATGTGGATTTCACAATCTTGCAGCCAAAGGACAACCTTGCAAGATATACACTTATTTTAGGCAAGCCATGGTTAGAAATAGTTGATCCATTCATAGGTTGTAATTTTGGGAACATGATAATATCAAATGGAACTGTGACCAAGAAATTGGTCATCTATTCACCAACCTAGCCTCATAAAAATCTAGAGTAGACTATATTGAAAGAATGAAAATGCTAAAGGTGTTGAGGAAATTTTGTAGGTTTTTTCATTGATGTCAACTGATTAGCTAGTTATCTACTAGTTTTTGTTGGTTGTATATGTTGAGGATATTGAGAAAATTTTAATAAAGATACATTACATGTGTTCAATGGTTGCTCCAGTTTTTGGTCTATATTTTCTCCTGTGGCTATGTAGTTTAGATATGATGTCCATGGTTGTTAGTAGATGTTATATCCACATGTTTGGGTGTTGATTCATTGTACAATGTAAGTTGTATTCACTAGTTGTGAAATATGGTTTTTTGTGTTTCTACTGGAGGTCCTAGAAAAATGTTTTTGGTATGTATTTCTCTTTGATGAATTCTTATGACTTGTGGTTCTAGAGTTGTGTTTCCTTGGTTCTATTTAAGATAGTTTCAACATTTTGAAGATTCATTCTTAATGATTCTATGTGCTTTACACTAATTTGGCCAACCTTGTGTGAAATACTACTTTTAAGGATCATGAAGCATGTTGGATATTTTTGGATTCCTTGAAGCGTGTGTTTGGGTCACCCTCATTCTAATTCCACCCTAGGATGTTTTGGTGCCAAGCTAATTTGAATTTAAATTTGGATGCTCAACTTTTAAGATGGTATAAATACAAGATGAGTTGATGGTGAAGAGTGGTGATGCAAGAGCGAAGAAGTAGAGCGATGAGAGAAAAGAGAAATTGTAGTTTTGTGTGATATTGATAATATTCAGTAAGTGTGTGTGTTGAGAGTGTGGCAGATCAATCTGAAGCTTAATGTTAAGTTTCTAGATGCAGTGAGCAGAAGGTGAACTCTATCATTCAAGCATGTGTAGAGTAATTGTGCTGGAATTATTTTTGTATTGGGATTGTAGTCTCTCTATAGAATCTCTTCTTTGTATCTCTATGGTAGTGAGCGCTCCAAGTTGTAGCCTTATTGGATAGTGAGTCCTTATTTCATGTAGTGAGCCTTTTTTCTGGAAGTGACCTTTTGTAATTATTTTTAATATTCTCTATAGTGTTTGTTAATTCTCATCATTGTTTTTGTTGTATCGGGTTTTCCACATAAATCTAGTGTTATTGTGTTTATGTGTTGGATTTAAGTTTCTACATTAGCATTTGATGATTAATCATTTAGGTAGTATTAAATATTAGTTCGAGTGATTGAATTAAAGGCCTAATTTTGTGACAACTGATTCACCCCCCCTCTCAATTGTCATATTCAAGAATTGGTATCAAAGCTTAACCACTTGAGGAAGGTCCAGTGTGGCTAGAAAAATGGTTTATGATTATCCAAGGTTTGATGGAACTAATTATGGTATTTGGAAAGTATTGATGGAATCATATATGGAGTATTGTGGATATTATGTGGAGAAATCTTACAAAAATCCTTACACTCCTCCTGCTAATGGTATGAATACATATGAAGAAATCAAATTACATGAAGCGAACAATAAGAAGAAATACATTTTGAAGAATAGTCTGGTACATTCAAAGTTGATCAAGGTTTAGAATTTTAAGATAGCTAAGGAAGTTTGGGATGCTTTAGAAAGATTGCATGATGGTGAAAGAGATAAAGAGGTGAAACTACAAAATTTGGAGACATAATTTGATCTTTTACATATGTTTGAAGATAAAAGAATTAAAGCTTATACAATATGGAGATTGGATGAGATAGTGGTCGGTATGCGAGGACTTGGTGCTACTATTGATGAAACAAGGATTGTAAAGAAGATTATCATAACTCTTCTTGCTGCTTATAGTGAGAAGGTGAGTGATATTGAATAGACTATAGATTATAAGACTTGTACTAAGGATCTTCTATTGGGATTTTTGACTTCATATGAGATGAGGAAGCCGATTCTAAGGAATGGAAGCAAATAAAAGACTATCTTTAAAGCTATAAATATTGAAGATCTAGATGAAGAGAAATTTGATGAAATAGAAGCTAACTTTGTAAGAAGAATGGGGAAAGGCTTTGGTAAGTATGAAGGTAAGTTTCACTTTGAATGCTTTAGTTGTGGAAAAATAGGTCATTATGTTGAAAAGTGTCTGGAAAGAGATTAAAGGGATAAACTAAGATATGAGAAGGAAAAGAAAGGAAAGAAGATTAACAAATATTACTATGTGAATGAGAATACTATTATATTTGATGAGGATTCAGAATATGAAGATCTATATGACAATGAATGCTTGTTCTTGGTGAATAAGGATCAACCTACTTCTACTAATTCTAAAAAATAGGTAAAGGAAAGCCCTCTGAAGAATGAGAAAAATGAAGGTACAATTATCTCTGACCTACATGCTAAACAAGAGAAAAATTATTTGGTATTTGATAGTGGTTGTTCACATAACATGAATGGTGATAAAAGTAAGTTTTTCAAGATTGAGAAATATGATGGAGGCTTGGTTATGTTTGGAGATGATACTGGTGCTAAAATATATGGGATAGGTTTAGTAATTTATGATGGTAAGCATCATATTGACAATGTTTACTATGTTAAGGGTTTAGGACATAATCTCTTGAGCAATGGTCAGATGTGAAAAAAAAATATGATCTTGTGTTTAAGGATGAGAAATGTGAGATCTAGAAAGGATCTGGAACATTGATTTCCATAGGAAATAAATCTGAAGGGAAAATCTATCAAATTAAGGGTGTTGATGGAAAATTCTTTATGACTCAAATAAATGACAGTTGGTTATGGCATAGGAGAGTTTATCACATGAATTTTGATAAATTGGTAAGGATTAGTGTTGTCAATGCCATGAGATATTTACCAATAATTGCAAATCCTGTTAATGCTATTTGTAGGAATTGTCAGTTTGGAAATCAAGCAAGAAATCATTACACATCTAAGGAACAATGTACTACCAGACTACTAGATTTAATTCATATAGATATTTTTGTTCCTAGAAGAGTGAGAAGTCTACTTGGTGAAAGCTAATTTATGCTTTTAAATGATGATTATTCTAGATATACATGGGTTACATTTCTTAGAGAGAAATCAGATGCATTAGATAGATTCAAGGCATTCAAAATAATGGTTGAAAATGAACTAAATTTATAGATAAAATGCTTAAGATCTGATAGAGGTGGAGAATTCACCTCCCATGAGTTTAACATGTTTTGTGAAGTGCATGGAATAAAGAGACAAATATCTTCTCTAAGAACTCCTCAAAAAAATGGAGTTGTTGAAAGGAAAAATAGAACCGTTCAAGAAGTCGCTAGGTCAATGATTACTGAGGCTAGTTTACCATAAGTTTACTATAGAGAATCTATTCATACTATTTTTTATGTGTTCAATCAAGTTCAAGCAAGGAAAAATAGTACAAAGACTCCCTATTAGCTATGGCATGGAATAATTCCTACAATTAAATATTTAAAGGTATTTGGAAGGAAATGCTATATCAAAACAAATGAAGAAACTTTGGGAAATTTGGATGCAAGAAGTGATGAGGACATTTTTCTTGGATATTCTACTAAAATAAAGGCATACAAATGTTTCAATATAAGACTGAGAAAGATTGTAGAAATATCAAATGTGAAGGTTGATGAAACAATGAAGAATTCTATTGACACTAGAGGATATGTATCTGATGAGCATGATTGTGCAAGAATAGAAGAAATTGTGGAAGAACAGGGAAAAGATGAGCAAAAGAAGCAAGATGGATAGAACAAAAGAGAAGAAGATGCTCTGTGATGTCCCCTAGGACACTTATATATGTATAGAAGAATCATTCAAATAGGTAAATTATTGGAGATAAGACAAATGGTGTGTTAACTAGAAGCAAAGTTGTTGCTAAAGTGAATTTTTGTTTACTTTCTAAGATAGAACTGAAGATAATAAGTGAAGCTTGTAAATATGAACACTGGAAGCAATGAAAGAAGAACTTTTGAAGATTGAGAAGAATCAGACTTGGGAATTGGTCCTAAGATTGGCAAATAAAAACATCACTGGATCAAAGTGGGTATTCAAAAATAAGTTGAATGAGAATGGAGAAGTTGTTAGAAACAAAGTGAGTCTTGTATGTAAAGGTTACTCATGAGTAGAAGGCATAGATTTTTAAGAAAAAATTTCCTCGGTAGCAAGAATGGAATCTATAAGGAAATTATTGGCACTTGTTGCTTATAAATATTTGAAGGTCTATCAGATGGATGTCAAGTTAGCATTTTTGAATGGTAAACTAGAAGAAGAAGTCTATATGGAACAAATGGAAGGATTTTAGTTGACAAATCAATCGGATATGGTGTGTAGATTGAAGAAAGCTTTATATGGGTTGAAGCAAGCTCCTAGAGCTTGGTATGAAATATTAGATAATTACTTGATTCAACAAGGATTTAGCAAAGGTATGAGAAATAGTAATTTGTAATTTAAGATTGAAAATGACAAAATATTGATTGTAGTTGTGTATGTTGATGATATTATCTTTGGAGGAAATGAAAGTATGTGCAAGATTTTTGTAGAAGAGATGCAAAAAGAATTTGAAATGTCTATGTTTGGGGAGATGAATTTCTTCCTTGCACTACAAAATAATCAAACAAAGAAATTAATTTTTATTTTATAGTCTAAGTATGTGAGAGAGATGTTGAAGAAGTTTGGGATGGATGGTTCCAAACTAGTAAGTACTCCTATGGTGACTATTTGAAAATTGGGTAAAGATGATAATTCACATAAGGCTGATCAGAGAAAATATAGATCTATGATTGGTGGACTACTATATCTAACTACTACTATATTGGATATCATGCATGTAGTCTATCTTGTAGCTACATTTCAAGTAGATCCATAGGAAACACATGTTATTGCAGTTAAAAGGATATTGAATATTTGAATGACACTCTAGATTATGGATTGTGGTATCCTAAAGATATTGACTTTACACTCAGTGCCTATACAGATGCAGATTGGGCTTGATGTGTAGATGCCAAAAAGAGTACAAGTGGTTGTACATTATTTCCTGGATATAGATTGGTGGCTTGGTTAATTATATGGATGAAACATACATTGAAAGATATCATAGTGCCATATGATGATCCCATTTATATATTTTGTGATAATAGAAGTGCAATTAACATTTCTACGAATCATGTGATGCACTCGAGGACAAAGCATTTATCAAATATCATTTCTTGAGAGAGAAGGTCATAGAGAATGAAGTAAAGCTTTAGTATGTTCCAACGAAGGATCAAATTGCTGATATTTTCACAAAGGCTCTTTCTAAAGATGCTTTTGAGTATATCAAGGAGATGTTAGGGGTTATTTCCCCTCCTTTCTTGACCTAGATGCATATGAATATGTATCATTTTGGTGGATCCATCGACCTATCTTTCTTTTGGACTGATGTTTTGGTGGCTACCTCTCAGGGGGAGCAAGTAGTATCACGTGTTGTCATTTTGTGTATTATATTGCAATGTCAAAGGAGAGATCAATGGAAAATATTATTTTTCCTTTTCCATTGACGTCAAAGAAGGAGAGAAGAAGCATATAAGAGATTATCTTCTTAGGGGGAGAAAACAAAAAAAATGTATTTAGAGCTAGTATGTTGTCTTTGATGGTTTTTCACATCATGTGTTGCCATCACTGAAAAAAAAGGAGATTGTTGCAAGAATGAAAATACTGAAGGTGTTGAGGAAAGTTTGCAAGTGTTGCCATTGATGTCAAATAGTTAATTGGATATCTACTAGTTGTTGCCGGTTGAATATGCCAAGGATATTGAGAAAATTGTAATAAATATATGTTGCATGTGCTCAATGGTTACTCCAATTTTTGGTTTAGATTTTCTCCTATGGTTGTGTGGTTCAAATATGATGTTCATGGTTGTTAGTAGATGTTATATCCAGATATTTTGTTGTTGATTTTTTGTACAGTGCAAGTTGTGTTCACTAGTTGTGAACTATGGTTTTCTATGTTTCTGGTTCAGTTTTAGGAGAAACCTTGTTGGTCTGGATTTCTCTTCGATGAAGTCTTATGACTTGTAGTTCTAGAGTTGTGTTTCCCTAGTTCTATTGAAGATAGTTTTATAATTTGGAAGATTCGTTCTTAATGATTCTATGTGTTTTACACTTATTTGACTGACCTTGTGTGAAATACTACTTTCAAGGATGATGAAGCATGTTGGATCTTTTTGGGTCCCTTGAAGCATGTGTTTGGTTCACCCTCATTCTAATTCCACCCTAGGATATTTTGGTGTTGACCTAATTTGAATTTGAATTTGGATGGTCAAATTTAGATATGTTTCAAAGTTGAAGATGGTATAAATACAAGATGAGTTGATGGTCAAGAGTGGTGATGCAAAAGCGAAGAAGTAGAGTGATAAGCGAAAAGAGAAAGTGCAATTTTTGTGACACTGATTCTATTAAGTGTGTGTGTGTTTTGAGAGTGTGGTAGACCAATATGAAGCTTAATGCTGAGTTTTTGGATGTAGTGAGTAGAAGGCGAACTCTATCATTCATGCATGTGTGGAGTAATTTTGGTGGAATTATTTATTGCATTGGGATTGTAGTCTCTCTATAACATCTCTTCTTTGTCTTATTAATATCTTTGTGGTAGGGATCCCTCTAGGTTGTAGCCTTGTTGGATAGTGAGTCCTTGTTCTGGACACTAAGTCCTTATTTCAGGCAGTGAGCCTTTTGTAATCGGTTTTGATATTCTCTATAATGTGAGTTAATCCTCAACATGGTTTTTCCCGTATTGGGTTTTCCATGTAAATATGGTGTTGTTATGTTTATGTGTTGGATTTAAGTTTCTCCATTGGCATTTAATGACTAATCATTTAAGTAGTATTAAAGATTAGTTTTCATGATTGAATTAAATGCCTTATTATGTGACAACTAATTCACCCCCCTCTCAGTTGTCCTATTTAACAGACTATATGGCCTACCTTGGATGAAGAAGACCACTATTCTTTGCAAACTATCATGACTATTGAATGTAGCCCCCTATTGAAAAATTAAGATGAGGATGATTCAATTTGACCACATCATATAGAATAACTCTGGTAGGGGGACCCACAACAATAAGATTGTCTTTAATGTTTGCATAATCCACTATAGAATATTGTACCTAAAAAATCATTAGAAGAAATATCCCAACTTTTCCATTCTCTACTACCACAATAAACTATCTCAAACATTAGTGGACTTGACCTTTCATCTATACAATCAACATCCAAGAAATTGGAAATCATCCCACGTAAAATGTTGAATGTTAACAATGAACTAACTAAAGAACAATAGAATTCCCTGAACATTGTGTTATCTACACATGCAACATCCTTTTCATGGGACTACTATGACATGAAGGGGATTGATCTAGACTTGTACATGCATAGTATCTACATAAATGATGGTTTCAAGCCAATTAGATAGCCCCAAAAGAGAATGAACCTTTCCTTAAGAAAAATAGTTAAAACTAAGCTACAAAAATTACTTGATGCAGGCTTCATTTACCCTGTTTTTGATATTCAATAGGTGTCACCTTTAGTTATTGTCCCTAAGAAAGGAAGAAAATGGAGGGTATGTGTGGACTATAGGGAGATAAGCACAACCACTAGAAAGGAACACTTTCTACTATCTTTCATTGATCAAGTACTCGATTCCCTGGCAGGTAAAAAGTACTTCTCCTTCCTATATGGTGTTGTAAGGGGGACATTGGTAAGTGTGTGGAAATCAATGTTAAATTAATTGAACAAGATCTAATTCAAAAAAAAGATGTAGATTTATACCCATTACTCATGAAATGAGGTTTTTAAGTTATTGAAATCAGCTAATGAAATCCTAAGATAACATAATGAATTAAAAAAAAAAAACTTTACCGTCCCATGTCGAAGTGTATTCGTAATGATGTTGGATTGTTGTTTTATCAATGTGAAGCCTCCATCTATGCATAGTAAAAGCTTCAAATTTGTGTGATGTATATAGAAGATGTATGTAAAAGCTTGCAAGAAATCAATGATTAATTTGGCATTACATCATTGTGCAAAAGATGTCAATTCTTTGATCATTTTTTAGGATGAAGATGATTGTTATATAGATTTAGTGTTTCAAAATGAACCATCAAGATCGTGTAGTAGAATATCTTGATCAACGGTTGAAAACCATTGGGAGGAATTAGATGGGAAGAATCAGTGGATTTTGATTGCATAATCAGTGTGATTGATGAAATCAATTTGAGTGTTTAGTGGAATTAAGGAAATAGATTGAGCTTTCAGTGGGATTGAAGAATAGATGAATCAATCAACCAATTAGAGTGAGCAATCGGGGGATCATAATTTTCTCAATCATGAAAGTGGGTGAGGGTATTTAATTAATTAAGCCTTTTTTTATTTGAATGTGCAAGTCATGTTTGAATTTCACAAACAAAGTTGTATTTGTTTGTTTTGACCTTTTTGAATGATGTTTGAATAATTTATTTAATTATTTAAGTTTAGGGGAAAGTGATTTAATTAAACTATTAAGTAATAATAATTTAATTGATTTAGGGGAATAGAATAAATTAGCAACATAATTAAATAATTGATATTATTTAATTAATCAAGAGAAAGAAAGTTAGATTAGGACTTTATTAAATAAATGAAATTTATTTAATTAGTCAAAAATGATGACAAAGTGAATTAATTAAATAATGTAATATTAATCAATTAATAAAATAAATTAGGGTTTTTGATGTAAATGATGTGAAATGCTATAGTATTAGGTGATAATGGTGCCAATGATGAGAAAATTTCATTTAGGATGTGTGATAAGTGTTAGGTCATTTTTACATCTCTACAGATGGATTTAGTGGCTATAACCAAATAAAGATCACTCCAAAGGACCAAGATAAAACCACATTTACATGCACTTGGGGCACATATGCCTATTTTATTCTTTCGTTTGTACTTTGTAATGCCCCAACCACTTTCTAGAGGGTTGTGTTAAGTATCTTCTTAGATTATGCTCATGACACCATGAAAATATACATGGATGACTTCACCACCTATGGAGAAACATATGAAGAAGCACTCAATAATATAGAGAATGTTTTGAAAAGGTGTCAATAAAATAATCTATCACTAAGTCATGAGAAATGTTTCATGATGATAACTCAAGGGATTGTTCTAAGGAGTTTTATATCAAGTCAAAGAATTCAAGTGGATCCCCATAAAGTTGATATCATCTCTACACTTCCTATTCCACAGAAAAAAGAGATGTAAGGAGATTTCTAGGACATGAAAGCTACTACAGGAGGTTTATTTAGGATTTTAGAAAAATTGCAACACCTCTAATTTTTTTACTCACCAAATGTATAAAATTAAACTAGACTATAGAATGTCAGCACTCTTTTTAAGCACTTAAGAAGACCTTATAAAAGCACTTGCCTTGAGAGGGCCGAACTGGACATTACATTTCCACATACACACTGATGCTTCTAATTTTTCCATAGGAGCAGTATTGGGACAAAAATAAGGTAATAAGAAGTATACTATATACTGCATCAACAAGAACATACAAGGAGTAAAACTTAACTACACTATCACAAAAAAAGAAATATTGGAAATTGTTTATAATGCCATTTACAAGTTTAGGCATTACATCACTAGGTATCCAGTGTTAATCGACACAGCTGACACTATAATAAGGCACTTAATGAGAAAAATTGTGGCTGGAGGTAGAGTAGTCAAATGGTTGCTCTTACTATAGGATTTTAATATAACTATAGTGGATATGCTTGGGAAGGCTCATGTGGTGGCATATATTTTGTTTAGATTGCCCACACAACTAGAAGAAGGTGTTGTGGATGACTCTTTTTCATATGAGTATTTATTTTCTCTTAGTGTACACACACCATGGTTTTGTGATATTATAGAAAATCACTTAGTGGAAGGTAAAGTACCATCACATTTCTCTCCTAGAGAAAAGAGACATTTGGTGCATAAAATCTTTCCATATTCTTCAGCTAGCTGGTTATCTATTCTATACATATCTAGATAGTATTATGAGGATATGTTTAAGAAAGGATGAGGTATTTGACATCCTAAAATCTTGCCATTATGAGCCTTATGGGGGTCACTTTGTAGCCAAAAGGACAAAATTTAGGATATTAACAACCGATTACTATTGGAAACTCTCCATAAGGATTCAATAAAGTATACAAGGAGCTATGATAGATGTTAGATAATGGGAGAACCAACAAGGAAAAACAAGATGTCTTTGCAACCACAATTGGAACTAGAACCATTTGACAAATGGGGTCTAGAATTCATTGGCTTAATTTGACCAACATCTAATAATAAAGAGAATATTTTAGTTTGCATGGGTTATCTAACAAAGTGGGTTGAAGTCAAGGAATTATAGTTTGCAAGAGATAGAAATGTACCTAAGTTCTTGTACTAAGACATCTTTACCAACTATAGAGTACCTAGAGAAATTAAAATTGATCAAGGTCCCCATTTCACTTCTAAACTCATTTCTAAATTGGTTGAAGAATATAAAATTAGGCAGAGAAAATCAACACCTTATCACCCCCAAGCTAATGGGCAAGTGGAGGTTACAAATAGAGAGATTAAGAATATTCTAACCAAAACAATGCAAATTCATAAGAAAGACTAGGTAGCCAAATTACCTGAGGAAATATGGGCCTATATAACAATATGGAAGATGACTACAAGTTTCACACCTTATGAGTTGGTGTATGGTAAAAAAGTAGTTTTGCCAATAGAGTTTTACTACAGTAAACTTGGGATAGTAGTGGAACTAGAAATGGACTTGATAGCAGCACAGAAGGAGAGAATACACAATCTGAATGGGCTAGATGAAATTAGAATGGATGCCATGCATCACATAGAGATAATTCAAAAGAGGAGGACTAAATGGCATGATCAATTTATAAAGACTAAAGAATTCAATGTGGGTGACTGGGTTTTATTATATGATTCTAAATATAAATATTATAGGAGAAGCTACAATCTAGATGGTTGGGACCATATGAAATATATTAGGTATTCCCCAATGGAGCAGTCAAATTGTAGACAATAGATATAGTTAGATTTTCACTATTAGTTAAGGGACACAAACTGAAGATATACAAGAATCCAACAAAAACAAATGTTTTTTTCTTTCTCTAATGCATTAATATGGTCAAAATAGTGGTTTTGATATAGAAATACTACCACAATATAATAACTCATCAGATGAGCTACACAACTTACCTCCTGAGATATCTCAAGTATAATTCCTTATCCCACTTCACATGCACACACCACAAAAGTGCCATAATCAATAATATTTTTCAAGACCACTTCACTATGCAGTATGGACTTGTAACATCATGAATAAAAGCTACCATAGTTTAGTTCAGGACTTGTTGATGAAGGTAAACATCGCAATTACTTGTCAGAAACTTCAAAAAATACACTAAATTAATTGCAAATCATCCACATTCATTTCACTTTTTCTACACATGCAATCACAAGCCTTCCATATCTCTACATGTATCTTTCCCACTCCATTTCACATCTCCTATATCGAATTTCATGCATTTGAACTATCACTTCACATTCTATCAACTATACATACTACATCCTTTAATTCACATGTTCCAACCTATCATTTACTCCATCACCCATATCAATTAATGAACATAAAATTAAAATCAAGTTGTGGACATGTTGGGTCTCAAAAACATTGGTTTCAATGAACCATGAAAGGGTGCCAAACTCTCACTACGTTGTTGGTCAACTGACAAGGCCAACTGGTATGGCTGGGCCCTCTACTCTTAAGGCTCTACTAGACCTAGGTGGGTACATGTGTATGAGTAGCAGATTTTGAACTTATGCTTCCTACTTGATCTAACTATCCACAAATGGCAATTTAATAATGGAAAGATATGATCCTAATTTGGTATAACTTGTATATGCAATATCAAGGTGTGAATTAATATGTTTAATTAAGAGATGTCAAAGGAATTGGATAGAATTGATGTAATCTAAATAGGGGAGACTAGTGGCTTGTTGGGTAAAACGGAGTCAAATGAAAGCTTTAAATGAATTGTTTATATCTGGCAAGGATTCTAATTATCTGGCATATGATGTTTAGTCTATAACTTGTATAAAAATGTAGAGATGTAATTATCAAACCCTTCTTAATGATCCAAATGATAATTTCTAGATTACTGTGAATGACTTGAAGGAATTAATCTTTGCTTGAAAGAACCAACCAATCACATCACACAAATACAGCAAATGTGTACTGATAAACTAAGAATATACTTGATATGTAAATTTAAATAACAAAGAAACATCAACCTTGGAGAGAACTTGATAATATTTTAATTAACTTCAACAAATAATTGATACCAGAATAGTGCCACAACATTAAATTCCATTCATTTGATCCTACAATGTTTATACACGCATCATAGTCTCCTTGAATATCATTCTAAAAAATACTTACACTGATTTTCCTATTTCTAAAATCTATCTTCTACTTCTCCTTTTTTATTCCTTTTACAAATTATTTATACATTACACATCAAGGGTCGTGACCCATTATCTTTCTGGTTATGGCTGTTTGAATTTTTTTAAATAGAGATTAAAACTTTTAATTGGATTGGCTTTTTGGTAAATTAAATATCTTTTACATAGTTAGGCATTTCAATTTGTTTTAATACCTTACCGGCCTGTAATATTTTGCTCCCTGTGGCTTTCACTGTGATTACCGCTCTACCATGGGTTTGAATTTTCCACCTATGATTGTGCGGTGATTGGCCTTTACTGCTCCCTTGTCGTTTATTCCTATCCACCATAGTCACCGTAGTTTGTGCTCTGGCCAATTACAATATGGTGGTAACCATCACTGCGGTCATTATTTTAGCAACTACGGTATTGCGGTAACCACTACCTGTTATCCTTTGTTTCCATCTCCACTCACCATGACAGTTAGCTCCATGTCTACCACGCTACCGTGGTCACCGACTTTTACTGCTCCCTTGCTATTTATTCCTATCCACAGCAGTCACCGCAGTTTGTGCTCTGGCTAGTTATGGTATGGCAATAACCGTCACTGCTACCCACTAATAGCTTACCGCTATCACCGCGATCATTATTTTAGTAGCTACGGTATTATGGTAACCTCTACCTATTATCCTTCATTGCCATCTCCGCTCACCATGATGGTTATCTCCATGTCTACCACGCTATCGCGATCACTAGCTTTTACTGCTCCCTTGCCATTTATTCCTATCCACCATAGTCACTGCGGTGTGTGCTCTAGCCGATTATGGTATGGTGGTAACCATCACTACTGCCCGCTTTTGTTGACTATTGACTACACCGTCACTCTCGCTCTTCAAACATCAACCATCAACCAGGCTACCATGGTGAACACACAAACTGCGCACTGTTGTGGGATAACTGCTACCTATTTGCCTTGGCCACCAACTACTTCGTTGAGTGTTCCCTTAGCCGCTCCCTTACCTTTTACCACAATACCGTGGTTTATGTTTATACTGCGAGAGGTAGCGCGGTAAACACTAAACTCTAGCCTACTAACCACCACTGCCATAGCACGGTTTAATTTTGGGAGACCGCAGTAGGGCGGTAAAAGCTTACAAAATGCAAATTTAGAGAGCGGTAAGGACTAAAATGGATAATGAAGTGGACGGGGATTAAAATGAATATAAAGATAGGCACATGATGGATTAAAATGGAGCAAACTTATGATTTTTTATGGAATTTTTGGGTTCTAACAGTGGCTCCATCTGGGGATGAATGATTGTAAGATCATTGCAAGGATCCAAATCTTTGGGTGAGTAGACCAAACATTCATGGATAAAAGAAATCAGAGGTGAACATGATCTTAAACTACTATACATGGAGAAACAATCAAAAAAGGGATTTCCAGGATTATCCATGTATTGGTAATTTCCTGTATCCTTTTCTTCCTATACTATTGTGCATGGAAAATTTATGAGAATTCTCTTCTAAGAGTTGTCCATGCACTAGCAACCCTTGATCCTTTGTGAATTTTAACAGAAAACGTTCTTCAAAAATTGCCCATGTACAGGCAACTCTTGCTCTTCATTACTCATATTTTGTAAATAATATGAATCCTCTCCTTGCTTTCCAATAATAACAAAAGGTCCTAACCATAGTGCCTCAAATTTTCCATGTTTTCCCTTCTCTTGGCATCTAGCATTCCATATCAACACCAAATCATCCTTTTCAAATTTTCTACTTCTTGCTTCTTTGTCAAACAAATATTTCATTTGTGCCTGCAATTTCGTGTTCTGGTTTTGAGCTATTCTCCTTATTTCATCAAGTTCTGCAAGTTTCTCCATTCTCTCCTCCATTGGTTTAGGAACATCTATATCCTCTTGAAGGATAAATTTGTATACTGGCAATAAATTTTGCAGAGGCATCCTAGCTTGCATTCCATAGACTAATTCATATGGGGATTTCCCAATTTCCCTTTTGATGGTAATTCTATCTGCCCATATATCCAACTTTAACTTTGAATCCCAAGCCCTTTTGTTTTTACCGAGCATCCTTTTTATGATGTTTAAAAGACTCTTGTTGCTAGATTCTTCCTGACCATTAGCTTGTGGATGATATGGGGCAGAATAAGAAACATTGATACTATATGTCTTACAAAACTCTTTGAACTCATTAGACCTGAAACACATGCCATTATCTGTAATCACTCTCGATGGTTTATTGAACCTAGTAATAATGTTATCCATTAGAAAGTTGATCACAACTTTAGTCATTGCTTGCTTGGTTGGGATTGCCTCCACCCATTTGGTGAAGTAATCAGTGGCTACTAGTATCCACCTATGTCCTCCACTTGACTTCTCTTGTATTTCTCCAATGAAATCAATCCCCCATTGGTGAAAAGGGGCTTCCATCTACATAGATCTGAGTGGTAGATCTCCCTCATACTTCATTTTCCTTGAGAGGTTTTGGCATGCCTCACACTTCCTGACATATGAAAATGAATCATTAAAAACCTTTGGCCAGTAATAACCTGCTTTGAGGATTTTATGTGTAGTTGTCTTTGCTAAATAATGTCCTCCACAGAATCCTTCGTGCATTTCTTTCAGAACATGATCAGCCTATGATTCATCCAAACATAATAGCAACATTCCATCCCTATTTTTCTAGAATAGATCTCCTTCTATAAATACATATTTTGAAGCCTGAAGTTTTAAAATTCTTTTCTGGTTATCACTGAGTCCTTCTGGGCATTTTGTGTTTCTAAGGTAGTGCATGATGTTTGTGTACCAGGCTGTATGTTCAATACTTGCAATT
The DNA here is from genome assembly GCA_007115665.2 of Sequoiadendron giganteum. Taxonomy (NCBI): domain Eukaryota; kingdom Viridiplantae; phylum Streptophyta; class Pinopsida; order Cupressales; family Cupressaceae; genus Sequoiadendron; species Sequoiadendron giganteum. The sequence continues at coordinate 29,675,153 of VCHN02000014.1, forward strand.
GCATTTCCTTCTCCTTGTACATTACAGATTATTTTTGCCTCAATGTTTGTCTCTACCATCAATTTGGACAATCCTTGGCCTCTTACCAATTTAGTAATCTGTATTTCCATATCAAATTCTTTAATTTTGTTAATCCACTTGCACCTTTTCCCTGTCACTTTTGATTGTGTCAAAATGTCTTTGACTGCTATGTGAGGGACATATGTGATTACTTTGGCTCCAACAAGATACGGTCTGAAAGCTTTTGTGGTTTTTACCAGTGCAAAGGCTTGTTTTTCCATTATGTCATACTTCAATTCTGATCCCTATAAAGATTTACTAAAGAAAGATACGGGTTGCTCATGACCATCCTCATTTTTCTGTAACATCACAACAACTATTGTATGTAGGGAAGCAAATGAAAATATCTGAAAAGGTTTCATGAAATCAGGAGACTTGAGGACAGGGGCTTCTTTAATGGCTCTTTTAATAGATACAAAGGCTTCTAATGCTTCTGAGGTCCACTCAATCTTTTGCCCCTTTTTTAACATTTTTGATATGGGTTTGACAATCTCAGCAAACTTAGATACAAACCTCCTAACAAACTTAATATGCCCAAAAAATGATTGGATGGCTTTCACATTTTTAGGGATAGGAACTTTATCTATAGCCTCAACTCTCTCAGGATCTATCCTAACTCCCTCTCTAGATACAATGTGTCCTAGGAGCTTGCCCTCTGTAACCGCAAAATGACGCTTCTTAGGGTTCAAACTGATGCCATATTCTAAAGCTTTAGTGAATATTTTTTAAAGGTTCCCTATATGATCTTCAACCCTTTTTGAGTAAGTCATGAGGTAACCCTGATACACCACCATTATAGCATTGATCAAATCATAAAATTTTAAGTCCATAGCCCTTTGAAATGTTGCTTGTGCATTGGTGAGACCGAAAGGCATTCTCACATATACATATGTTACCCACGGGGTTGTGAAAGCTGTTTTATACTGCTCACATTCCTTGACCTTAACTTGGTTATAACCGGAAAAACTAATCCGTCATAGACAACAATTCACATCCAGTTACCTTATGCAAAATGGCTGCCATGTTGGGCAGTTGGTAGTTATCTTTAAGAGATGCTACATTTAAATGTCTGAAATATACACATAGTCTTATATCTCCATTTTTCTTTCTAATAGGAACAAGGTTTGATACCCATTTTGAGTGCCTCACAAGTTTGATAATACCTCCATCTCAGAGCTTGGTCAATTCTTCCTGCATTTTTGGTTCCAGAGTGGGGTTAATGGGCCTTTTTTTTTGTCTAAAAGCTTTTGCATCTTCTTTTAATGGAATTTCATGCTGAAATAAATCCTCCCTATATGCCTTGAGGTCTTCATAAGACCATGCGAAAACATGTTTATATTTCCTTAACAATGAAATCATCATTCTTCAGACAGTAGGGCTTAGCTTTTTTCCAATGTATACCTTCCTTGGTAATAGTCAGTCCCCAAGTTTATTTCTTCAATATATTCCCCTCTGAATGGGGTTTGTTTCATAAGGGATCGATCACTTCCATCGTATACTCTTTCCAAAGCTACCAACCCCTTGGGAAGTTTATTAGTTTTGAGTTGTAGGACCTTCTTTCCAAACACTGTCTCTTCTCCATTTATTTCTTCTACAAAGGCGTTGAAATTAATTTCTTGAGCCTCGTACTTGTCTATACATTGAAGGAATTTCAAAAGGTCAGTGTCATCATTGAAAACCTACCAAATATATATGTTGTCAGGTACTGCAGGTCTTGTTTTGAATTCTATTGGGAAACTCCTGCTAATGTAATATCATCTTGTTTTAATGCTACATTTGCCAAAAACTCTACCATTATGTTCTTTGATCTGTCTACCCAATCAATGGAAAAAGCATCAAATAGTTCAATTGTATCCCAGACTGCATTTCTGTATTGTTTCAGTCTTTTATTTCTTGCTACATATTTTGATCTAATCTGAGATACAACTAGTTCTGAATCTCCTAAAACTATTAAGATTTTAATCTTGTGTTTAACAGCTAAATTTAGACTAGTCAACAAAGCTTCATATTCTGCTACATTGTTTGTGCATTCAAATGCTAACAAAAATGAATATTTATAAGTTGAACCATCAAGAGATATAGAAACTATACCAGCTCCATTACCCTCCTGGCTACAAGCTCCATCAAAATACATTTTCCATACTCCTTGTTGATTTTCAGAGATATTTTGATCAATTGGATCTTTGCTTTCCAACTCGGGCTGAGATAGTTCCACTCTAAAGCTTCCCAGATCAACATCACAAAAATAATTTAGTGGTTCTTGAGGAGCATATTCAACAATTTGGTTCACTCTAGGCTCTCTATACAACTTTACCTCTTCCCCATGTACTGGTATGGTGGCATATGACAAGTCAAACTGTGCATTGCCTCCTACTGCAATAGTCCATTGTCTCGATAGAAGCATCCCAAACTGGGGTGGTGTGTCAATCACAGTTATTTCAATAATGTAAGAGGCTTGTGGGTAAGTTGCCAACCTGACTTCCACATTTTTCATGATTCCCACAATTGGGACATTTCTACTATCCATAGCATAACATTTAACTCCATCCACATCTATCCATAAACCAAGCTGCTTCATTACCCCTACTGGCATGATATTCATAGAAGCACCCGAGTCTATCATGCAATTTCTTACTAGTTTTCCGCTTATGAGTAAAGTGGTAAAAAATGGGTCAGTTTGTGGTGTGTTCATTAGGCAAGCTTCTGGTATTTTTACCTCCTTTTTATTATTTATCTCTAAGACCTCTTTGTTCCCAGGGCTTTGATTTCCATGTTATAAATTAGTTGTATGGTACTTTCCCTATATTCTTTGATTTTCATCATTTCAATTAAGGGAACAGACATTTTCAATTGAGAGAGAGCTTGTATAAAATCAAAATATGTGCCTTTGCCTTTGATTGCCCTTTTAGGTTTAGTGCATTCTCCTTTGTTTTCTTCTTTCTCTAGTTTTGATGTTTGATCTGGCTTTTGTTTTTCAATGGGAGGTTTCTTGCTTTCCTCCTTAGGGGATCCTTTTTGTTCTCTACTATCTGATTATTTATTATCAATCCCTTTTGATGTCTCATCTGATGCCTTTTTATTTTTTATGAATATCCCCCTTGGGACACCTTCATCTTTATTTACTTTTCTATTTCTCAAATGATATTTGCTTCTGGCATCCTCCACTACTGCAATCGTCAATCTTGTAATCTCCTCTTCACTAGGTCTTCTTATATTACATTTTTTAGTCTATCTTGATGCAACAGGGGGGTCTTGATCACTTTCATTTTCCTCATGGTCAGAGAAAACATGTTGCTCTGCCATGTGAACATTGTATTCATATCCTTCCTCTTCTGAAGATGCATATTCCTGCTCCAAAGGGTTAAGAATGTGGGATGTTAAATATACATTCTGGTTTTCACCACCATCATTTTCTTGTATATCTTCCTTTGGTACTGACTTAGCTATTACACAATGTTTAGGGGAATGTGGGGCATAGCAGACTGAACACTAGGGACTTTTATCTACCATGTATGCCCCTTTTATTTTTAATAGATCGGGTGTCTCTTTATTTCTAGGTCTCCCATTCACTGGTTTCCCATCTTTCCAGTTGGTACTATAAGGCATGTCATGTAGCCTGGGTCTTTCATTTCTATATGTGTTCTCCTGTCTATTTGGGGGAACATATTGGGGAACCCTAGGGTTTTCCCTTTTAGAAAACATCCCTACAACTTTTCTGTTATTCTCAATAGTTAAGGCTATCTTTTCAGCCTCAGCCAAATTTCTAGGACCCCTATTTCTCAATTCGTACCCTGTCTTGGGGTCAAATGCCTTCAAATAGATACGTAAGGTAGAAGGGTCAGCCAACTTGGATGCCTGAGGTATTTTATTGTGTAATTTAACAAACCTTTGGTTAAAATCAAAGGCTGACTCATTCTGATGTTTTTGAATTGTCACTAACTCATGTAATGCAAATTCTAATGCACACTAATATCCATATTGTTGGAGAAATTGGTCATGAAATACTTGAATGGAATAAATGGATGCTGTTGGTAGACTATTAAACCAGTCTTTGGCATCCTCAATTAATGACATCATGAATAATCTCATTTGTACATCCTGATACTGCATGTCTATGTCCTGAATGACTGCTTTAAAATTTCTCAGATGTTCTTCAATAGTAATTGCATTACTTCCTATAAATTTAGGGACTAAGTTCCTCCAATTGTTTTCCAGGGGGTAGGGATAGATTTGAAACCTGACAAGATCAAATTGTCTAATCATAGTTCTGCATTGTTGGGGGGATTTTGAAAATGATGGGGTTGGTAGAGTGGGTTGTTGTTTTCCATATATTGCGGGCCTTGTGGGGGTACATATTGTTGATGAGGGGGTGCTTGAGTATTTCAGTGTTGTGGTGGAGCATTAATGTTTATATATTGGTTTCTAGGTTGATTTAAGTGGGCCTGATGGGTACTTGGTGGTTTCATATTATTGCTTTTATGGGGGGGGTTGTGTATTTGGGTGATTCAGTTACTAATGTTTTGTTTTGAGCCTTGTGTAACTTCATCTTTCTCAATTCTTCCATTGCTTGAATTTTTTACTCATACTGTATCCTTAATCTTTCTACATTTTGCCTCATTTTTTCCCACTATGTACCTTCCTCATCTTGTGTCGTGAATTCATGGTTTTCTTCGAATGTCTCATACTCAAGTCCTCCCTCATAGAGTGTTGCTCTTTGTTCATCTTCATATTCTCTCCTTTTTCTAGCTTTGAATTCAGCCATGTGCTCATCAGCTTTCCTAAGGTCCTCTAGATGGGAAGGATTTCTCCTCCCTTCAGGAGTATGGAGCTCTTTAGATGGGCTCTCTTGGTTTGCAAGTGTATCATATGAATTGTGTGTTTTGAGTAACAACATTGATGCTTTGTTTTTTGTTGTTGTGTCCAATTTGTTGAACACTTTCTTGCTCTGATTATTTTTGTTATTTGAATTTCCTTTATTATCAGGACCCTCCCCCTCCTTGTACAAAGATCTCCTTCCTTGTATGTTGTGAGAGACTTTGATAGTCTAAACACTATGTTGATTCTTTTCTGATTTGTATCTTATTGTATAAGTTTCAATGTTTTTATTCATTTAGAGTCACCACCCACTTTTTCTATAAGTGAGAAAAGATTTCGGGGTTGTCTTACCCAGCTGAGTCAATTTCTTTCAAATTCTAATTATGGTTTTCTCTAGTGACTTTATATGGAAAGGTTGTCTACTACCAGACAACTCTCTAATTTCTTCCCCAACAGAGTCTCCAATTTGTTGGGTCTCAAAAACACTGGTTTCAATGAACCATGAGAGGCTACCAAACTCTCACTATGTTGTTGGTCAACTGACAAGGCCAACTGGCATGGTTGGGCCCTCTACTCTTAAGGCTCTGCTAGACCTAGGCAGGTACACCTGTATGAGTAACAGACTTTGAACTTATGCTTCCTACTTGATCTAACTATCCACAAATGGCAATTTAGTAATGGAAAGATATGATCCTAATTTGGTATAACTTGTATATGCAATATCAAGGTGTGAATTAATATGTTTAATTAAGAGATGTCAAATGAATTGGATAGAACTGATGTAATCTAAATAGGGGAGACCAATGCCTTATTGGGTAAAACGGAGTCAAATGAAAGCTTTAAATGAATGGTTTCTATCTCGCAGGAATTCTAATAATTTGGCATATGATATTTAGTCTATAACTTGTATAAAGATGTAGAGATGTAATTATCAAACCCTTCTTAATGATCCAAATGATAATTTCCATATTACTGTGAATGACTTGAAGGAATTAATCTTTTCTTGAAAGAACCAACCAATCACATCACACAAATAAAACAAATGTGTACTGATAAACTAAGAATATACTTGATATGTCAATTTAAATAACAAAGAAACTTTAACCTTGGAGACAACTTGATAATATTTCAATTAACTTCAACAAATAATTGATACTAGAATAGTGCCACAACATTAAATTCCATTCATTTGATCCTTCAAAGTTTATACACGCATCATAGTCTCCTTGAATATCATTATGAAAATACTTACAACGATTTTCCTATTTCTAAAATCTATCTTCCACTTCTCCTTTTTTATTCCTTTTACGAATTATTTATACATTACACATCAAGGGTCGTGACCCATTATTTTTCTGGTTATGGCTGTTTGAATTTTTTTAAACAGAGATTAAAAATTTTAATTGGATTGCCTTTCGGTAAATTAAATATCTTTTACATAGTTAGGCATTTGAATTTGTTTTAATACCTTACTAGCCTGTAATATTTCACTCCTTGTGGCTTTCACTATCTTTACCGCTCTACCACGGGTTTGAATTTTCCACCTGCGATTGTGCGGTGACTGGCCTTTAGTGCTCCCTTTCCATTTATTCCTATCCACCGTAGTCACCGCAGTTTATGCTTTGGCCGGTTACAGTTTGGCAGTAACCGTCACTGCTGCCCGCTAATGGCTTACTGCTATCACCATGGTCATTATTTTAGCGGCTACAATATTGCGGTAATCGCTACCTGTTATCCTTCATTGCTATCTCCACTCACCATGATGGTTATCTCCGTGTCTATTGCACTACCGCAGTCACTAGCTTTTACTGCTCCCTTGCCGTTTATTCCTATCCATCGCAGTCACCACCATTCATGCTCTGGCCAATTATGGTATGGCAGTAACCATCACTGCTACCTACTAACTGCATACCGCTATCACTGTGGTCATTATTTTAGCAGCTACGATATTGTGGTAACTGCTACCCATTATCCTTCATTGCCATCTCCACTCACCATGATGGTTATCTCCATGTCTATCGCGCTATCGCGGTCACTGGCTTTTACTACTCTCTTGTTGTTTATTCCTATCCACCGTAGTCACCGTGGTTTGTGCTCTGTCCGGTTATGGTATGGCGGTAACCATCACTACTACCCGCTTTTGTTGACTATTGACTACACCGTCACTGCCACTCATCAACCATCAACCGTGCTACTGTGGTGACCACACTAACCACTGTGGTTGTGCGATAACTGCTACCTTTTTTCCTTGGCCACCGACTGCTTCATTGACTGTTCCCTTAGTTGCTCCCTTACCTTTTACTGCAATACCTCAGTTGATGTTTAGACCGCGGGAGGTAGCATGGTAAACAGTAAACTCCAACCTACTAACTGCCACTACCATACTGTGGTTTATTTTGGGAGACCGCGGTAAGGTGTTAAAAGCTTATGGAATGCAAATTCAGAGAGCGGTAAGGACTAAAATGGATAATGAAGTGGACGGGGATTAAAATCAATATAAAGATAGACACATGATGGATTAAAATGGGGAAAAACTTAGGATTTTTTATGGAATTTTTGGGTTCTAACAGGACACTCTTCCAAAAGCTTCACACACACAAAATTACATTCATCTAATATAATAGGTATGCATACTAATTTTCCATAATTAAACATATATTTCCAATGTATTCAATATGTCCTCACATTTAGTTTTGCATGATTTACACTAACTAATATTATTTCCATAATCAATAATCATATCCTTCACCTAGTCACATGCATTGAAGTGAGGTCACTTCAATATTTTAGTTGGGGGAAGGATATTATACATTCCAAAAAAATCATTTTCATGACCAAAAGAAAAACATGGAAAAAACACACAAACCCTTATTTATTTTCTACCTTTCTACATTTGCAACCTATTATTTTTTTGTTCCCTAAATTCCAATCCAATTCAAAGCCAATTCAAGTTGATTCAAGCTAAAATGGAGTAGGAAGAGATATAGCAGTTGAAGTTACAGAGGAAGAAATGCATGCAATTATAGCAAACATAGAGGGTTGGTGGGTTGTTGAATTTGAATTGTGGGATGAAATTTCAATATTTTGAGAAGATCAGAGTAAGGATATCTCATCATGGGAGGTGCTATTGTTAGAAGGGAACCTTATACACACCAACAAGTATTGGAGGATAGATTAGTCTTTCCCATTTTCACAAGAGTGGGATGGTTAGACTAATTTTTGAAGTTAACAAAATATAATGAAGGCACGACAAGTGAGTTTGTAGGAACACTACAACATGATGAATCCATTACCAGAGGATTGAGGGTGGATTCTTCAGAGGCTACAATTGTAGAGGTATCTAGTCTACCAAGAAATGGAGCTAAATTCCCTGGTAGATCAAATGAAGTACCTATCAGGGACAAATTCAAGGGGCTAGGATAAAATATTAACTCATCATCACAAGGCACGAAGACATTGTCACTTCCATGGGTATGGGATTATTTTGCTTCTTACATTATTAAATATATCAGTTGTGATGGTAGACAATCCCTTCTATATACTATACATTTTAAGCTTTTGAGTTACCTTCATCACAACAGATTGGTCAATGTACATAACTTCTTTTATAATTTTTTAAAGAGAATGGGGTTTGAGTATCAAAGGAAAATAAATGATTCAATTTTGTCACATTATTGTTTAGTTACCCTATTAGTAAAGAGAATCCTTCGGGTTCAATACCCATAGGTGTCCTGGGAAATATTTTTGATTGTGAAGATATTAATAATATTCGTAAGGAACCAGTAGTTCTAGAAAACCTAGAGTTTCCTATTGCATCTTTAAGGGAAATTCCTAATATTTCACCTACTTCACCTACCCACATCATGGAAGAAATAGAGAAGAAAAGTGTACAAAGACCACCACATGCACCATCTGATCAACCTAGGGAAAAAGAGGTACATGAAACCCCAACTTATTCTAAAATGACAAAAATTAAAAAGAGGAGAGGTGGTTCTTCCTCTTTACCTTCAAAGTTGTAGAAAAAGAAGCTCACTCAACCAAGGAATTCACACTGCCTAAAAAGGAAAGGTTCTATGAAAGGTAGTATTAAGAAACCAAAAGAAGAAGAAGAAGATATTGTGATAGTAGGAATTGACTTAGAACTAAAAGACAATGTATTTCAAAATGTACATCTTCCCATAAAAAGGAAATGGAGCATATCCACCACCTTTGAATCAAATTTAGAGGACATTTTTGTTACAAACAAAACCAGGAAAATAACCCTAATTAGCCTTGACAATGAGGGTTATGAGTACACAAGGAGTGGTGATGAATAATTTTTGAAAGATGAAGAATTGTTTTTAGAGGAAAGAAATGTTAGAAAATAATTACAAGAATCATTGGATAGAATCAAATAGTTAGAAGAACTAGTAAAAACCTATGAAAAAAGGGACAAGGAAAGGGAATTGAAAATTCAAGAATTCAAGGAGAAATTGCATACTTATAGACATGGGTCAGAATTAGACTTACTTTCACAACTAGAAATAGTTAAAGTAGGGAACAAAGATCTTATAGCTAAGAACAGAAGACCTTGTGTTGCAAAAATTTGAACCTATCATACAACCATGTCCCTAGGATACAAACTATAGAAAGCCACTCAAGAATTTCCTCAGTAGAAGGAGAATTGGAAGAAGGAAAAAAAAACAATGATCTCAGAGCATACTGTGAATGGTGATTCAAATGTTGCACAAACACAAAAGAAAAAACATATAGTTAGATCAACATTCCCCATGAAATTAATTTGAAGCATAAAAATAGGAAATAAGATGAAGAACACAACAATAAAAGCTATTAAATCCTATTTTAATGAGAAAACTCTCAATCCCATGGGGGAATTGGTGTCATTTTGATGTGGAAAATGGCCCTTTCCCAATTTCTTGATGCAAAGTGATGATATTTGGTGATGATTGTGCTTCCTTGATGAAATTTGCCAATAACCTAGCTAAATGATTGCAAAATATTAAAAAGCTATGAACTCAAATGCTAAATGCCTATAGTAATCGTGCTCTTAGTTGATGGATCCTAGATTCAAATGAGAGCCTCTTATAAATAGGAGAGAATGATGGAGGAAGAGTTAAAATGGATGAATGTGGGAAAAAAGACCAACCAATGAGAGAATGCTACTTGTCCACATGTGATTGGAGGAGGAATGAGCACATTTTGATGAATGTGCACATAAGTATGGTTAGGTGGAATTTGAAATTTATGAAATAACAAGTTGGAGGGAGAGAAGAATGGAGTAAATGCCACTTGGCTCAAGGAAAAGGACATGTAAGAGTCCATTTATGCCTTGTTGGATGTACTCATCCCTTTTGGAGGGATTTTCAAATTGGAGGAATATTCCCTTATTGATGCCAAGTTGAGAGAAAATAGAGGAATTAATAAATCAATTAAATTTATTTATTGTGCAAGTTGCAAAATCTAGAGGATTTGATGGATTAGGATTAGCATTAATCAAGATTTGATTAATTTAGTTGAAGATTAGCTGATTTGATAATTTTGACTTAGATTTTTGGATTTAAATAAACCAAAGTTGAGAGGAATAATGGATTTAGATTTAATTAAATAAAGTTTGATTTATTTAATTAAAGAGGGTGGTGCTACATTAAATCAAATAAAGATTAATTTATTTAAATAATTTAAAGGAGATGACCTTAGAGATTAATTAAATAAAGTGAGTTATTTAATTAAAAGAGGAACTATGCGAATAAATAAAATAATTTATTTAATTAATAGAAGTAGGTAACTTAATCAGATAAATTTCATTTATTTAATTAAGAGAGAAAATATAACGAATTTAATCAAATAAAGATTATTCAATTAAGTTGATTAGTAAAGGAGATGATTCAGGATGAACTAGTGTTAGTAAGATCAGGATCAGGTGTGTAGGATCAAACTATATATTTTTCATGTCGACATTTTACCCCTCTTTGAAGTAATGTACATGTGTTGGTTCCAAGAATAAATTGCCAAGATCAAAATTCAAAATAAATTCAATTTTTTAGATGCCCCACTGATGCCATAGCGAGAAGGATTGCGCTAGTATGCTACCTCCTTGAGAGATTGGATGAAAATTTTGGATTTTTGGATGATGTCACAAAAAAAGAGTACAAGCTACCTGATGGGTCCAAAAAGGGTCCAAGATGCCAAAAATGTGCGAAAAAGTAAAAATGATGCAAAACAACCCTTGAGATGGTGCAATGATTTCTTCCATGACACATGTTGGATTGAGTGTGAGTGTACTAGCAACTAGCTGGTATAAGACCACCTATATGTGACTCTTACCCAACTCATTTTTTAATTTTCAAGCACATTTAATAGGGTCTACAAGTAAAACTACGTCAAGCGACATAGTTTAGCACCATTGGAAGTGAAGAATAGCCATTGTGTGGCCTTTAATAGCATCAAATATGCAATGGCACCACACAGTCCAATTTAGAAAATTAGGGTTTTGGGTCAAAGTCAGGCACATGTGCAAACTGCATTGTTGTGATGCATTTTAGAAATTCAGGTTAAAAAGAACAGTTAGACTATGACGTGGTGACACAATTTTGAAATTTTCAAACAACATTGCAATTTCAAATAGTGTCACAATTTTTGTTGCAATTGCAAAAACACAAGGTAAGATCCCGTTTTTTTATGAAACTTGATGTTGTGGATTTTCTTGCACAGGAGGACCTTGAGATACTTCATTCATGGGAGCTTAGGTCCCTAGTTCTAAGTCAGTTATTTGGTATGCATGAGCTACTCCAAGAGCACCTTGGGGTGATTAGGTTGTGGTACATTGTGTACGCAGCCCTTATCCAGACACATTTGGGCATGATGACTGCCCTGGAAGAGCGATGGCATAGTGAGATGTCTTCATTTCACCTACCCATAGGAGAGGCTATAGTTACCCTAAAGGATTTCTAGCACATCCTTTGATTTCCCATCCATAGAGAGAGTCATCTATGATGTGGATGTTGGGAGGAATGCCTTCTATGATGTTATGGTGCTTGACAAGATCATCTTCACTAAGGGGCAGATAGAGCTTGAATGGTATAGGGGCACAATACAGACTTTTTGATTGATTGTAGCCACTATCATTTTAGGGCTTGTGGCACTAGATTAGCGAGGCCAATATTTCATCCCAAGATGGGGTCTCATTTGGGAGTGGATGCTTAGATGGTGAGAGTGTTTTGCATGGGGTCTAGTGTCATTGGCTTCCCTTTATCATGAACTACATGAGTTTGCATATCTAGATAGTGGGACCATCAGGGCTGGAGTCACACTCCTACATGTCTAGACCTGGGAGCACATTGTCTCAGAGCTAGATGATCCCACTGTTTTGTGATATAGAGGGGCCTTACCACATTTACACATACAGAGGCAGGTGGCATTGCTCATTGGAGGAGGGTCATAGATGAGATGATTGTGTTTACATGGAGGCCCTAGCTCGACATGCCCACATAGTATGATGGTGTACAACATTTATTCTATGTGAGGAAAGATGGACTTATGTAGGGGAGGGAGCATGCCATGATAAAGAGGTATCTCCCTGACAGAGTTTCCAACTAGTTCGTAGAGAGGCAGGACCATCCTAATGACTAGTACATGGCCATATTTGATTGTACTATGAGGGAGAGAGCATGGGGTAGGCCAATCCCAACTGATGAGGCAGTTACTTCTTTTTGATAGTTGGTGGCTAGAATGTGGCCATATGATCAGGGTTAGGGGATGTAGGGGTAGACCACCCTTGTGCTTGAAAGATCTAGGTGTGACACCATATGATGGAGGCCTAGAGGTAGGTCAGTAGGTCATTGGTAGGGGTAGGGAGGCAGAGGGGATGGAGATGGGGATGAGGATGGGGGAAGAGGAGGTGAACCACATCCACATCAACCAAAGTAGAGAGATCAAAAGATTTCCCCTAGAGATCAACAAAGGGATGGGGATGGAGATAAAGACCACTAGAAATATCCCTCGAGGGATCACTAGCATTAGCCTCCGCCACCACTACCACAATGACAGCCAGATGAGAGGGATTCCCTCATACAACAACTATAGGCATAGGTTCAGGGTTTGTAGGCTTAGTTGTAGGCACTGACTACTGAGAGAGATTAGGACTTCTCAGAGAGGGATCAGGAGATAGGCTAGAGATGATAGCTAGAGAGTATGGCTTCTGCTTCTCAGGGCAAGACAGTCTCAGTGAGGATGTACTATGAGGCTATCCAAGAGGCAAAATATTACAGATTGCACTATAGATAGGCCATAGCATCAAGATCCCGAGTACCATAGTACTCACAACATACCGGCATGAGACAAGAGGAGCATTCCGAGAGATAGGTGGGAGAGGGCAGTAGCTAGCAAGGCTAGCCTCACATTTTTTATTAGAGACATCATTCTTTTTTATCTATGAGATCCATTTTTTATAGCCCCGATTTGTATTATATACTTGATTCATACACATATTTTGATCCTGATCTTTGTACCATGACAATTACATTTTATATATATGATATGGTTCGATTTGTTTATGAGATGTCTTATTTTACTTATGGATGATGGATGGATGTATTTAATTTCGTATATGTGATGTTATGACTCTATCTCATGTGAAGCATGTGTTTATTTTATACGATGTAATGCGATGTTTGTTTCTATGTGATGCGATGATGTAATGCAGTGATTATGCAGATATTTTATGGATGCACATGCATTTATTTTTGTATATTTTTTGGTGCAAATGTATGCTTATGATATTCTTGATAAACCTATGTGATATTTAATATTTTTGATACAAACTCATTATGTGTGATATGAGATGACCTATGATATACAATGGTTTTATGACATGCTTTGTGATTTATGAATGTAATGGTACAAATGCAGCGATATGAATGTCATCATTTAAGATGATGTGATATGTAATGCACATGATTATGAGATGATAATGATGTGAGATGATTATGCTTTTGTATTATGTGATATGGTATGCCTATGCAATGTTATGGTATGAAATGATGTTTTTTATGATATGCCATGATTTCTAATGATATGATAATGTGAGATGATTATGACATGTAAATTATTATGATCTATAACGAGATTATTATGATAGGATCTGACATGAATACATAATGATTTATGATGATGATGCATGTGATATGATATTTGATTATGCAATGGATGACCTAACAATGCCTACGTGACAATATCTTAATAAAATGAATGCAAATGAGAGTAATGAATTTATATAAATGATGAAATGTAATGCATTTATATTCCCTATATGATATGATATGCATTATGTTGATAATATGTGGTGCAGGGTGGATGCATTTAGCAATGTTTTTAAGTAAGTGTCATGGTACCATGTTAGTATGGGAAGAAAATAGAAGAAATAAGAAAATGAAAAGAGGATCCAACACCTACACTATTAATGATGATAATGAGTTGCATACTAGGAATTGGGATTTTAAAAGGGGAATTTACCTTATATTTGATAATACACATAGGTACGATGCATCAAGGTATAAAGAACTAGGATGGTGTTGTACCTAGTGTGATGGACTTTGGCTCGATGATCAGATAGGAGTACTCATGTTCACACCTACCATACGAAACTTTGTCTAAAATATGGTTCAAATATTCCAAATATCTCGAACCAAAAAATGGAAAGGCAAGCCTTCCCGTGTGGTCAACAAGACATCTAAAACATCTTCCCTACACCTAAATAAAGTACGTATGAACAAGTTGTATTAAAACAATATCCAACAAGCATAACAGATAAAAAGATAATGATTGTTGCCCCATTTCTTTCTCTCTAAACCCTTTTGTTTGGACATCATCGAGAGGTCATTGAAATGCATGCAAAATAAGATAAGTCAAAAAGACAAAGATAAAGTAAATAAACAAACTAATGTTCTCCATACCACTAGCCAAGACTAAACTACAGTGATGCCTGATGTTGACACCCATTGTAGGAAGGATGCATCCTAGGATGTGTTTCTTATCCGATGATTTTGGGATTGAATAGATGATAAGCTATTGATACTCGGAGTTGATTAACTTTCTTACTTACCAACCTAGGTTTGAGACTCCGACGATTGAGCTTTACTTTTGAATCGGATAGAATTGCTTCCAACTGGTTTGCCAAAGGGTGAAATCGATGATTGATTTATTATGAATGAGATTATTTCGGGTGAAATTGAGATGAAGATGTATGGATTTTCAAATATTTGGATGTTTTGGGTATTTTTGAAATATTTTGAGGCTGTTTTTGGGATGTTATGATTTTCGGATTTTCTAATTTTTTGGGTTTTCTGAGATTTTGACCAAGAGACTAACTTAAAGACCTATCCTATGGGTCTCGAGAGCCGATCAAAAAATTAGCCTTGCCTACATTATACACATAGAGACCACATAGTTCGACTGACATAGAATTAGTTTATGGATTGTCGGCTTATTGTGATGGACTCCTAAAGGACTAACCTAGGGTGTCTCATGGATGATCAAAGATAAACCTTGCCTACGTTCAAGCTCAGAGACAATGTAGTTCAACAAGATGATTCCACTTTTTTGATTTTTTGGATTTTTCACATGTTTTTTGACTTTTTGATTTTTTCTGATGTTTTTGGATTTTCGAAGGATTTTATGATTTTTTATGGATTTTTTTATTTTAAAGAAGAATTCAAGGATATACACGAATCCAATCTGATGTAGGTAAAAGAACATGCCCCCAACATGATGTGATAGACTACTTTGATATAGGTAGGACAAACTAACCTTAGGAATGTGCCAAGTAGTACTAGGGTGGAACATGATACAAACACAAGATTAAGCTATGATACAAACATGGCTAGATGATGGAAGGATTAATGGAATGCAATGGGTAAATGAGTGATGCAAAGTCAATTGTAGAGATCCTTGTGGATGGAGAGTGCTTTATTTACACAAGGCGCCTATTTTATAGGTTTTCACAAAGGTACTTGCCCAAAGCGCGACCAAAGTGGTTTTCACTAGAGGATGATTTTTCTCTTTACTATTTTTTCAATCCTTTTTTTGATTTTTTTGATTTTTAATGTTTTTTTAATTGTTTTGTATTTTTTGGATTTATACCTTGCAAGCTTAGGCATAAATTTTTTTGAGATGAGCAATGTTCATGGGCTCCTGTAGGGGTTCCCCTTTCATTGTTGATAGATGGCATGTTCCTGATTTGTAGCTTGTGGTGATGACGAATGGTCCCAACCAGTTGCGTTTGAAATTTCCCTTGCCATTTGGATTTGGAACATTTTTTTGATTCTCCTTTAGTACTAGCTCACCGATTTGGAAGGTCCGCTTCCTGATCTTCCTATTGTTGCTTTACCTAAGGCAGTTATAATAGACTTGCAAATGGTTTAAAGCATCCATATGTCGCTCATCTAGTAGCTCTAGGTCATTGAATCATGAGACCTGACATTCCTCATTTGTTATGAGATTTTCCAGTGATATTCTCAAGGATGGAAGCTCAGTCTCAATGGCGAGTATGGATTATGATCCGTAGACTACAGAAAAGGGGTTGGA
This sequence comes from Sequoiadendron giganteum, assembly GCA_007115665.2. Taxonomy (NCBI): domain Eukaryota; kingdom Viridiplantae; phylum Streptophyta; class Pinopsida; order Cupressales; family Cupressaceae; genus Sequoiadendron; species Sequoiadendron giganteum. The sequence continues at coordinate 29,691,608 of VCHN02000014.1, forward strand.
AACTATGGGTGTGTGGATGCTTGTGTGGTAGGCCCATAAGACGGGATTTAATTGAAAATTCTAGTCATGACCAACATCATTGACTATTTTCTTAAGGATATTTATGATGGTCTTATTGGTAGCTTCTGCTTGGCCATTTCCTTGGGGATAATATGAAGTGGAAAAGCGATGTTAGATATTGATTTTTTGGCATAAGTCATGAACATCCTAATTTTTCAATGGTGTCCCATTATCTAAGATAATGGCTTTAGGGATGCCAAATTGGAAAATAAGGTAGTTTAGAATGAAATTGGATATATGCTTTCTTGTTATATAGGTCATGGGAATGGCTTCCACCCACTTTGTGAAATACTCTGTGGTGGTGATGATAAACTTATGGCCATGGATGAGGTGGGAGTAATTTTTCCAATGAGATTGAGCCCCCACTACAAAAAGGGCCAAGGTGTGATAATTGGGTTGAGCTCTTGCGTTGGTGCATGGATGAGGTTCCCATGCTACTAATATTGCAAACACCTTTTGACATAGTCATGTGCTTCTCTTTCCATTATAAGCTAGTGGTACCTTGTCCTCAGTATTTTATTGGCCAAAGTCATACCGCTCGAGTCTGAACCACAAATTCTATCATGTACCTTAGTTAAGGAAGTTAAGGCTTCCTCAATTTTTAGGCAACCTACAAGGGTCCCTTTGATGCTCCTATAGTACAAGATATCTCCTAGGATAAAAATGGGATGAATTTTTGACAAAGGCTCTTTTTAGGTTCGAGGTTATGTCATTGAGGAGAACTCCTATTCTCAGGTAGGTGTATATATCGTGGTACCAAGGATCACCTAGACCAATGATTCTACACACTAATTTAGACTCTAATACCTTGAATGCTTGTATTAGAAGCTTCTCTATGAGGAATTCCTATTTTAGGACATTGTGTGATATTTCTAAGAGTGATCAGATCATATCCATTGCATCTGCTACTCTATTATTTTCTCTTGGTAGCTATTCAAATGTGATATCAATGAAGAAATCCTTGAGACTTTCCACCAACTTCTTGTATGGAGTCAACTTGTCATATTTTGTTTGATATTCATTATTTACCTAGTTTATTATGAGTTGTGAGTCTTTGTGGACCTTTAGTGCCATGATTTTCCACCGCACTTCAATTCTCAACCCTATGAAAAGAACCTCATATTCCATGATGTTGTTTGTGCATGAGAATGATAGCTTGCATGATTTAGGTATATAGTCCCCTTGTGGAGTGATGAAGAAGATTCCTACTCCCAACCTATGTTGTGTGTAGGATCCATCAAAATACATTTTCTAGTGATCTACCACACTAAGGTTGAAGATTTATTCATTGGGGAACTCCGAAGCAAGTGGATTCTCTGCATATATTGGTGCTTCTACTAGTTGATCTGTGATTTCTTTTCCTTTGATATCCTTTCATTCCACATAATCAGTGTCATGCTATTTTAGGATCATGACCCACTTCATTGTTCATCCCGTGAGAATTGCTTTAGAAAGTAGGTACTTGAGCGGGTCTATTTTTGCAATGAACTTGATCTTATGTGCTAGCATGTAATGTCTAAATTTATGTGTTGTAAAAATGACTGCTAGGTAGCATTTCTCAATGGGTGTATAGTTCAGCTCATGTCCCACCATGGTCCTATTGATGTAATATATAGCTCTCTCCTTCCCATTTTCATTGTGTTGTGCTAAGAGAGTGCCAAGGGTTATTGTTTCTGATATGTATAAGATCAAGAGTTTTCCTGGACTTGATGGTGTGAGAAAGTACTCCTTGATCTTTTTGAACGCCTGATCACATTTCTCATCCCATTTGTATGCTAGCCCCTTGTGGAGTAGATGAGAATATGGGATTTCTTGGTTTGCTAGTTTCTCTATTACTTGGCAGATGGACTGGAGTCTTCCTTGTAGGCCTCTTAGCTGCTTTAGTGTCCTAGGTGCTTCCATTTTGAGGATTGCCTTGACTTTGGTAGGATCTACCTCAATTCCTCTCATTCATATGATGCACCCTAGGAGCTTACCTAATTGTACCCCAAAGATACACTTTTTTGGATTAAGTCTTACCTTTTACTTTTCCAATCTATCAAAAATGGAGCTTAGGGCTGATATGTGGTCTCATCATTTTTTTATTTGGCCAATATGTCATCCACATAATTTTCCATAGTCTTATGGATCATATCATGAAAGATGAGTTTCATGGCCCTTTGGTAGGTTACTCATGCATTCTTCAACCTGAATGACATCATATTCTAGCAATATGTCCCCCACATACAAGTGAAAGTTGTCTTGTGTTGGTATTCTTTAGCTATCATGATCTGATTGAATCTTGAGAATCTATCCATTAGTGATAGCATCTCATGTCATGTTGTCATATCCACATGCATTTCAATGTTGGGAAGTGGAAAGTCATCCTTTGGACACACTTTATTTAGATCTCAAAAGTATGTGTAGATGTGGATGCCCTTAGTGGGTTTTGAAATAGGTACAAGGTTTGAGATCCACTCTAGATAATCAATCAGTTGTATGAATCCCGCATCTAGGAGCTTTTGTAATTCCATTTTGCCCAACAATGCTATTTGGGGATGCATTTTTCTCATCTTTTGTCTCACTGGCTTTGCTTCAGGATATACAACTAGGTGATGAATGACAACCTACGGATCAAGCCCCGACATGTTTGGATAGGTCCAAACAAAGTTTATCTTTCTTTCCTTTAGGAATGTAGCTAGGAGTTTTTGTTCCTCTGTTAGAACTGACTCGGCATAGAATTTTATGTGTGGTAGTTCCTCTATTCCTAGATTGATTGGATTGCACTGTTCTACCAGAACTACCGACTTCTCTTGATGAATGGCAATGAGAGAAAGATTGAATCATTCATCCTTTGGAAAATCAAAGAGGTTTTCACCATTGGGTGTGTCCTTTATTTTTATTGTTTTTGGGTCAGAGAGTGCCATAGTGTGGTGTTTACTCAAAGACCTAGAGATTATTCTTAATTTTTCACTTTTGTGAATGAAGGATTCAATCATTTCCCCATAATAGGCTTGTGTATCTATTATGATGTTGAACCTAGATTTATGATCCCCATATGGTACCATATCCCGCAATCCCATGAATTTTGAGAGTGCCTCATCATTTTTGAATGTGTCTAGAACTGGTGGTCCTCGTTGGTTTTAATCAATGATTTGGGGATAGACTAGGTTTATTTCATGGGTTTGATGGTCTAACTCAAAAGATAGGGTTTTGATCATGAATAGGGAGGAATCTTTGAAAAGCATAGGCAAGTCAATTATGGGATCCTCGTCACTACTACACACATCAGTTATGTCAAAGGTAAAGTTGTATATGACTCAACCTATGGATACTAGTGACTGAAGGGTAGTTGTTGATAGCTAAGGGGGAGTCTTGGTTACTTTAATGGGGGGAATTTTTCCATGTATGGTTACACTCGAAGGGGTACATCCAAGGCCAATATTTTTCATGCGCTTTTCAAAAATGATAGGTTCCAATTGGCCATTGCTATTTTTTCCAAGACTTTCGTTACTATTATAGCCCATGCTCAGCATTAATTGAAGACCTCTATTAGCACCATCCATAGGAAGGGCCAATACAGGTCTTTCATCTTGATAGAGGAGACTAGATATGTCTCTCTCATCCACCACTTCTCAGCCTAGATCCCCCCAACTTCTGAATTGGGAGGGATCCTCTCTGAAGTTTTGAGATGTTGTATTGGTGGGTTGGAGTTGTCTATGGGATCTATGGGATTGAGGTAACTCCCCTACCACAAAATCTCCTTTCTTCATTTTGTAATCCCCCCACCCATTGTCTTGGATTATGACCTTGATTTCAGATATATCAAGAGTGGCAGGTGTCTTTTTCCCAAAGGTGGAGGCAATGTTAGCTAGGTCTATATAGGGAGTTCAAGGGCCTTCATCATTCTTTGGGACTTGGGGGGGTTTATAGTATTTTTCTTCCAGGTTTTTTCAATAGGAAAAGGACTAAGGATCACCGTAGATTGTGACCTCTTGATTTTGATATGAGAAATTGATGTAGTGATGGAAGGTTGATGTAACTGCTTGCATCCCATGGATCCATGGATGCCCCAAGAGTATGTTATAAGGTAAGTCAAGGTCTAGGACCTAACATTTGGTTTCCATAATGGCTAGCCCTACTTGAATAGGGAGTTGGATAGTTCCCTGAGACACTCTTTCTTGATCGTCATAGGCTCTGATGGTGATGCCCTTTCCTTTTTCAATGGAATCCTTAGAGAATCCTAGATTCTTTATGAGCTTGAGAGAACAGATGTTTAGACCTACACCCCCATCCACCAAGACCCTTTTGACTTTGTTTTTATGAACCAAGACCTCAAGGTGGATTGCGCGATTGTGAGATGGTCGGGCGGGGAAGTCTTCATCAAAGAATGTGAGAATATTTGGGGTGTTAATGTTTTAGACCCTAGCTTGTAATTGTTCATTATCAAGATTGGCAGAGACAATAGATGAATCCAATGATTCCTCAATGATTTATCTATGGGAAGATGAAATCTTTAGTAACTTCATGATGGAGATCTAAGCGGGAGTTCTTTTCAACTAGTCCAAGATGTTGTAACCATTAGGAGCGGATTTCAGATTTGAGGTGGATGCCCTAGGTGGTTGTGATGACCCATCAATGGTGAATTTTCCACATGTGGTGACTCCATAATCAGCTTTGGCTCCCTTGATGCTAACAACAATGACCCACTCATTTAGGGATGTCCCAACTTGGTCATACACATGGTTCACATTAGCATAATTTTTTTGCCCTTTTATTTTTTGTGTTATGATCCCGCATCGAATTCGTGTAGATCTTAAGATCTTGATTTCTTGCTAGTTGTTCCACATTTATGATCTTGTCATCAATTAGGTCTTAGATTATATTTTTTAACTTCATGCAATTAGTTGTTGTGTGCCCCCTGATTTTGTGATAATCACAAGGGTAGTTTTCATTGTACCATGGTGGTTTCACTTGGGGTTCTTGATAATTCTCATAGGTGGAGATTTTGATGAGATTCTCGTTTACCAATTTATTCATAATGGATTCGACTGATTCCCCAAGGGCTATGAACTTTATCTTGGGGGGATATTTTTTTCATGGAGGTGGCCTCCCTTGATTATTCAGATTATTGATTTGATTATTGAGTGGTTGTTGTGTTACCACATTAGTTTGTGTATTGTTGTGATTTTTTTTTTGTGGTTGTTGATATGTTTGGGTGTTCTATTTCAAAGCACTGATTACAACCTTGGCATCAACCACTCCATTGTTAGTGACATTTTTGTTTTTTTCCCATGTGCGGGGTTTTTCATTATAGCTGGTGGAAGGGTGGTTGTCTTGATGTTTTGGATATGTGGGTGTAGCCCCTTGTGCAATAAGGGCTTGTTCAATGTTCAATGCCTTGGGGATCAATTGGTCGTAAATGGTGATGCACTAAATTTTTAGATGGAATGCCAAGGTTTTCTCAAGATTGGAAATGATGGTGTAAATTTTTTTCTCTTCCAACATGGCCCACTTTCTCTGATTGGCCTTAGATCACCATAATTGTAGGAAGGAAGCGAATGATTCCCCCTTACCTGGTTTGAATGCAGATAGTTCCTCTAGACTAACATCCATGCCAATGTTGAATGCATAATTATTTATGAATGCGTCTATGATCTCTTGGAATTTTTTAATGTTAGTAGGCAAGCGAGAGAACCACTCCATGTCAGGTCCAACCAAGCTTTGAGGAAATGGTCACATTAGATATGTATCACTATATGCGACTTCCATAAAATGTACTTGGAATTCCCTGATGTGATCCTCATGGTTTCCCAACCCACAATATTTATCAAATTTAGGGATTCCAAAACCCTTTGGGAATGGTACTATTGCTAAGCTCCTATCAAAAGGATAAGGGCATAGATTTCTTGGTGTCCTCATTATTTTCCCTGATTGGAGATCGAGCAATTTTTATGAGAGAAATTTGATTTGTGTTGTTACGTCATCTTGTGGATTAGGGGGTGGAGTGAATGTGTTATGAGGTGGTTGAGGTGTTTGATTGATAGGTGGAGCATTATGTATGTTGGTGGGAGTTTGTTGCAAACTCTGTTGTGTGATTAAGGCCTATTGATACACCTGCATTTGATGTTGTGCCAACAATTATTGTTGTTGGTCCTATTATTGTTGTGCCAACAAAGCTTGTTGTTGGTCATGTTGTTGTTGAGCCAAAAAAGCTTATTGTTGGGCTTGTTATTGAGCAACTTGTTGTTTTGATTGATACTATTGTAGGGCTTGTTGATATGCTTGTTGCTAGGCTGCTTGTAGTTGTGCTTGGTATTGGGCTTGCGCTTCTACTTGCTAAGCTTGATATTGGGCTTGAGCTTGAGCTTATGCTTGTTGGAATGCTTGTGCAGCCTGGGCAACCTGCATGGCTCGAGCAGCTTGGGTTGCTTTCACAACTTGGGTGGCTTGTTATTGTTGCAATAGAGCTTGGGCTTAGGTAGCCTATTGCGCTTGTTGTGCCACTCATTGTGCTTGTGATTGTTGGGTTGCTAGCTATGAAGCTTGTTGATTTTGAATTTTTTGAAGTGCCTTCTGATAGGTGGCCTATTGAGCTACCTACAACATGATGTTAAATGAGTTTTCCATGTTGGGTTTTGGCAGTGGTGGTGGTGGATTAGGAATAGTGTTGGTTTTTGTGATGAGAGGGACCATTGTATTGATAATTGGGGTTTGGGTGGTGGATGGTGTGATTGATACATTTGATCCTTGGGAAACCATGTTTTGAGATATTTTGGGGATGGTAGAGGATGTGTTGAGTTCTCGGGTTTCTTGAATGGTTTCTACTTGTTGTTGTGATATCGATGGAAAGATGGGAGGATTTTGTATGATGTTTTGATTTATGATTGGAGGGTTGATCGGATTTTTTTGATTGATGGTGAGTAAAGGGGGAAGGTCCAACCTGAGGAAGGGTGTGGGTGTTAATGGAAAAGGTGGAAATGGTGGGAAAACAGATGGTGTATTCTCTTAGAGAAATGAGATAAATGGAAGATGATGTGAATGATTTGAACTCTTGAGAAATCGTGAGGGAGATACTAGAATTTAGGACTTGATTTTATTTTATTTCAACCTTGGCTTGATTGGATTTGATTTTGGATAGTGAAATCATATACTCTAAGAGGTTGGATGTTGTCCTAGAGTAAACTTGTACACAAGATGATAATTTGACTAAGTGTGTAAAGAAGGATTCATCTATACACCCCTAGCCAAACAAGATGATTTTAGATAATCAACTTATAAACCCCAAGATTTTGGATGTTATCAAGAGGTAAACTTGTTCACAAGGATTGATAAGTTGACTAAATATGTGGAGAAGGATTCATCTACACACATCTAATCAAACAAGATGATTTGGATTTTCCAAAAGTCTAGTATGAATGATTTTTTCAAGATTTCCAAGAGTTTTTGATGAGATGATGTTGATTTGATGTTTGAGGGATGGACGAGAATGATGAATTTGATCCTATATTAGACCTAAATAGAACTCCTTTCTACAAGACCTCGGTATTGAAGAACATGCTTGGTACTCTCTATGTGAGAAAATAAATTTTTTGAAAAGACTTGGATTTTTTTGGCAATAAAACTCTTACAAATTAGGATTATTCCTTGATGCACTTTTATAAAAGTTGAAGGTCAATCTTTCTCTAAATTCGTAAAGCATAGACAAAAATTTCATGTGAGCCTTTTGACTAAGACCTTTGGATTTCGGTTTTCGGATTTTGATCTTTCGGGAAATAATTTGGAAGAGCACATGTGTGAGGTTCAATTGTTTCTTAGCTTTGCTTAATGACTTCCTTTTACTGCAAAAAAATCTTGATTAGATTTTCCAAACTAGATGTCTAATGTCCTAACTTCTCATCCCACAAAGTCCATTATGTGGGAATCAAGGAAATAAAGGAAAAAGTTTCCTAAGGTTGACCTTAGTGAGAAAAAATTATGATATAAATCCAAATACTTAAAAGCCTCTAAGGATGAAATCCCTAGGGGAATAAAGAGCATTTGGACTTGTCAAAGGTATTTGTTCCCCTTAAATGGTTTGAAATTTTGAAGACCTTATCAATGTTTTTTTTTCAAGAATTTTAGATCAATAAAAGTATTTTGATTCCAAAGTGATGCACATTCCTTGGATAAAATGAGATAATATTTTTTGAGTTCCCACTTGGATAAATTCAGGTACGCCTACTCTTAGCGAATTATTAGATGCTTGACCATATAGGCTCCCCCTTATAGTGCACTCACTTCTCAGGTCAGCAAAGCATCGGTACCCATGAAACTCCCATGGCATACTTCTCACCTCTACCAAGATCCATAAAAAACGTGGTATGGATTTAGAACGATCGTTCTTGCATCAACAAATAGATAGGGATTTTGGCTCATAATCAAGGCACCCATTCAAAAAGCCATACTAGAGGGAAGATCAACTCATATAAAGAGTATCACCTGCTTGTCCATAGGAGTTCCTGTAATGATGATATTTCTTCAACATTTTGAATTTGTATACCTGTTGGGAGTAGCTTGGAATTTAGCTCATTACTGATTTGTTTCATTCCCTTAGGGTGAGTACTTTTTCCCACCAAGGCGGGCTCTCTAAAGGTGAACAATAGAAAAGAAGTGTATTTGTAGTTGGACCACCTAGCACATTTAGGTGGGCGCACACATAATACCTTTTCTTCACACTCGCAAGGTTTTTTCAATTTTAAGAATCCAAATTGAAGTGTGAAGGTAACCACTTATACAACCTAATCACAAAAAAAACCTTTGGTTCTCAAGATCATCATGAGGTGCGAGAGAAGTGCATTCACCTTTTTAAATGATATTAATTTGGATAAGGGACTACAAAACAAAGAGTACACATGTTAATTTTAACCACAAAACAATGATATGAAATTTTTTAAGCACCAACTTTGAAGTGTGAGATTTTTTTTTCATTTATTAAGTCCAAAACAAAATCTAGTAAGTTTTCCTATGGTTCTTTTTAATCCCTTTATTTTGTTCTTTTTAAGCCCAAACAAAATTTATTGAATCCTAAACTGCAAGAAGATGACAAATCCCTAGAAAGGGGATTATAATTTCTCCCCGAAGTGTTTTAAAACACTTGATACAATGAGATAATGATGTCATAAATAACTCTTGGTCTTTGTTTCCTTCCTTCACTTTGATCAAGCCAACCTACAAAATCTAGTTAATACTATAGAAATAGAGATTGAAAAACCAGTTAGAATTCAAAAGTAACCAAAATGAAAAAAACACATGTTGAAAATAAACTAAAATTTTCCTTTTAACCAACTTCAGCAGTGCAATCCTCGATTGTGACACAGTTTAGCTAATTCAGTGGTGCTATATAGCACCACTTGGGACTGATAGCGACGCTCTATACAAAAAATAGTGAGCACGAGGTCGACGCAATTTGGTCTAGCGATGAAGTTTAAACTTTGGATGACTAGCGATGTAGTTGAAAATTCAAATTTTTGAGCAGGAAGACCTTAGTGACCCAGTTTGGAGTTTGCAGTGGCTCTATATTGCGTTGTTGGATTGATAGCGGTAGAGATTCCTATAGACATAAAACATTAACAAAAAATTGTGATTTTTAAAAAAAATATGTTAGTTTTTTCTAGATTTGCCCTCCTTCTAGCACCAAAATGTGAATGGTGATTCTAAGCCTATACAAATACAAAAGAAAAAAAATATAGTTAGATCAACATTCCCCATGAAATTAGTTTGAAGCATAAAAATAGGAAATAAGATGGAGAACACAATAATAAAAGCTATTAAATCCTATTCAAATGAGAAAACTCTCAATCCCATGGGGGAATTGGTGCCATTTTGCTGTGGAAAATGGCCATTTCCCAATTCCTTGATGCAAGGTGATGATATTTGGTGATGATTGTGCTTCCTTGATGAAATTTTTCAATAACCTAGCTAAATTGATTGGAAAATATTGAAAAGCAATGAAATCAAATGTGAAATGCCTATAGTGATTGTGCTCTTAGTTGATGGATCCCAAATTCAAATGAGATCCTCCTATAAATAGGAGAGACTGATGGAGGAAGAGGCAAAATGGATGAATGTGGGACAAAATACCAACCAATGAGAGAATGCTACTTGTCCACATGTGATTGAAGGAGGAATGTGCACATTTTGATGAATGTGTACGTAAATATGGCTAGGTGGAATTTAAAATTTGTGAAATGACAAGTTGGAGGGAGAGAAGAATGGAGTAAATGCCACTTGGCTGAAGGCAAAGGACATGTAAGAGGCATTTCATGCCTTGTTGGATGTACTCATCCCTTTTGGAGCGATTTTCAAATTGGAGGAATATTCCCTTATTGGTGCCAAGTTGAGAGAAAATAGAGGAATTAATAAATCAATTAAATTGATTTATTGTGCAAGTTGCAAAATCTTGAGGATTTGATGGATTAGGATTAGCATTAATTAGGATTTGACTAATTTAGGTGAAGATTAGCTGATTTGACAATTTTGACCTAGATTTTTGGATTTAAATAAATCAAAGTTGAGAGGAATAATGGATTTAGATTTAATTAAATAAAGTTTGATTTATTTAATTAAAGAGGGTGGTGTTAGATTAAATCAAATAAATATTAATTTATTTAATTTAAAGGAGATGACCTTAGAGGTTAATTAAATAAAGTGAATTATTTAATTAAAAGAGGAACTATCAGATTAAGTAAAATAATTTATTTAATTAATAGAAGAGGGTGACTTAATTGAATAAATTTGATTTATTTAATTAAGAGAGGAAATATGATGAATTTAATCAAATATATATTATTCAATTAAATTTATTAGTAAAGGAGATGGTTTAGGATGAAGTGGTGTTAGTAAGATCTGGATCAGGTGTGTAGGATCAAGCTGTATATTTTTCATGTCTACACATACTAGAATATTGAAGAGTAAAGATATTGAATTAAAAAGGTTAGCAGTTGAGGTGGAAGAAGTAGAAAATAAGGCCACCTAGATTGTTAAATGTAGACCTCCATCTAGGAAATATGCTTTGTTTTTGTAGGAAATGTTCTTGAGTTATCAATTCAGTAGATTGATTAGTAATTAGCCAATTGCTATGAGCAGGAAATTTAATTTTCAAAATTTTTTTCTGATGCCACACTAGAAGAATAGGATAAATTGTGTGATTACTATTTGCATAATTATGTTGTTCCCGAAGACACGGAATGGAACCCATTAATATTTTTGGGAGATTTATAATTAATGGCACTAGCATCATATTTTAAGAATGAAACGTATAGGGGTGAAACCATGCAAGAGTATGTGGAGAGAGAAATCAAGTGCCCTCTCAATTAGAAATGAATCTAAAACCCCTAATGGGATCATAGAAGAATGGTTACAACTTTTGTAACACAAGGGTTTGGGTAGGAAAATCATGCATTTGAGAATGCAGGATTATAGAAGGATGCAGAATATGATTGTTTGACTCATACATTTTTATTACTAGTTTGTGCAAGAAAGATGGGATAGTTTAACCCCTGAGTTGTAGAGGAAAGAGCCCCACTCTATTTATAATTTTATGGTCATGCTTGAGAGAACATGCAAGTACATGGATATTTTCAAAGACAAAGGAATTCAATAGGTACCTCTCACCTACCAACCACCAAACCTTCTCTACCCGATACCACATTAGACAAGGGAAAAAATGAGGAATGTGAGAAAGTTGAGGTTACCATAATGAACAAAATTGCATGCTATAGAGGATTTTATTTGAAATAAGTTAAAGGAGTGGATGCTATCACAGATTTGAGGGAAATCACTTTGCACTACAACCTCCAACCCTAGTTGAATTGCTTGAGGACAAGAAAATGGGTAGTTGAGGGGAATGATGAGTCTAGTTATTAGTTATTTTTCTAATGCTTTTATGCAAGGTCATAGACATTCTCAGACACTTATATTATACATATTCCTACATTATAATATGTTTTATTCTCATTATGTAAACCTAAACCTAATTTAAATTATATGGAAATATTGTTATGATGTGATGGTTATTACATAATTAATGTGTGAATATGTGTGAATTTTAATGAATATATGTTCTTAGTTATGGTTGTTAGTATTGTGTATATGTGTTATGAACTACCTCTTTACATATAGGGAGCTAGAGGAGGTAGAAATTAGCTTGCAAGAACTATGAGGTGTAGCCCACAACCAAAGGATTTTCTAGACAGAAGAGCAGGGGAGGTTCCAAAATAAGTAGAGTGCATTTTTTAAAACATGAAGGAACTTAGTGAAGATGATTGTACATCATTATGACATTCAATAAAGATGTTGAAGGAGAAGAACCCTATTGCAATTAGGATTCTAATGTGACTGATTCAAATAGTACATGTTCTAGTTCTTGTTGTAGCAAAGTCACAATTGTATTTGGACTCTTCTTCCTTTTTAAGTTATAGTTTAAATTTCTTAGTCTTTATCATGCTCTGATATATAGGGAGTGATGATTTATGATTTTAGTTTAGATTTATTGTTTTAGTAAACTCCCTCATGCCTCTATGTATGACTCGATGGTTAATGCATTGGAGATTTAGTTAATTGTTCAATAGTAGATATAACTATCACATATTTTCAATTAGTTGTTCTTACATAGACAATGTTTATTTCTCAATTATGATTTCATGAATAATATATTTTGGCAGAATCTTATGTGATGTTATGAATTTGTGCAATGAATGGTTTTAAGTTAGTAATATTGTATTAATATAAGAAGCTAGATTTGGTTTAGATCAGTGGAGACAGTCACTAGAGCAAGGGTCACTCAAGGTAATAGTCCCTCACTTCATTATTTGTATAGTTAATTTTGTTATAGTAGTTAATCCATAAATGCATGTTGTGTTAATTGGATTCTTTGTGTAATAGTTATCAATGGATTCATGAACAGTTCTTGTTTCACATTTATTCCTTAGATTTATTAAGCTTTTTATACTCTAGAGTGAAGGTTCAATGAAAAATATTCATTAGATATAGATTTCACTCCTTGACAACAAATTAGTTATAGTCTTAAACTATAGGTACCCGTAGCAATAGCATCAACATTACTTCTTTTACTATTATGCATTTCTATGATTTCTCAACAAGTGTAACACCTATGCTAGGGTAATTTAGTTAGTCTCGAGTCTTTGAAAGCACATATAATGCTAGTACCATCACAATCATACTAGCCCTGGTCAATAATTCAATGAAGGTATTTCCAAAGGTTCAAGTGGACAGTTTAGTTAGGTTTCCCCTTTGAATCATGTGATTGTCACCAAGTTCACTAGATATTAGTAGGGATTGTATAATGGTGATCGAATGTGTAGTAGTACTAATAGTGGTCAACAAGTGCTAAAACAAAAAATTACAAATAAGAGGCCAACAATAAAAGATACTACATAGATATCCACTTATTATTATTTTGATACAAAATTCTGAAAAATTAATGTATCAAAAAATAATAATTAATTGGTGTACACATCATTCCTAAAGAAAGAGAGAGAGAGAAAATATTGTAGATTCAAATATAAAATTTCTAGGAAGACCTAGCAAATGAGAAATCAATGAGGAAAGCACCAGATAACAAGAGAATTGAATTAGAAAAAGGAATAAAAAATTATGCCTCTAAATCTACAAGAAAAGAGGATAAACAAATAGAGGTGGAATTGAATAAACTAAAGAAAGGTTATATGAGAGAAAAAATAAATATGATCATGAAAAATCCACTTTACAAAAATTAAAACAAAACCTGGTGAAAGAAAAACATTGCGAACAAAAATTGCCGACAAAGTTGAGGGCTGTACAAAATGAAATAAAGTCTTGTCAAAATAATGTAATTGCAAGGTAAGTGCACAAATATGGGGGATGAAAAAGGGTTCTTAAGTGGCCACTTTTTATGAAATCAAGAAACATTGACATTCAATGAGAAATTGAGGATAGTTACACTAAAAAATTTAAGATGCAAAAAAAACAAGGGTCATATTGTTCTTAATCTACTTTCTAATATACCATTTTTTTTTAAATGCTAGATATTAAGGGGTTCAAAAATGGGGGCCACACAAATTGGTCTTTTTTTCTTTCAAAAAAACATAACATAGCATGTGTTGTGGGCCCCCTAAAATGTTAACTTTTTTAAATTATTTTTAAATTCACTCCAGTGAGAAATTAGCTAACATGTAGTTTATTCCCAATTTTTCTACTAAATTTTTAATGAATATATGATTTTTTACTAATATTTAAAGTGGACACATCTTGAAAAAATAGAAATTTGAGCATTCCCCCCCTAACAATTTTTGAAAACTAATCAAAAATTAGGTTTTTTAACATGTGTAGAATGAAGTCTAGTTTTGAAAAATGTAATTTATTTGAAATTTTAGTGAAACATTAAAAATAAAGTAAAAAATACCAAACATTGGGTTTTGACAAAAAATGGATACACCAAAAAAAGAAGTTGAAGATTAAAGCCTTAACATAGTTAAATTGTGAAAAAAATTTACATCATTGGGTAGCTAAGAGTGAGCTTAACATTACCCAAGTTATTTTTACTCGATCTTGAAATATGTGCAACCCTAATGAGGAGTGCGAATGAGTTTATGTGAATTTTTGTAGAATATGCAAAAACATGTTTTGGGAGTTGGAAAGGTAGTTCAAGCCTTTGGGTTGGAAATCGATAGCAAATCCAAGCCAAAGGCTTGGAAATTCCCAAAGTAGGAAAAAATGTGAGCATGTTATAATGTGCTCAGATTATTTGAATGCATTCACAAAACACGAGCATATTATAATGTTCTCATGTTATGTGAATTCTTTCACAAAATATGAGCACGTTATAACACACTCACATTTTGTTCTACATTGAAAAAATTTCTATCTCTTTTTTTTTCCTATTTTTTCTCTTTATCTTTTAGTAAAATTATACACATGAAATAAGAATTTAAGTATAATTTTTCATGTATATAGTTTAATGATGTTTGAGACTGGTTTCAAATCTCTAGGAGTTATAATGAGAATTCTAGTTTTTTGAAGATCACATAATCTTTTAGAGTTAGTCAAATTTCAATAATAAACATATCATATTTCAGTGATCAAGAGGTCAAATTTTAGTAATCAGTAAGTTCTCTATCTATCTATCTATCTATCTATCTATCTATCTATCTCTATCTCTTTAATTTTATTTATCTCTCTTCTCTCTCCCTCTATCCCTCCCTCCCTCCCTCCCTCCTTCCCTCTCTAACTTTATCTCACATCTCTCTCTCCCTACCTCTCCCTTCATAATTTTTCATGTATATAGTTTCAAGATGTTTGAAATAGAGAGAGATGGAGTAAGGTTGGGAGATTGTGTAATAACCCAAACCATTAACCCAAAATTTATCACTATTTTTTTTTCTCGATTGTGATCTTATTATGTGCTTATTCAATTGTATACTCAAGTACTTCTATCCATATATGATAGGCATCCATCTATCCGGGATAGGCATCCAACCATACATGTTAGGAATTTGTCTACAGGACAAGAATTCATCTACCCAAACGGGGTAAGCATCTATCCATAAAGGATAGGAATGTGCTCTGGCTAGAGACATAGACTCATCGAGACCATTTGGGTCCTAAGTCACTCACTAAAGACTACACGAACCCCTTGGAAGTGCATTGAGGTCTTCATCCTTAGGAGTATGTAAAATTAATTATATAGCTTGAGTCTCGCCTCATAATTCAGCCTAAGGGCTTGAGGAGTCAACCAAATCCATTCAGGATTCCTTTTGAGTATACAAAGAATGTGTTTTATTTTATATTTATGTTAAACATTCATAACCTCCTTATTGAGCAAGAAATTCTCTTGAATTATTAAATTAATTTTTAATTTATTATTATACTAACTTTTCCAAGCCCCATCCATGAATGCTTGAGGTACTGGGATTATCCTTTGTTTCCCAGATTGCCTACATACCCTACTTCCAAACAAGATCAAGATGTAAAATATGTAGTTTTTGTTTCTAAACTATGTTTGATGTGAATTGTTTTGTGGGTATGCAACCCTTTCTAGGGCCCCTTTTCCCTAAATAGTTCCTTTGTGATTTCTACCCATGAAGGGAAGCAATGAAAATATAAGTAGATAGTCTCCAAGACTATTACTTATTTCCTAAACATCTAAATCCTAGTTCCTAATAAAATCTCCCTTGAACCCGTTTGAGATTCAATTACCTTTCAATTAACATATCTACATCAAAATAAATTGGACAAAAAATCCTACAATGGGGTTTTCTAGGTTTGAACTAGCAGATTTTCGTTCATTTACAATTATCTTATTAGATTATCGATCCAAGAGAGATTACCCATCTCTTGTATTTTAATACATCAAATGTTCCTTATTACTCCTTGACAAATTAAAGGAACAGTGCCACAAATGACATTTTTGTAGTTGTATTAGGATATGGATGCAGTAGCTCAAGTGCGACGACATTACCTGCAAATGTAAGCTAGAGGCATCGTTGATACCGAATTCTGGTGATTTTTAGTTTAAACTCTTGATTAATGTTTACCTAACTAAGAAAGTAAATTCCAACTAATTACTTCTTGCAAGGTAATATTCTTTTGAAAATGAAATAAACATTAATTTTTACTAACTATACCATGGCTAATAAAAAAAATTAAAGCAATAATTATTTAAAATAATAAAATTTGAGATACTAATCTACTTGTAAAATAACAAATTCCTTCCCACTTTCTGATCACCAAGAGTTGAGTATAGGCAAGGTGAGAGCATAGGTGGTTGGGTTTAAACATTTCATACATACAAGAAAGTAAATGAATACTAAGAATTAACACAATGTCAACATTTAATAACTATCCTTTTTAAAGAAAATTGGCTATCATTTAACTCATCAATCATTAACTACTAGAGAGGATATAATTAAATTAATTTTAATGACATTTCTAATCTACTTTACAAAATAAATTAGTGGACTCTTAGATAAGTAGGTATATATGTATATAATAACATTAATTGATCACAAGTTCATTAAATAAAAGAGGAGAATTAAATAAGTTAAAGTAGGAGAATTTATAAAGAGAAAAAAATAAATTAAATTAAATAATATAAATTTTTATTTAATAAAGTTTAAATGAAATAAATTTAAAAAAATTAAAATGGCATGTTGCATGCAACAACTCTTTATGTAGTATAAAAGGCCGCACCCTTATAAATTCTTTTCTATAAAGTTTAAAATTTTAATATTATTTTTTTTTATAAAAAAAATCTTTATAAATTTTTATTGTTTAATTTAATAAATTTATTTAAAATAAAATTTCCAAAATTTTAGTAAAGATTGTTTTGTTTAGATTTTAATATAAATTTGAAAATAAAATAAAACTTCAATAGCTTCTTTTTTTTTAGAACTGTAAGAATAAAACTTCAATAAATTTCAAATATGTTTTCAGTAATTTATTTTTTATTAATAAGGGTTCAATCAAACATGAATAGTTTTAATCTAATTCAATAATATTCAAATAAGAAAAAGTACAATAGATTTAAGATAAAATTTCAACGATTTTTAGAAAAATGATTTTTTTAATTTTTTTTAAACTAAATTTTAATGAATTTTCAAGAAGTATGAAGTAATTTATTTTTGTTAATAAGATAAGGTAAATTTTTAGAAAATAAATTTTTAGATAAAATCTAAATGATATTTTCTTTAAGGAAAATTTATTTTATAAATTTTAAATGTTAGCATAAATAAATATTCTGTTATAAATTTTAAACCTTAGCATAAAAATTTCTTTCTGATGGAGTAAAAGAAAATACCCTAAATCAATTAAGAGAGAAGGGGGCATCATTGCTACCTACCTATAACAAAATTTTTCCAACTCCTTTCTCTGTTGAATCCACACTTTTTGATCCTTCCAAGTATTTGCTCTTCTACAACTAGGCACCGAAAGAACCTCCTCCTCCTACTTCCTATCATTCCTAAGATTTTACTATGCAAAGAAAGGTATGGAATCAAGAATGATATTCAATGACTATGAAGGGGTTTCAAATTTTTATCCTCCCCTTCAAAAAGGCCAGAGAGTCATATTTATAGAAAAAAAATCATACTATTCAACGGTTGAGATTTGATGGTAAAAATCAGTGGTCAAGATTGAAGAAGTGAGGAGGACATTTTTCATAATACTTGTGAGAGGATAATAATGAATTTAGAGAAAAAAATTCATGCTATTTCAACACTCGAAATTTGATGGTAAAAATCTATTGTCAAGATTGAAGAACTGAGAGGAAAGTTTCCATTATACTTGTGAGAGGATAATAATGAAATTTTAATTTTTTAAAGATGGATAAAGATGCACTTGAGGTTTCTTATTTTACACATAATTATAAGATGAAGTTTCCAAAAGAAATAACAGTTAATTGATAAGGAAAGATTTAGTTCCAAAATGAGTTGAGTTAACCGAGGTGTTGATGGAAAAAAAAATAGAAAGTTGAAATAGGAAAATATGGAAACTTTTAAATAAAATAGAATTCATTTATTATTTCATCCATAATTTAAAAAAATACTTATTTCCAAACTTAAATGTTGCATCATAAAATTAATTAATTTGATTTTTTAAATAATTCAATGTATACAATTTAAATTTATTTTTCTTTGAGTTCTAATTTCATATTAATAAAATAAAAAAATAGTTACTATCAAACCAACTTAACTTTGATAATCAAGAGTCTCTTTCCAAACATTCTAGAATGGGGGTTGTGACATCCTCCCCCCTTTATATTGTGCATCATCCCGATGCACTTATTCAACAACTTAAAGATCATTAAGTCTAAAACAAGAAAGGAAGCATTTGTTACATTTAATTTTCATCTTCCCATGTGGCATTTTCTTTGTCGTATTGATCCCATTGCACTTTTCATTGCTTAACCTCTCTGTTGCATAATTGGTACTAGCACCTCTCCAAGATTTTGTAAGGCTCTATTTTTATCCCCTGGCTCCTAGACCTATAATGCATTTCAATTTATAATATGCTTTTCATCATGTACATATCTCTTAAGAAGTGATATATGGAATACATCATGGATACGAATCAGTTGGGGAGGTAAGGCTAATCAGTAAGAAACTGGATTTATCTTTTATAGGATCTCAAAAGGGCCAACATATTGAGCTGCTAGCTTAGCTTTCTTCCCAAATCCTATGGAACTCTTGTGAGGCATGTCCCTTAAGAATACCCTTTCACCTAAATAACTCTTTTTTCTTATTCCTTTAGAATATTCTTCCATTTCCTTTAACATATCAGGACCAATTATTATTCTATCCTCAAGTCTATCCCAACTTAAATTTGTTCAACAAGGCCTACCATATAAATCCTGAAAAGGAGCCATTCCCAAGGAAGATTGGAAAGTATTGTTATAAGAAAACTCTACTAATGGAACATACTCTTCCCACTTTGTGTATTGATCCATGATATACATATGAAGTAGGTCTTCTATAATCTGATTTGTTCTTTCTATTTTCCCATCGGTTTCAGGATGGCAAGCTGAGGTAAAATTTAGTTGTGTTCCCAATGCTGACTAGAGAGTTGACCAAACCCTTGAAGTAAATCTAGCATCTCTATTTGATATAATTTTCTTAGGAATTCCATGAAGCCTAAATATTTCCTTTACAAAACGTTTTTCCAAAGTAGGGTCATCATTGGTGAAGTTCCCTAGCATGAAGTGAGCCACTTTGGTGAGCTTATCAATTACCACCATTATTGCATTATGTCTATAAGGCATCATAGGTAACCCTTGTACAAAATCTATGCTAATGACCTGCCATTTATGAAGAGGTATATCATGGGGATACAACAATCTTGTTGGATGGTTATCTTTTTCTTTTACCCTTTGACACTCCAAGCACTTGGCTACATAGTGTACTATGTCCTTTTTCATCCCTGCCAAAAGTATAGTTTCTTTAGATCTACATAAATTTTATTTACCCAAGCTGCCCTAACTAAGGAGTATTATGAGCTTCTATTAAAACTATCTTCCTTAATTCACCTAAGTTAGGGACATAGATTCTATTGTTAAATCTTAGCAATTTGTCTTCATCAAGGGAGTACCCTTCAACCTTTGGGTTAGTTGGATCATTTTCCAAGATTAACTTAAATTTTTCATACCATGGATCTTGTTTTTTCTCTTCCATGCACTTGTTCCTTGAAAGATGTTTTGAAGGTTGTTATGGTCATCAAGTTCCTTCTTCTACTTCAAGCATCTACAAACCTATTTTCCTTACCCTTGATGTACTCAATTTAAAAATCATATTCACATAAGAACTATAGCCATCTTCTTTGCCTAGCATTCAAGTAGGGCTACGTGATGATATATTTGAGCCCTTGATGATTTGTTTTTAATTCAAAGGGCTTCCCCAATAAAAAGTGCCTCTATTTTTGTAGGGCATAAATAATAGTTGCTAACTCTTAATTGTTGGGCGCATAGTTTACTTCACAATTCTTTAATTTCCTAGATTTGTAGGCCACCACACCTTCATATTGAATTAAGAACCCCACTAAGCCTTCAATAGAAGCATCTGTTACCCCTATCAAGTGCCCATTTGGATCGAGGACCTTTAAAATAGGTGCAATAGTTATCTTTTCTGTCAAAATTTGAGATGCCTTATCACTTTGTTCATTCCACAAAATTACTTACCCTTCCTTTGCAATGAAGTAATGGGGTTTTAGAGAATCCTTCAACAAACCTTCTATAATATCCTGCTAATCCCATAAAAATTCTCACCTATAAAACACTTTTAGGAACTGACCATTCCATTATTTCCTTTATCTTTTCTAGGTCAACTGCAATTCCTTCCTTGGATATGATATGCCAAATATAGTGAATTTTCCTTTCAAAGAAAGTACACTTTTACAATTTCCCATATAATTTATGTTCCCTTAATCTATGCAAAACTAGTTGAAGGTGTTCCAAATGCTCTTCTTCATTTTTTGAGTAAATTATAGTGTCATCCAAAAACACCAAGACAAATTTGTCTAAGTTGTGAAAGACACTATTCATTAGGTTCATAAAGGCACCTGGAGCATTAGTTACACCAAAGGGTACAATTGTAAACTCATAATTCCCATACCTTGTCCTAAATGTTGTCTTTGGGATGTCTTCTTCTTTTATTCTAAGTTGATGGTACCCTAACCAAAGGTCAATTTCAGAAAACACTACTGCTCCCTTAATTTGATCAAAAAGATCCTCAATGCGTTGAAAAGGGTATCTATTCTTTATTGTGACCTTATTTAACATTATATAATCAATGCATAGCCTTAAAGCCCCATCTTTATTTTTAACAAATAGGACTAATGCTCCCCAAGGAGATACACTTGGCCTTATCAATCCCTTTTTTAGGAGTTCCTCTAATTGCATCTTGAGTTCTACTAGTTGTTTTGTGTTCATAGGATAGGGTTCCCTTGAAATTGGTTCGGCTCCAGGTATAATATCAATAGAAAAATCAAATTTTCTTCTAGGAGGAAAGCCAAGTAGCTCTTCTATAAAAAAATCCTTAAAATCTTGGAGGAAAGGAGATTTTTCAAAGGTTGGAGTATTTTCATCTTCCTTTTCATCTAGATAAATCATATAAATTTGGGCCCCTTTCTTTCTTTCCTTCTTTAATTGCATGGCTAATATAGTCTCCACACTTATGGGCCTAAGGTTACCTTGAATGTTAACCCTTTTACCTTCATCATCCAAACAATTTACCAACTTGTTGTAACAATATATATTAGCCTTATGACCTGTTAGCCAACTCATCCCAATAATTACATCATATGACCCTAGGGTTGCCATATAGAGATCCACCCTAGATTCAAATCCAAGGAATTATAGCTTTTCTATTGATAAACACTTGGCCACTTCCCTAATAGCCTTATCCCCATACTAAACTATCCATGATGATTCCATATGACTAAATCTTAATGACATTTTCCTTACTAATTATGGAGAAATAAAGCATTCAAATGATCCTTTGTCAATTGGGATTGAAATTGGTTGCTTGAAAAGTGTACATGTGGTTTCTATGGGTACATTCTAGTGTTTGATTTCTTGGTTCCTAACTGTTGCATGAATCCTCTATTGGAGACCTTGTTGTGGTTGGTTGGCTCTAATTTGACTCTACATTCTTTGGCATTCTCTAGCATAATGATTTTCCCCACACATGAACCATCCACCTAGTGTTCCCCGTTGCTCTTGATTCCTAGGGGGATTATTTCTCACTTCATTGAACCTTGGTGGGCTAGATAGCCTATTGAAGTTCCTCTAATCATTTAAATATTAAATGTTCCCATGTTATTTCTATTGTACCCATTCCTTTGATTCAAAATTGGTAGTGGTCTTCTTTTAGATGAGTTATTCCTTTGATTCTTGTTAAAGTTATGGTTCACTTTGAATTATTGTTTCCTTTTAAAAGATGGGTTCCTATTATCATTGATGTTTTTCCTTGTTTCTACTAGGGCTTGTAGTTTCTTTTCTTTCATAAGGGAATTTTCCAACACATCATTCATGTTTTCAGGTCCAAGCAAGTCAACCCTGCCCCTATATTAGTGTTCAAACCCAAAATAAATTTCATTGTTTGACTCTTCCCAATCCCATACCTTTGGCACATGGGAACATATTTCAATAACTTAGCATACCTATCCCAATATTGTTGCACTATTAAAAACCCTTGTCGAAGGTTGTAAAATTCAACCATCTTCTCATCAAAAAATAATTGCGGCAACCACCTCTTGTGAAAGTGCTGAACAAATTGATCCAACATAATTGTTTCCTTGGTGAACCCATTTTGTTTCTTAGTGTTTGTCCACCAACTAGCTGCCTCCCCAACGAGCTAATTGGAACCCCATAAGGCTTTATCTGTTTTACTAAAATCTCTTAACTTAAGGTATTTTTCCATCTCATTTAACCAATTTTCTACTCCTTCACCTATTGGCCTCCCATCAAACTTAGGTGGAGTAATTTTATTCAAGTCCTTAGATAACTTCAAGATATTATTTTCTCTCCTAGGTGCGATGATTCTCACCTCATTTGCTTGTTGATTATTGGGAGGGTTCTCATTCTCAGGTTCAATTATGTTTTCAATATTATTTTGCCTTGCCCTAAGGTCTTGCACAAAATATTCCAAGGAGCTAATATTATCCCTCTATTCTATCAATAGATTTATTATGGCATCAATTCCCACATTGTTACCCCCTTGTGCTTGTTGTTCATTATTGTTATTCTCTTCCTGATTTTGGGAAGCTATAGCGCAGTTTGCTCTTGTCCTTGCCATTTAATATTCTTGAAATTATAATTTTCCCAATGAATAATTTGAAAAGCCTTGAAACTAAATTTAAATTACTAATTGTGCAAGTTGTAGTGAGCTCAAGGCCTAGCTTTCAAACTTATCTCTCATACCACATGTAATAACCCAAACAATTAACCCAAAATTTATCACTATTTTTTTTCTTGATTTTTATCTTATTATGTCCTTATTCAATTGTATACTCAGGTACTTCTATCCATAAGAGATAGGAATCTATCCATCCAGGACATACATCCAACCATACAGGTTAGGAATTTGTCCATATGGGACAAGAATTCATCTATCCATCTAGGATAGGAATGTGCTCTGGCCAGAGACTTAGACTCATCAGGAACATTCAGGTCCTAATTAACTCACTAAAGACTACACTTCACCTTGGAAGTGCACCGAGTTCATTGTCCTCCTATGTATAGTTAATTATATAGCTTCATTCCCACCTCAAAATTCTACCTAAGGCCTTAGGGAGTCAAATGAATCCATTCAGGATTCCTTCCGAGTATACAAAAAAAGAATTTTATCTTATATTTATGTTAAAAATTTGTAACCTCCTTATCGATCAAGCAATTCTCTTGAATTATTAAATTAAGTTTAAATTTATTACTATAATAAATTTTTCTAGCCCCATCCTCGAACGCTTGAGGTACTGGGAGCATCCTTCATTTCCTAGATTGCCTACATACCCTGCTTCCAAATGGGATCAAGGTGTAAAATATGTAGTTCTATTTTCTAAACTATTTTTGATGTGAACTATTTTGTGGCTATGTAGCCCTTTCTAGGGTCCCTTTTCCCCAGATAGTTCTTTTGTGACTACTACCCACAAAGGGGAGCAATGAAAATATAAGTAGATAGTCTTTGACACTATTACTTTTTTCCTAAATATCTAAATCCTAGTTCCTAATAATGTCTCCCTTGAACCTGTTTGAGATTCAATTACCTTTCAATTAACATATCTACATCAAAATAAATTCCATCAAATCCTACAATGGGGTTTTCTAGGTTTGAACTAGCAGATTTTTCGTTCATTTACAATTATCTTATTAGATTATCAATCCAAGAGAGATTACCCATCTCTTGGATTTTAATACATCAGATGTTCCTTATTACTCCCTGGTGATTTAAAGGGATGGTGCCATAGATGTTGTTGTTGCAGTTGTATTAGGCTATGGATGCAATAGCTCAAATGTGATGATATTACCTGTAAATGTGAGCTAGAGGCACCACTGATACCAAACACTGCTAGTTTTTAGTTTCAACTCTTGATTAATGTTTACCTAGCTAAGAAAGGAAATAACAAATAATTACTTCTTGCAAGGTAATATTATTTTTAAAATGAAATAAATTTTAATTTTTACTAACTGTACCATGGCTAATACAAAATAAATTAAAGCAATATTAATTTAAAATAATAAAATTTGAGATACTAATCTACTTGTAAAAATAATAAATTCCTTCCCATTTTCTGATCACCAAGATCCTAGTATAGGTGAGGTGAGAGCATATAGTGGTTGGGTTTAAACACTTCATACATACAAGAAAGTAAATGAATACTAAGAATTAACACAATGTCATTTAATAATTATCCTTTTTAAAGAAAATTGGCTATCATTTAACTCATCAATCATTAACTACTTGAGAGGATTTAATTAAATTAATTTTATTGACATTTCTAATCTACTTTGCAAAATAAATTAGTGCACTCTTAGATAAATAAGTATATATGTATATAATAGCATTAATTGATCACAAGTTCATTAAATAAAAGAGGAAAATTAAATAAGTTAAAGTAGGGTATAACGAATTAAGGCAAACTTTGATAAGAGAGATTAGAAACTATTTTACTTTCTTACATTACAAATTTTATAATAAATTAAAACAATGAGTACATTAAAATTTATTATGTCAGTGTGAAGCCACAATAGTGGTTTACAATTCTAGTGAGGAAGGAAAACTCACAAAAAATGATCCCAAGGTAAAAAAAAAGTGATTTTGGAGGTTCATACTAACCTACTGGTTCGAGTGAACCCATTTTGATCTTTCCTGCCAAAAAAACAAAAAAAATGCATTGTGAAGGGTGGTTCGCTCGAACCCTTAGGGGTTCGTATGAACCCCCCTTATCCCTCATTCTCCCCCTGAAACACAAAAAAAACCTAAATTTGTTCATAGTTTCAAATCTTGGTTTGAACATGAAAATGGTGGAGATTGTTCAACAAAAACTGCTAAGCCTTTGCGGTTTTATTTTTACCTTTGCGGCTGCACCTTACCTTTCAAATGCTCACTGCCCTCAGCGTGATCCATGTGGCTGCCTCAGGAAGCTTTTTGGTTTTTATATCGCTTCACTTTTTGCCGGTCTCCGTCTATGTGCCACGTGGTTTTCTCTGGCTGCTTTTCGAACTGGGCCCACCTTGTACTTTCTTTTGCTCGGAGCACTCCACATGGCTCCCTCTCGAAGCTTTTCGCTAGGTGTTTCTTTGAATTTTTTTCGGGCTCCGTTTGAGCGACACATTGTGGTTGTTACTACGCTAGTTACCTTGGAAAAGTTGATGCACCTTTTGTACTCGCCTGCTGCCACGTGTTCTCTCCTACTACTGTGAGGTTTTCCGTTCTATGTCATGGCTTCGCTGGCATGCTCTTGGGCGATTGTCTTTCACTATGGCAACTCAAGATGATCTGGGCCGTTGGTCTCTACTCGTAGTTTTTCTTCTCTTGGTGCATTTCTAGGCGATGGGTTGGCCTATAAGTATGGCCATGTTTCTCTTTATTTAGGTTGTTGGTTAAGTTTGCAAAAAAATCCTGAGCACTAGGAAGAAGGCCTTTGTAATAGTTTTATTCAATTTGAAGACTCCGAACTATGCCAAATAAATTCGGCCTTTCTATTTATTTATGCATTTAGTGAGACTATTGGTCTGTGTCATTATCTTCTTTTATTGTATGAATGCATATTCTTCAGCTTTCTGTAATCCTTCATAACTCAATAAATATAGATCATGTTTCTTTGACTCTTCTGTGTTAGCTAAAAGTTATGCTAAGGTTATGTTATGTAGATTAGAGGTTACTCTTACAGTTTAAGTTCTTTTGAGAAAATTAGCTTGATGAACAAAAATTTAGTGGTTCGGACCTTTGCATTCTGCACTATGCTCTAGTAAATTTTTTTAAGACTTTGGCACATCACCTATACCGTAAAATTTTATATTTTTGCTATCTTTCTTACCTTTTACTCCCCCCACTAAATGAAGAGCTAGCTTCGGTAAAATCTTGGAGGTAGATTAGCTAGTGCACAATGTCCCCCAATAGCTAAGTTTCCCATGAGACTACTGCTACATGCAAAATCCTGCATCAATAGTTCTTTTTCTAGCATGCCCAGTGGGACCGAGAACTAGCACATTCGCTTGGTTTTATAAGTGTGTATGAGTCATCAGCCTATAACTAGGTTGTAGACTGCAAGAGTCCCTGGACAGCTCGTACCACCATTAATTTATGTGCACATGAGAGGTCACCGAGGTAGCCCTTCACCTCCTCCGTCTCCTCTATCGCCTCCTTCTCCATTGTCACCCATTCCACCTATACCTATGGCTGCAAGAAATTATGTAGCCTGGGACTGCGACAGTCCTTTAGTTACACTTGTTCCCCCTGTAGTGTGGGCTCCCATTCCTACTTCTACTCTAAAATTTATCCCTAAGTATTATGGGGATGAGTCGAAGACATTGATGAGGTGAAAATAACCTCATCATAATAATATATGGAAAGCTCATTCTTGCTAATTCAATCCTAAGCCTGTGCCAATTTATTAAACTTTAGAAGAAGTAATTACTTATTTTAAGAAAAATTATGCTTTCTTTCTTTCTTTTAATCAATTGAGGAAATTGTCCAAAGTAGGTTTAATGGGTTGATTTGAGTGTTGTTGTAGGGATTAACAGGTCATCATGCCACTATTGCAGAAGTTTATCCAACACGTGCCTCAAAGTAATGATGCACCGAAGATTCAGTTTTAGTTCTTTTAATTTGGTTGTTCAAAACTTTATGGCTCTTCTCAAGCCTTTTGCATGTTTTAAAAAGCTTTAAAGACATCCAATTAGTTTTAAGTTAAGGAATACTTTTTCAATGGCTATCCATGCCATCGTAGATTTAGGATCTAGTTAGAAAGTTATATGTAAAATTGTAATTTCATAAGTAATAAAATAAATAGAGAAGAAGTATCATTATGTCATTTACATGGATTTGCAAATCACTGTTGTAATGAGTTATCTAATTTCTGCTTATTGGTAACTATTGAATTCGAATGATGGTGACTGTATGTCATAAGAGGATTTGAGAATATTTAGTTTATGTGAGTTAAAGATGAAGTAGTAGCCCGCGAGCTGGCCACTCGAGGGGAGTTAACCTAGATAGATAAGTATTTTATTGATTAAGTTATTTCCTTTGCTTAGGATAAATTGTTGTTCAGTAGAAAATAACAAGTTGTTGAAGAGTTAAGTTAGTTTTTCCAGAGCACCATTGTCTTTAATTTGTATAAGTCTTCTTCTATAGTTGATAGTATTTCTTTACTACTTAGAGGATGCTTAGTTATTTATTTTCTTGCTTTTTTGCTTCCGTAGTTTACTAGTTGTTTAGTTTACTTGTTTCCATGCTTTCTAGTTTAGTAGTAATGTTTTCTAGATTAGTTGTATTATGATTTTTAATTTAGTATTCCTTGATTTTCTTAGAGTAAGGTAATTTTCAAGTTAAGTAGTAATGGCTTTGGTTTAGTCTCAACTTCTATAGTTTAAAGGAAAAGCTGAAAATATAAAATGGGTTGTTTGAATAATCTCCTTTTCTAAATTGCCTTGGACACTACCTAGTCGACAATTAACATTCAATTATTCTAAAGTAGTAGGACCTAATGACAACCTATCACTTTTTGGCACCACTTTCGGGGAATACTTCTTAAAGTGTTAGTAGGAGATGGTTTGAATAAAAAGTTTTATGCCAAAAATATCTAAAGTCGGCTTTCTTTTATGCATGGTTAGGAAAAGGGGCCCCCACAGATGTTTTATACCAAAAACCCCCCCAAAATAAGTACCTATCATACATAGGGAAGCCCAAGGCTCAGATGACCACACTTTCAAATAATTATTTGAGCCTACTCCACCTGAGGCTTTCCATTATTTACCTGTTGAGCAACCGGCAGAATAGCCAGATATCGGGGAAGTTGTTTTTGAGGAACATACTCTTCTAAACACCATGAGAGATCGTAGAGCTGAACCTAACCACAATGAACCCCAACCTCCTAGAACGTTTACCTATCCTATCACGTTGGATGCTGACGATGATACTGCCATGAAGAACATTTCTCTAGCTTTCCTTCCAGCCTTCTGTGGCTTGCCTTTGGAAGACCCTGACCAATTTCTATTTGAATTTAAAGTCCTATGTCAGACTTATGATTATAAGAACGACAATCAAAATTTGAAGCTTTTTCCTTCAACTTTGAAGGACTCAACAATGCGCTGGTTCATGGGATTGGGTTTAGGTAGTATAACATCCTGGGAAGAAATGGAAACTGTTTTCTTGCACAAATACCAAAGTTACTATAGGGTGAGTGATCGCAAGGAGGATCTATTTAAGCTAAGGAAAAATAAGGACTATCTCGATAGGTTCCTCTTCCTCTCCAAGAGGTGTGGAGAAATGACCATTAGTGTAGAGATTCTCAAAATAATATTTCTTAAAGGTCTTGATGATGACGCTCAATGAAACCTTGATTTAATGGGAAAAGGTGACGTGTCTCAATTAACTCTTGAAGACATATGTGAGCTTTGTCGGAATTTCTTCTATACTAGGGGAGGAATCCATAAAAATAATCTTTTTAAAGGGTCGAATGAGATAGGTAAGATCCATGAAGAAAGAGAAAATCTAAAAATGGATATTCTCGTACAATTGAATACCACTCTAGATGGTATACAAGCTAAAACCCGCAACCCTGAGACCTTGTTAATTTATTGTCCAAGGTGTCGGAATAAACATTTGTTGTGTGAGTGTCCTTTGGATAAAGTCAATGTTTGTCAACTGTGTGAGAAAAATTATCCTACAAACCAGAGTGAGCTTTTATCAGATATTAAGAATACTAAGAAAGAAACCATTCAAGTTGAAGAAGAAATGCATGCTTTAAACCAACGTCAAGGAGGTAATTTTCCTTATGGATGGAATCCTAATTGTGCATGGAGATCAAAAAATAATTGGGCTCATAATCAATGGACTCCATATTGGAATCAGTCACCTCCACCTCAACCTAATTGGGGAACTCCTTCTTGGGGATCACTTGAGTAGAAAAACCACACATGGGGCAATCAACAATGGTTCCAACAACATGCAGTACCCCAATGGAATCAGGCACAAAATTAGTTCTATACTGAGCCAAGAAGGAATCAACAACAAAACCTATTACCCCCACCTCAGAACCCTCCTCAACATGAGCAAATAAATCAACCTCAACTTTCAGTACAACTGCTTCCCAATCCTAAAAATAATTGTCAAAATACACTAGTTTATTCCATAGAACATGAAAATGTTACTGGGCTTAATGCAATACACTTTGGAAATATGTAGTTGCGTTCTAGTCGAACTCTTCAACCACCAACCATTGAGGAAATAGAGGAGGAAATTGAGCCTATCAATCCAACAAGAGACACATCGTCTAAGCAGGATATTACTCCTCAAGACAACGAGCCTTTTTCAGCAGTAGGGGTTGTTGACTTGCCTCAAGGGGAGGAGGATCGTGTTCTGAGAAAGAAAATGATGGCACCATATCCAGAATGTTTAAAGTCCATAACTCTGGAAAATACTCCAGAAGTATCTTTGGCTATAGAAACTGCGTTAATTCCAGAGATTAAATAGTTGCAAATTGAAGTTCCTTTGTTGCAAGCAATAAAAGAAATCCCTGAATTAAACCAGTTAATAAAATATTTATGTATCAAAACACCAGGGAGGAAGCCAAAAATGATAAACACCATTCATATTGATGGTTATTTAGCTGATTTTCTATCTGGAAAGACTATTGCTCTAAAATACGATGATCCTAGAAGTCCTCTTATAACTGTTACGGTCAATGAGGTAACAATACCAAATGCATTAGTGGATCTAGGAGCAACTATTAATGTGATGAAAGTGGATGTAATGGAAAAATTAGGGTTACCTAATTTATGTCCTACAACCATAGTCTTACAAATGGAAAATCAATCTATAGCCATCCCGAAGGGTGTCATTAAGAATGTCCTTGTCAAAGTTGATGGATGAGATTATCCAATCGACTTCTAGGTGATTCAATCACTTACACCTAAGGATAGCTATCCTATAATCCTTGTAAGACCTTGCCTAGCTACGGTTACTGCTAAGATTTATTGTAGGGAAGGAGGAATGACCATTTTGTATGGGCAAGATAGCAGACGCTTGTTCTTATATCCCCTACTAAGCCTACTAAGCATGAAAAAGTCTGGGCTGATGAACCTGAGGAATGTAATGGTTCAGACTGTTTAGCCTCCCTAGCCATGGTGGTAATTAAACAACATGGGGAAGAACTGGAAGAAGAGTTAGTAAACAAGATAGCACACCTCGCTATAACCCAGAACGAGGAGGAAATGGTAGATGCTCTAAGAATTTTTGGATAGCCAATTGATATAAGTGGAATAGAGCACAATTACACTGCAATGGGAATGTCATGTCCCTTAGCAAATATGATTCCCAGAACAAGTTATTTCTATGAGGATATCACAAGGTTTCACCAACTGGTATGTCATATTTTTCCTCTTAATACATTGTTACAACCTATGTATACTGTAACCGCAATTCATCTTAGAACAAAATTGATAATGCTATTACCAGGAAAAACCTTGAATATCAATAGTTGGTTGACAAAAACTCAAGAGGATAATTTGTTTAATATGTTGGTACAAAGATCCAAAGCTTTTGCTTGGGATTATACGAACATGAGGGAAATTCACCCAAGTGTTTGTAATCATCATATTTATACTGATATCAATATAAGGCCTATTTGCCAACCGCAAAGGAGACTCAATCTTGCATTAAAGGATTTGGTCAAAATTGAGATTGAGAAACTCCTTCGTGCTGGATTTATTTATCCAATCTCTGATAGCAAATGGGTATCACCTATGTTGGTAGTCCCAAAGAAAAATGGGAAGTGGAGAATCTGTGTAGATTATCGAGAACTTAATAAAGCCACTTATAGAGACTATTTTTCCTTACCATTTGTTGATCAGGTCCTGGACAACTTGGCCAGGAGGAAGTATTTCTCCTTTCTAGATGTATTTAGTGGTTATAATCAGATATAGGTTGCTCCAGAAGACCAAGACAAAACCACGTTTACCTACCCTTGGGGCACATTTGCATATAGGGTGCTTTCTTTTTTGACTATGCAATGCTCCAACAACCTTCCAAAGAGTTGTTCTTGCTATATTTTCTTCTCATTAATGACTATGTAGAGGTTTATATGGATAATTTTATAGTCTATGGATCAAACTATGATGAAGCTCTTCAGAACCTAGATCGAGTTCTACAAGTTTGTGAGGAAAATAGACTATCCCTTAGCCATGAGAAATGATTAATAATGGTGGAGCAAGGAATAGTCTTGGGTCATCATATTTCCTTAGAAGGAATAAAGGTAGAACCTAAGAAAATTGAAGTCATCCAACAATTGACAACTCCTCAAACTCAGACAGACATAAGAAGTTTTCTTGGACATGCTGGTTACTACATAAGATTCATAAAAGGCTTTAGTAAAATTGTAGCTCCTATGTTATCTCTTCTACAGAAGGAAGTATAGTTTGTCTGGACATCTGAGTGTCAGCAATCATTTGAAGCAATAAAAAAAAAACTTGTCTCTACTCCTATTCTGAGAGGGCCAAACTAGAGTATTCCCTTTCATATCTATGTTGATGCTTCTGATGAGGCTATCAGAGCAGTTCTAGGACAAGAAGATGAGAACAGAGGGAAGTATGCTATATATTTTATCAGCAAAAATTACTTTGGTAGAAAATAATTATACAACAATAGAAAAAGAATTCCTAGCTATTGTTCATGCTATCAAGAAATTTCATCATTATATTATAGGGTATAAGGTCATAGTTTATACAAATCACTCAGCTGTGAAGTACCTAATGAACAAACTTGTGGTAAATGGTTGAATCATGAGATGGCTATTGCTTCTTCAAGAGTTTAATGGAAAAATTCTTGATAAACCAGGAAAATATAATGTGGTAGCCAATTTTCTGTCACGAATCAAACATGAAACAGATGACGTTACCCTTGTGCAGGATGATTTTCTAGATGAAAATATATTTGCGGTTTCTATAAAATCACCTTGGTTTGTAGATATCGCTAACTATTGAGCTGCATCTCAGATAACTCCTAGATTCACATCTAAGCAAAATAAGTGACTAATCAAGAAGAGTGCCCCACTTAAGTAGATTCGTGGAATGTTATTTTTTTGTGGTCTTGACATGATTTTGAGGAGATGTGTAAAAGCTGATGAAACATACAACATTTTGAGGGCTTGTCATGACGACCCGTCAGGAGGACATTACTCTACACTTCCCACAAAGTCCTAGGTTCCAGATACTATTGACCATCAATGCACAAAGACATTAAGAACTATGTGCATCATTGTGATGAATGTCAGAGGGTAGGAAGACCAATTAGTTCTTCAGAGATGTCATTGTAGCCTTAGGTAGTCCTTGAACCATTTGAAAAATGGGGTTTATATTTCATCAGACCCATAGATCCTTCCTCTCAAGGGAAAGAGTATATATTGGTTTGCACTGACTACCTGACAAAGTGGGAAAAAGTTCAAGCCTTGAGAATAGCTAGGGAAGAATAGGTCACAGACTTTTTTTATAATAAAATATTCCTTAAATTTGGAGCCCCTCGAACTATTGTAACTGATCAAGGACCCCAATTCATGTCTCGAGTGCTTCTGGCATTTACCAATTATTTCTAGGTAAGCCATAGAAACTCATCTCCTTACCACCCTCAAGTGAACGACCAAGTAGAAGTGACTAATAGAGAACTAGAAAATATTCTGACAAAAACAATCTCTTCTGGAAGAAAAGACTGGGCCAGGAAGCTCCCTGAAGCCATATGGGAATACAATACTACTTGGAAATCTACGACTGGATTTAGTCCTTATGAGCTATTTTTTGGGAAGAAGCCTCTTCTTCCCATTGATTTCACGTTACAAACTGTAGGAACAACAATGGAATTAGGTCTAGATTTAAAAAGACCCCAAGTTGAAAGAGTTCTGCAACTGAGCGAATTAGATGAACTTCATTTAGAGGCCATTCATCAAATTGAACTAATTCAGCATCAACGGAAGGTATGGCATGATAAACATATTAAGGAAAAGGAGTTTCATAATGGGGACTGGGCCTTGTTATTTGATTCTAAATACAAAGACCATAAGGGCAATCTCAGAACTCACTGATTGGGACCTTATGAAGTTGAAGAAGTCTTTTCAAATGGAACTATTCAGTTAAAGCCAATCGATGGCGACACGTGAATTCTATTGGTTAATGGTCATCACTTTGCATTTACCATAAGCCAGTCAACAAGGAAGACTTTACAAGGATGGTCGAAATGCAAGGTGAGGTCAAATGTGTTGACTCTACCATGGTAGAGTCTATTCAGTAAAAATGTTAGGCTGTTGTTTAAAAAAAATAAAAAAATAATAATAATAATAATTAGACATGTATGCTGATATATTTCCCTTCATTTTATCTTCTATCATTTTTGGACTTAGCTAAACAAAAATTCATATTTTTGCAGGACTTCTCAAAAAGCAAAGAGTAACTTCCGGAGCACCCTCCAAAGATGCTTTGGAACGTTATGCGACCAATGCTCTGGAACTTGATGTTTTCAAAATCCCGATGCTCTAGAACTTGAATTGAGCCTATCGTGATGATGAGGCATTCTGCACTAAGGTTCAAAGTCATGAAGATTATTTTCCATGTCACTTAAACCATTCATTTCATTGCTACTCCAGCTGCATCTTTTGGTGATGCTCTAGAACCATTCATTTTGTTGCTACTTCAGCTGCATATTTTAGTGATGCTTTGAAACCTTTCCATTCCATTGCTACTCTGGTTGTATCTTTCAATGATGCTCCAGAACCTTTCATTTCATTATTGCTCTAGCTGCATCTTTCAACGATGCTTTGGAACCTTTCCATTCCATTCTTGCTCCGGCTGCATCTTTCAGCAATGCTCTAGAACCTTTTCATCCCATTGCTGCTCTGACTGCATCTTTCAGTGATGCTCCAGAACCATTCATTCCATTTCTGCTTTGGCTGCATCTTTCAGTGATGCTCCAGAACCATTCGTTATGTTGTTGCTCCGACTGCATCTTTTAGCGATGCTTTGGAACCCTTCATTCCATTCTGCTTTGGCTGCATCTTTCAGCGATGCTCTGGAACCCTTCATTTAATTTTGCTCCGGCTACATCTTTCAGTGATGCTCTAGAACCATCATTTCATTCTTGTTTCAGTCACACTATACACTGATGCTCTGAAACTTATGCACTCATTCAAGCACGTTGACCAAAATACGTGCTCTGAAACTTGTTCGGTTATCTTCCGCCACCTTTTTCAAAATTTTCAAATTTTCACGATTCTTTCGCCAAATATCTGATACATTTGTCTTTCTATTTTTTCTCTAGTTATAGGTAAGCCACCCAACTCCATACTCCTCATTGACATCTCTGTCCCCCATAGAATTCCACACCATATCATAATAACTCTGCCGTCATTTCAACCCATTTTTTCATGTCATCCTATCAAATCTGTGAGGATTAAGATCTTCGAGCGATCACAGAATGAGAGTAAGTATTAATTTTTGCTTTAAATAGGTAGTTATTTTCAAATAAAGAATAATAAATTGGCATGAACCTCACTTCCAAATTAGTAATTCATGCCACCTGGTGATCAATCACTTGTACGACAAGCCTTTCACAAACCTCCATGCAGATTGGAAATCATTGAAGCATACACTACAAATAAAACAAATAAGTAATTCTAGAGGAAATATTTTCAAAAAGAACCTGCGTGGGAGCTTTGTGCTGGAATTGAATTACTTTCAGTGTATGAAATCAAGAAATCGGGGGTGGAAAAAGGAAGGCAGAGCCAGATTCAATGAAAAAATTACTAGGGTTGAGTAGCATCTCCACATTGTTCGAGGAAGTAGGGTGGTTAGACTTCATCAGGAAATTTGAAGGCCATAATGAAATGCTGGTAAGATCATTTGCTGAGAACTAGACCAATGGTGAAGCAGTACTTCAGGTGAAGCATTTTAAGGTAAGCTCTAAGATTATTTCTCGCTTATCTAGATTAGAGCATAAAGGCATAAATATAAAAGAAACCTCTCAAGTAATGTACCAGAAATTAGTTGAATTGTTTGTTAGAGAAGGAGACCCATATCCAATGGTGGTAGTGAGTACCAGGGGGGCAAAACAAGGGGTTCCAGACAACTTCCATATTAGAACCCTAGGGTACTACTATTGCATGGATAATAAGGTACTTTAATTATGAAGTTTAGCTTACCACAGTTGTAGGGCCTACCTTTCGTATGTTGACCCATCTACGTCACAAAAGGGAGGACCCAACTCTTAGGGTTAATATGCCAGAATTCTTGTTTGATTCCTTAAATACTTCCATGGAGAGGTTTAAAAGAGGGTATGGGCCCTTGAAACACCATGAGTTAATTCAACTAATCTGCAAGTATCACTTCCATAAGAAATTCGAAGGGAAATGGGAGAAATTTATAGAGCAAATGGAGAAGCCTACAATTGCAAGAACCATAGAATTAGGGGAATCATCCCAAAAGGCTATTCCATCATCTAGAGAAACCTCCCCTAAGGGCTCTCCAGCTCCAGAAGCTCTTAATCCCACCCCTTTTAGTGAGGATTTTCTAGACCTCTGTGGTGATAAATTCCAAACCCCTAACATGCAAGAACAGATTCATGTTGTTTATTCTAACACAAGTAAACCAAGAAAGAAGAGAGCAAGGAAAAATCCAACACCTATCGTTTTGCAAGAATCACCTCCACTCAGAAGAAGTAAGCAGTTGGCTTTTGAATTCTCTGAAACCCTAATATAGGGTAAGGAGGGAAGTTCACAAAAGAAGAAGAAGCCTAAGCAGCCATAGGAACCCATAGAAATTTTAGAACAAGCCAGTGGAGATGAAACACCTCTAAATAGAGAGGATTCAAGTGAAGTATTTCCTTTTCATTCTGCACATATAGAGGAAATTTTCAATGATGGAACTTAGGATAGAGAACCTATAGGGGATTGCAGTGTGCTAGAAAATTTGTCACCTAGTGTAGATAAAATTGTTGAAAAAATTGAAACCAGTTGTGCTAGTGCTGAATTAGAAAAATATAAACTAGAAATTGTTGATTTATAGAGGCAATTGTCTAAAAATAATGAGTTTATAGGATTGCAGAAAGAAGAGTTGGTTGTACAAACTACTATAATAAATAAAAGGGATCAGGAAATAAGAGATTTGAAGCTACAATTGTAGGACAAAGATTCAAACATCTATAAGTTGCAAGAACAAGTGCAAGAGCAGTATGAAAAGCATAAAACTTATAGTGAGAATATTGCACAAAAAGATGTAGAAATAGGAAAAATAAAATAGAATTTTATTCTCATGCTCTCAGCTTTCGAGGAGGACAAGAAAATAAAGACTGAGGAGTTGAACACTTCTATCGACAAAATAATTGAACAAGAAGAGGATCTGAAGGAATGCACTATGAGACCCCAAACTGAGTCCAAAGCAATTCAAACAGAACCAGTTGTAACTAATTGGTTCCAGGTCAGCATTCCACCTCTGCTGACAAAATGGATGGAACAGTGTTACTTCCTCATAAATGTCCAAACTGAAAATCATAGGCTCAAGAAAGAACTGGTGCTCCTAAAGGAGTCATTTCACAAAGCCTATAGAGGGAAGCAAGATGCCTATCAACTTATGGACTGTTTGTTGAATTGTAGAAGGCCATCAAGAATTTACTCAATGTTTTTAAATGAATAATGGCTAAGATGGAAACTGTTTAGGATCCATAACGATCAACCCTATGAGCCTAATGACAAAGAGTTTGTAAAAATATTTGTAGAATCAAATCCTGAAGACCAGGATTTAATTTGTGAATTCTTTTTGCATGATTTGTTATTAGAAAATCATATAGATTTCTTTATTATTCTATTTGTTGGAAAGGTATAATTGCAGGCATTTCTCTCAATTATGAGAGATAAAATTCATTGGCAAGAGAGAACAAAAGAATTTGTACAAGCGGAGAAAACAGTGGGTCTCCAGATCAGATCACCA
This sequence comes from Sequoiadendron giganteum, assembly GCA_007115665.2. Taxonomy (NCBI): domain Eukaryota; kingdom Viridiplantae; phylum Streptophyta; class Pinopsida; order Cupressales; family Cupressaceae; genus Sequoiadendron; species Sequoiadendron giganteum. The sequence goes on from VCHN02000014.1 coordinate 29,729,358, forward strand.
AATTCAAGGCCTGAGGGGTTCAACGCTACATTTCTATCTCTTCTGGTTAATGAAAAGATGAGGGAAAGGTATGACAACAACCTTAAGATGTGTTATGAGAATTTCATAGAAAATGGATAGAAATTAATTGGCAAAGCATGGAATGCTTGTGAGGAAAGGCTCACCCCTCTTCCAGCTTATTTAAAGAAAAAAGAAGTTATTTCTCCTCTAAACATCAGATGGTCATTCAAAAGGGCTAATGCTCTAATTAAAATCATGAAAACACTCAGAACAAGGTGGATAGGAATGAGATATAGGCCCTCCTTGCTACTGAATCCACCCTCGGATTTTAATATTTCCACATATCAGAATGATAGAATCTTTAAAGAGTGGAGAAAAAATGTGATGTTCCATACAGGGTTTATTCATAACCCTCAAACTTTCGATGCATCGGCCAAGGAAACTCATGATCTTAGTACTCTTTATGAAGAATGGAATAAAACTCAAGGATTTAACTATGGAGCAGGAGGACCCGCCATAAATTAGGTAGGGGAGGAAATGATGAGGTGAAAATAACCTCATCATAATAAAATATGGAAAGCTCATTCTTGCTAATTCAATCCTAAGCCTATGCCAATTTATTAAACTTTAGAAGAAGTAATTACTTATTTTAAGAAGAATTATGCTTTTTTTTTTTTTTAATCAATTAAGGAAATTGTCCAAAGCAGGTTTAATGGGTTGATTTGAGTCTTTTTGTAGGGATTAACAAGTCATCATGGAGCTATTGCAGAAGTTTAGCTAGCACGTGCCTCAAAGTAATGTTGCGAACCCACTCCTTGAAGCCTAGATGATGCGTTGAAGATTCAGTTTTAGTTCTTTTCATTTGGTTGTTCAAAGCTTTATGGCTCTTCTCGAGCCTTCTGCATGTTTTAAATATCTTTAAAGACATCAAGTTAGTTTTAAGTTAAGGAATAATTTTTCAATGGCTATCCATGCCATTGTAAATTTAGGATCTAGTTAGAAAGTTATCTATAAAACTGTAATTTCAAGTAATAAAATAGAAAGAGAAGAAGTATCGTTATGTTGTTTACATGGATTTGCAAATCACTATTGCAATGAGTTATCAGATTTCTGTTTATTGGTAACTTTTGAATTCAAATAATGGTGACTGTATGTCGTAAGAGGATTTGAGAATCTATAGTTTATGTGAGTTAAAGACAAAGTAGTAGCCCACAAGCTAGCTACTCGAGGGGAGTTAGCCTAGATAGATAAGTATTTTATTGATTAAGTTATTTCCTTTGCTTAGCATAAATTATTGTTTAGTAGAAAATAACAAGTTGTTGAAGAGTTCAGTTAGTTGTTCTGAAGCACCATTGTCTTTAATTTGTATAAGTCTTCTTCTATAGTTGATAATATTTCTTTACTGCTTAGAGGATGCTTAGTTATTTATTTTCTTGCTTTTCTGCTTCTGTAGTTTACCAGTTGTTTAGTTTACTTGTTTCCATGCTTTCTAGTTTAGTAGTAATGTTTTCTAGATTAGTTGTCTTATTATTTTTAATTTAGTATTCCTTGATTTTCTTAGAGTAAGATAATTTTCGAGTTAAGTAGTAATGGCTTTGGTTTAGTCTCAACTTTTGTAGTTTAAAGGAAAAACAAAAATATAAAATGGGTTGTTTGAATAATCTCCTTTTGCAAATTTCCTTGGACACTACCCAGTCGATAATTGACATTCAATTATTCTAAAGTAGTAGGACCTAAGGACAGCCTATCAGACACCAACGGAGCATCTGCAAGATGTAGCAGACGTATGTCTGGTACAGGGTGTATCAAATGAAAATGTAGCTCTTAGGCTATTGGTCGCCTCTTTTTGAGGGAAGGCACTAAACTGGTACTCGACTCTCGAAGTTAGTACTATTGTAACTTGGGACCAGCTCGGAACTCCGTTTTATGAACATTTCTCCAATGCTGGTGATAGATCTTCATTGTACCATCAACTGGCAAATATAAAGCAAGCTCCTCATGAAGCTCTGCCTGATTTCAATGCGAGGTTCTATTCGACCTGGTAGAGAGTGCCTGTTGGCAGCTGACCACCTCCGGATCTAGCATTCATGTTCTACCTAAAGTCGATCAATGCCCATATCTCCATGATGTTACAAGCTTTGGGTAGAGATACTTTACCCAATGCTTATGCCTTGGCTATCACTACGGAAAATAACCTAGATGCCGCTAGAAAGTTGGCACCAAGACCGATAATGCCACTGTTTCCTGAATGCAATGCCGCAGAGGTCGAAGTTCCTTCCACTAGTGCACCTATGGCTCCTCCCCAATCTATGTATGTGTATCTTGGAAGTGCTCTGAGCATAGCTCCAATAGAAACTCTGATATTAGCTCCTGTGCCTAATCCCTTGGCTGTCGAGGTGAATGAGATGGGAGAAAAAATGTGAGCCATGACTAATGAATTAACTACTATGAAGCGACAATAGTATAGTTATCAGAAGCTAGCTTACCAGAGTTACCAAGGTGGAAAAGCTCCGTACCAATCAAATCAATGGCAGGATAGGTCAAGTGGAAATACCTTGGCTCAACTAAGTAACCAGATAGTTCCAGTAACCTTGCCAATGCAAACCATTCATCCTAGTTCGAATAAAGAGTTGGTGGTTGGACAAAACAACTTAGCTAAAGATGCCGATTCATGGTGCTTTCATTGCAATGATGCACACATGCCAAGAAATTGTCCACGGGGAAACTTACAACAAAAGATCACAAACCAACATAGTCAAGCTGGCACACTGGACCCCGACAACCAATCATATGCCTCTCAGTAGATGGAAAATTTTGTCCTTGCTGCTAAAATGCAAGGGATGTCCATTCTTTAGGAATCAAACATCGTTCCAGACCAAGCTCTCATTTCTTGGATGGAAGGAGAAGAGTCGGCATTTCCAAATGACATCCCTATGGATAAAGTGCCTCAAGTGCAATCTAACTACAACAGGCATTCAAAGCGTAGATTCACTAGAGAGTTCACAACCTTTCCTACCAATGCTCCATCGCACCCGAAACCTAGCTCTACGGTAGGCCTATTGCCAATCCCACCACAATCTAAGGCGGTTATTCCTAGCTCTCCGATTCCACTACCTCTAAAGGTGAAGGGTCCATCGATCACCCCTGTTGTTGCCAGACAACCAGACACACCGGCCATGAAGCCAATTTCAACTACGAAACCTAAAGAGCAAACAAACATGACTCACTAGTCAAGAGCATAGTTCAACGTAGTGGAACAACTGAAGAAGTCATCTGCCAATGCTTCTCAATGGGATGTCCTGGCTATTCAGGAGCAGAAGGTACTATTACAAAAGGCTTTGTTAGGAGAGGAGGATGCGCAGGTACCTACTCAATCTAATGAGGAGAAAGTATCTAGGCCCGACTTTGATAAAGTTCTAACAATTCGACTAGAGGAGAAGCTCGAGTCCAGAAAAGAAAGTAAGCCTAAACCTAAGCCTTTCTTTCTAGCACTTATTATTAGCGACAAGCTGTTACATAATTGTATGATTGACTCTGGCGCTAGCACCACTGTCATGCCAAAGCAAGTAGTTGATTCTTTGGGTTTAAAATATGAGCCTCTGAACAAAGGAGTCATGCAGCTAGATGGAAATAAGGTTGATACCATTGGGATAATCAAGGGATTTCCTATGAATTTATTTGCCTGCCCTAGTATCACTATAAATTAGGATACCATACTCATTGATATTCTTCCTCTATTTGGGATTTGTTTGTCCCAAGAGTTCACATAAAATGTTGGAGGATATCTAGCACTGGATTGGTCACACCTGATTCTAAGGACCAAAAATGGAGCTAAGTTGAAACTATTGTCAGAAACTTTGCATTCTGAACATGTTGTTGATGAGGCCCTACTCAAATTTGAAGCATCACATACTTCAATCACTCGGGAAGAAAGGTTCAATGTGGAATTTTTGGAAGAAGAGGAGGCTACTAGCTCCCAGACAAAAGACGAGGAAAATTTGTTGAAAGAGTGTATTGATACAAACCCTTTCGGGAATTACCATGCAACTGGCCTAGGAACCTATGTTATACATGAAGAGGGGAAAATTATGCCCAAAGTTACTAAGGAGCCAGGAGGTGAAGAATCTTCAGAAATATGGACTTTGTACATCGATGGTGCAAGATGTAGAGTAGGAGCTGGAGCGGGGATTTGTTTGATATCCCTTTTCGATGAAAAGACCTTGAGGTCATATCGCTTCTAGTTCACATGCTCAAATAATGAAGCCTAATATTAAGGTCTTGTCAATGGTTTAAGCCTTGCGAAACAAATGGGTGCAAAGTAGATAAGTGTGTTCAGAGATTTGGAGTTGGTGGTCAATGAAATCCATGGAATGTTTGCTGAAAAGAATATCCGTATGTGATCCTATCAACATAGGGTCTAGGATCTGATTGACAACTTTGACGCATTCAATATTCAGGCTATACCGAGGGAGATGAATTCTAAAGCCGATAGAATGGCAACTATCGGGGCTCAGTTTGAGCCGGCCTTGGAATTATTGAGCAATAAGCATGTGGTAAGGGTAATTGTAAGACCCATTGTTCCAGATAACAATCAAGATTGGAAAGTGTTCGATAGCGATGCTCATATTGCATCATTCCTCTAGTCATCTAGAGAATTTGCTGATCAACTACAACCAAAGATCGCCGAAGCTTATGGGGATCAAATTATCCAGTTGAAATCCAATAAGCTTTTGAGAGGGCTAGTCACTCTGGAGAGCCTATTCGATTGTGATGATGCGATGAGAGATAAAAGGAACTCATGGCTGACAAAGGTGATTACACCGATTTGCATATCAGGGAAGACAAAAATATCAAGGTCAGAAAATAATTTTCTCAAAAGAATAAGGACAGACTAAGGCATTTCTGTGAAGAATATCCGAGTGTAGTAGCCTATTTATATGATGATCTTAAAGGATATGATCCCGGGATCATCGAGCATACAATTGAGTTATTAGAAGAGGCAAAGCCAGTCCATCAAAGACAGAGACCTATGAACCCAAAGATAGAGTCTCTCATGTCACAAGAGTTAAATAAGTTGATTGCATCTCGAATAGTGTTTCCAATCGAACAAAACACTTGGGTGTCAAACCTAGTGCCAGTCCAGAAGAAAAATGGGGACATATGCCTATGCATAGACTTTCGAGACTTCAATATAGCATCCTTAAAAGATCATTACCCCTACCTTCAATGAAGGTAATTCTGCAAACTGTAGCTGGTTCTGAAATTTTTTCAATGTTGGACGGTTTTTCGGGCTACAACCAAAATGGAGTAAAGGAGGAGGACCAACACAAGACAATGTTCACCATAAAGTGGGGGACTTATGCATATGCCAAGATGCCTTTTGGACTTTCGAATGTTGGAGCCACGTTTTAGAGGGCTATGGATATTGCCTTTAAGGATTTGATTCATAAGATTATACTCATATATCTGTATGATTTGACAGTATTTTCAAAATCTGCTGATGATCATTTTGATCATTTGGAGCTTGTCTTTCAGAAGTGCCAAGAATTCAATATTTCTTTAAACTTGAAGAAATGTGTGTTCAGAGTTCCCTGGGGGGGAAGCTATTGGGATATGTTGTCTCTAAGGAAGGAATTGCCATTGATCCAGGAACTTTTGTTACCTGTCAACAAGAAGGGTGTGCAGTCTTTCCTGGGTAATGTCAACTTCATTAGCTGATTCATTGCAGATTTTGAAGGTATTGCTCGGCCTATTACCTTGATGCTAAAGAAGGACCATATTTTCAAATAGATGGTGGAAGCTAGAAAATCTTTTGAGCTTATAAAGGAGGCTATTTCTTCTGCTCTTGTGTTGGTAAACCCCGACCTATCAAAGGGTTTTATTATGTATGTTTTTGGTGGTGGCAATAGTATTGCCATAGTACTTATGCAAAATAATTATGAAGAGAAAAGGGAGTCCCCTGTTGCTTTCTATTCATGAACCTTGAAAGAGTACGAAGTAAAGTACAACTTTGTAAAAAAGCAAGCCTTGCCATTGTTAAAGGGCTTAATAAGTTTCGATATTTGATATCATATAACAAGGTGATTATTTGTGTATCGCACCCTAGTGTGCAGGAGTATATCATCGAGGGAGAAATCACAAAGAAGAGAGCTAATTGGATCACCAGGATCGTAGATAATGATATTGAAGTTAGACCTATCAAGACTATCAAAGGTAAGGGACTATGTGAGTATCTCACGGAAAACAGTGAAACAATGATAGAGCTTGAAGATCCGGAACCTGTGTTTTTGAACAAAAAAACTTCTCAAGGTGACTGGCTGGAAGATAGAATAAACTTCATGCAGACAGGAAGGTATCTAATAAATCTACCTTCTTTTAAAAATCATTTCTATCATTTGCAAAATAGTAATTATGTTCTCCTGGAGGGTGTCATGTTTAAAACAAATTTTAATGGTGTCTTGCTAAGGTGTGTAATGAGGAGTAGGCCAAGAAAATATTAGATCAATACCACAATAGCTCGACTGGAGGACATTTTTCTGCAAGGACCATGGTGATTAAAGTTATATGTGCTGGTTATTTTTGGCCAACACTTTTTAGTGATGCATTTTTTACTGATTAGGTCTTGCAATGAATGTCAGTTTCACGTCGGAAGGAGAAAGAATGTTGCTATGCCATTAAGGCCTATAGTAGTAGAAGAACTTTTTGCTCAATGGGGCTTAGATTTCATTGGGATGATTAACCCTTTCTCCTCATCCAAACATAAGTGGATATTGATAGCTACGGATTACTTCACCAGGTGGGCAGAGGTAGTGTCATTAAAAAATGCTACAAAGGTGGAGATTGTTAATTTCCTAGAGGAGTTGGTAGCTAGATTTGGCCCGCCTAAAACAATCATTTCTGACAATACTAAAGAATTCCTCGGCTCAAAAATGAGCCAGTTCACATTGAATTATGGGGCTTTCCTAAAAACCTTTTCTAATTATTACCCCCAGGGGAATGGCCTCACAGAGTCTACTAATAAAAACCTCATCAGCTTAATAAAGAAAATAGGCTCGAAACACCAGAAAGAATGGCATAGGAACCTCTACATAGCATTGTGGGTAGACCGAATCATGCCCAAGCAGATATTGAAGACATCTCCTTATGAGATGGTGTACGGGAAGGAGGCATTGCTTCCTATTGCCATGAAAATTCCTGCACTACAGTTTCTTAAATCTCTAGAAATTGAACAAAATGGAGCAATGGAGGTGAGGTTTTTCAAGTTACTCAAGGTACGGGAAAAAAGAGAGCATGCCCTTGAGGCAATGAACAACCGCCAACAAGTGGTTAAGAAATGGTTTGACAAAAAGGCATCGTATCAAGGGTTACAATGCAGGGATTTGGTGCTCAAGTTCAATGAGCATGGAGCAAAGCCTAGTCAGCACAGCAAGTTCGACAACCTTTGAGAAGGGCCTTTCAAAATTACCTAGTGCAAACAATTCAACTCTTTTGAGTTAGAAGACGAAGAAGGTAATGCCCTAAGTATTCTATTTAATGGGATACATCTTAAATTTTTTTATTAATTTTTCCTATGTGAAGGCCATATAAATTATAAATATGTCATTAATTTTTCCTACTTTAAAGTTTTGGGTATTCTCAGTGCTTTGTAATAACAAAAATGATGCAAGAAATTAAAAGAAAAACATTGTAAATGGGCCAGGATTTCTGAAAAGACATATATTATATATAAGAGCTCAAAATTTATATTATATTGGGGGACCAGAGGCCTTGTATCGATATTTAGATATGTCCACTATAGAGCGGAGCTTGAAAGGTGAAAAAACAAAAATGGGGATTATCTTCATTCTCAAGTTATCAATGGGAAGGACCAGCAATCATAGCAACAAGCGGCTCGAGATTGGGGAACACCATTCTTTCAAAATATTTGTACCACTGAAGATTTTGGAATGTTCAATATAGGGCACATGCATGAGGAAGTAGCAGTCGGCGTGGACCTTGGCACGATGCTTCTCATGAGTCTCCAGCTCGAAGCCGAAGAGGAAGGGCCTAGTTGGAATAGGTCCTCCATGTAGTTGCAGTAGGCGAATGTTACGAACTGATGGGATCCCATGATCAATTGGGCCACGTGCATGATCTGCTCCAAGCCTCTGAGGTAGCATCGAGGGAATACCCACTTTGTCAGCTTTAAGATTTTACGTTTGGAAATGCTGATGTCCAGTAGTGAGGAGACAAAGTGGGAGTAGATGATAGTATTCACCCGGTACTGCTCCTCATACTCCATGTAATATTTCCCTAGGACCCACTTGATTTCCTTCACATACAATAGGTTCTTCATACCTATCATACGCTTTAAGCGCCTGCATCTAATTTTGCCTAAGAAGGCAGCTTGAGTCTTCTTGCAGACAAGCCTTACTAGCGTTTCCATGTTGTTTTCTTTTCTGGCTAGAAAACCGAAACTACTAAGATAAGAAGCTTGCTAAACTAGGAATGCTAGAAAACTTTGTGAATTGCAATGCTACCAAGGGTTTTATTTATAGACTGGCCAACTTTCACCAGCTGAGGAAAGTAATAATTATGACTGAGCCAAAGTGTGTCACCAAGCCTCAGTTTTCAATGTTGTGGCATGTGAGGTGATGGGAATATGCAAGTACAATTGCAACTTTCTCTATTAAGTTGTCACATTCATTAGAGATTGGCTAGGTGTTAGCACAAAGAGCTGCCATCCCATCCAGATCAAGGAAAAATCTTAAAGAAAGGTTGTTGGGTGACGTGCCCATGTACGTTCAATGAAATTAGTAAATGCATAGATCTTGCAAAATTATTTTTGCAAGGTTTTCTTGGTTCATCTTTCAAGAAAATCAAGCACCGCCACACACGAGAGGCTATTTCTTAAATGTAGAGAGAAATTGGGAAAGTTGGCATTTCTTTCACACATATGAAAGGCTGGTGACGCATAATGGAAACTTGGTATGAATGGTTGGCACGTACCCTTTTCGGTCGCTTTTCTTGAAGATCAAAAAGGAAGGTTAAGGCATGCAAAAACACATTTATTGCAAGAAGCTACCTAAAGATAAAATAGCTAAGGCATTCGTAAGAGGTAAGAATTTTTCAAAAAAGCTGAGCCGTTTGCAAAAGTTTACAGAAAATTTCTTGCGAATACCGAAATGACTTAGATTGCAAAGAACCCAACACAGACCTTGGCCCCAACAAGTATAATCGATCAAATGAGAAGAGAACCCTATGTGTAGCTCTACGACTAGGAGTCTTATGCTACTCCAGGTATCCCCGCAAAGCCTTGCTGACCTTTCACCCATCAAGTGGACTAGAGAATACTAAACGTAATCCCTCATAGAGATCAAGCTTCAGTTATAGAGGATAGGGATAATGTCTTTGATCCCGAACCATCCCAAAATCCTAAGAGCCTTAGGGAGGCCACATGCGAAAAAATGAAGCATGTAGCAGACTCTTTCAACAAGCGACTTTGGTTCTATGGGCTTCCACAATACATGGCTCCTTTGGTACACCCTTGCCCAAAAATTGTGGTAGCATGCGTGACATGCTTTGACACAAATACTGGAGTGATAAGCGGCACTAATTTCAGGGTAGTCATTAGCCCTGAAGCTATTCAAGATATGTTGTGTTTCTCACTTCCCTTGACTCAGGAGGTTGATATTTTTGAAGTAAACAGAATGCAACAAAAGTGGGGAGGGCTCCAAAAAGTGTAGTAGTTTAACCACTCTAAGATCAATTAGCCAAAAAGTAATTCGGCACCACCCAAATTTCCTTTTGGTCTGAAGGCTCTGAAAGGTGGGTCTTCCTCTATCGCTTCTATGCTGGCACTAGTGTGTGGTTTGGATACAGACAAACACATTTTTGAGTTTCAAATGTGCCTGAGCTTTATGATGAAGAAGAATCATGAGGCCCTACTCTTGCATTTTGCAAGAGTTACTAGTTAATGGATTTGGCAGCAGCTACAGGAATTCCAGGTCAGCTCTAAGTTCAGGTATCCCTCCTTCCTGGCCTACTTGATTTTACATTAGAATCTAGATTATTTTTCAACATTTATGTCTCTGACTATTTTTGACGAGAGCGAATTGAGAAAGCCAGTTTCGACATGGACTCCTATCATGTCAAAAACCTTTGATTATTATGCATTTTCGGATTTATTCTTTGCCACAACTCTGAGGGTTTTGGATGGAGTTGGCATCAATATGACTGCACGCCTATCACCCCGACAGAAGTCCTAGTTGGGGAGGCTGGTCTTGACCTGTGATTGGTTCTTTGGCGTGGATTTCACCATACTCCGTGTACCAGGTTTTGCTCGGGAGCCCTTCTAGCTTCCCCGTTTTCTTTCGGATAGAGTGCTGGCCCTAGAAGCAATGAGGTAGCTATGTACCATTGACAATGATTACTGGGGGAAAACACTTAACCTCCCATTTTTTGCTGCCAATCATGTTTGGATTCGTGTCGTTGATCAAGAAGAGGACTTCAAAGATTGATACTTCAGAGATTCTACTTTCAAAGATGGGTCATCTTGGGTTGGTCTTGATAGAAGATACCTGGCATTACAACCCCAACAATAATTTATTAGGGGTTGGCATCAAAATCCCACATTCACCTCAACCATTCAGGAATCTTCAGAGAAATGTCAAAGAGGGTAATTTAAGTAAATATGTAGGCCTCGAATATCTACCTACTGAGGATGGTTGACCGACATGGCTGAAATTTTATTACATCACTGGGAAAGCCAACCCAAGGAAGAAGATCAACCCGTCCCTATGCACCCAATTGACTAAGCTCAATTGGACGTGTGAGAAGATTCGAGTCTTCTGGATATACCAGCAGGAGACTCTGGTAGCCAACAGGATTCATGAAGAGGTGGCCCTTGATGAAAGATTTGATGATATCTGAGAGAATGAGCATCTATACTTTGAAAGGTCTCTGAACCATTCAACATCCGTGCAACATTACAGAAGGGAAGAGATTGCCACGAAACATGGGGAGGAAGTAACTTAGAGTCCCCCTGCCATTGCTGAGAATCCAATGCACGAGAAGGATACTAGTAAAAAACCTGCAGAAGAGGAGGATGCACATGCATAGGAATTAGATCCATCTAGCTCCTCTAAATCAACACAGAAGCGGGCGAGGACAACCAGTGGTTGGAGGCCAGTCATTCTTGACCTTGATGATTCTCTAGAGGAAAAGCAACAATGAACCAAAGAATCTGGTGGAGAAGAAGAGCAATCAATGGAGAAAGTGGTTGAAACATCTATAGCTCTGCATGAGCCTCAGGTAACATTTCCTCCCTCTTCTCTCTCTACCATGTTTTTGGTCTCTTCTTCGTCTACCCCTACTTTTTCATTTGTGCCAGTTTTCTCTGCCGCTAGATATCCCGGGTAGTCTAGTCTTACCCCTCCTAGTTTCCCACTTTCATCCTCCACTTTCCATCACTTCCTTGGAATGCAATTTGGTATAAGTGTTGGGATCATGGACCAACATTTTTTATCTCCAAGGCTCAACCCTATAGTTGGCACATCTCCACCCTTTCCCTACACCTCACTATTATCCCCTCTAAGCAACCAATTCATTCTGCCATTCTCCCCAGCCATTATAACAAGGCCCAACAAAACTTCTGATGTGTTGAGTATGTTGCCTTTCCCGTTGGCCATCCCTCAGGAGTACCCTTTTGCTGGTGGCCTGAGTATCCCTTGCCAGGAATAGTTTTTGCAGGTTGATGCAAAGAAGAGCACCCCGTGCTAACTAGATAAACAAAAGAAGACAAAAAGATGCAACTAGGCAGGCAGAGCCCCACTTGCAAACTATATTCAATGAAAGTCAAAATTCCTTGATATTTGCAAAAATCACTCCTAATGTGATTAAACCGGTAGGAGAAATGCTTTCGAGTGATTATTCTGTAAATGCTATCGGGCTAGCCTTGTAGTAGGCCCGCCTGCTAGATAAGGTTGAGCTAATGGAGGAGACCCAACAAATAGTGACCACTGATTATCTCAAGCTCAACTGGCAGGCAAAGAAAAAGGATGATCAGATAGCAAAGCTCAAGGGCAAGGTCAACATCTGGGTAAACAAGTTTAAATCCTAGGAGAATGAAATAAAGTGCCTGGACAAGGAGAGGAGTGTGTTCGAAAGTCAAATCAAGGAGCTGCAAGCTATAAGCACAGAGATCATTCTGACTCTCCAGCAGGAAATTGGGCTGAGCCAAGAAAATGAGGAAAAACTCTGCGCCAAGTCTGTACTGCTAAGTGAGGGAATGAAGGAGCTCCAGGAGAACAAAAATGCTAAAATTAATGAAATGAATGCCAATTTGGAGTTGGAAATTCAAAAGGAAAAACGGGCCGAAATGGCCCTGGAAGAAAAAGAAAAAGAGGTTTCCACTCTGAAGGAGTGGGTGTCCACATTGGACAGAAACTTATCAGAGCTGAAGGAAAATTTGAGCAGCAGAGAGGGAAAATTGGCTACCCTAAGGACCCAACCTCTTGCGCCCTAGATGAGCTCATTGGTGATTGCCAAAGAGTTGTATGCATCATACTAGGAAAAGGTGAAGGCATTGTGCCTTACTCTTCGGCCCACCTTAAAATTTATAGCGCAAGTAGCTAGCCTTTGTGGAACAGTGAGTGAATCAATACTGCAAGTTCAGGAGTTAACTTCTGACAAGGTTCCAGAGGCTAGGATTCTATTAGGCAAGTTGTATACAACTTTCGATGAAGCATTGAGCAACATGGGCATCAATGACAAAACAACGGCATCCATGGGCATGAGTATCCTCATCTCTATGCATGAGGTTGTCCAATAGGTAGCAGATTGCAGGGCTCCGTTGAACCAGGTTACCAGTGACATGCGGGTGAAATTTTCTCATTTGACTTAAAGAGTCCTTCCCTCGCCCTTCATTTTGGATCAGGCAGTAGAGGGTGTATAACACATTGTTGCTATGATCGAAGAGAAGAAGCAAGACCTTTTTGTCTTCCAATCTTTTGATCAATCTCCAACTGCCAAGGAAATTAAGGGAATCATGCATCAACTAGCACAACTCTTTTTCCAATTGGAATTGGAAATGAAAGTATCAAGTGGATTGCCTTTCAAGGAAATTATCGATTTCAAGCTAGCTCATGAGAATCTGTGAGCTTTCTCTGCGACATCGAATGAAGTCTAAACAAGTCTATAGGCCACCCTCTCGAGGTTGTGAGCAATTTTGGGATGCTGAAACAGAGTTTCTAGGGTTCTTCATTCTACAAGCGAAATGCCCTTGTGAGTCACCAAACTGTTCAAGGCTTTGCGGTTTTATTTTTACCTTTGTGGTTGCTCCTTACCTTTCAAATGCTCACTGCCCTCAATGTGCTTCACGTGGCTGCCTCATGAAGCTTTCTACTTTTTATATCACTTCACTTTTTGCCAGTCTCCATCTAAGTGTGATGTGGTTTTCTCTGGCTACTTTCTGATCTGGGCTCGCCTTGTACTTTCTTTTGCTTGGAGCACTCCATGTGGCTCCCTCTTGGAGCTTTTTGTTGGGTGTTTCTTTGACTTTTTGTCGAGCTTCATTTGAGTGACAAGTGGTAGTTGATGCTATGCCAGTTACCTTGGAAATGTTGCAACACCTTTTGTACTCACCTGCTGCCACATTTCTTGTTGTTGCACCACGTGTTCTCTCCTGTTGCTGCGAGGTTTTCCATTCTATGTCGTGGCTTCACTGGCATGCTTCTGGGCAATCGTCTTTTACTGTGGCAGCTCGAGATGATCTGGGTCGTTGGTCTCTGCTCGTAGTTTTTCTTCTCTTGGTGTGTTTCCAAGCAGTGGGCTGGCCTATAAGTATGGCCATGTTTCTCTTTATTTAGGTTGTTGGTTAAGTTTGCAAAAAACTCTCGAGCACTAGGAAGAAGGCCTTTGTAATAGTTTTATTCAATTTGAAGACTCTAGACTATGCTAGATAAATTCAGCCTTTTTGTTTATTCATGCATTTAGTGAGACTATTGGTTTGTGTTGTTATCTTCTTTTACTGTATGAATGCCCATTCTTCAGCTTTCTGTAATCCTTCATAACTCAATAAATACAGATCATGTTTCTTCGACTCTTCTGTGTTAGCTAAAAGTTATGCTAAGATTATGTTATGCAGATTAGAGGGTACTTTTACATTTTAAGTGCTTTTGAAAAAATTAGCTTGATGAAAAGCAATTTAGTGGTTCGAGCCTTTCCATTCTGCACTGTGCTCTGGTGAATTTTTTTAAGACTTTGGCGCATCATCTGTAGTGTAAAATTTTATATTTCTGCTATCTTTCTTACCTTACTCCCCCCACTAAATGAAGAGCCGGCTTCGGTAAAATCCCGGAGGTCACTTAGCTAGCACACAACGTCCCCCAATAGCTAAGTTTCCCATGAGACTGCTGCTACATGCAAAATCTTGTGTCAACATAGATTTCACAAACTTGATTGGAATTAGGTAGTCCTCGGAACGAGCTATCCAATGAATATAATTTTAATATGTTTTGGTTTTATTATCTTTTTTTTTTTAAGTTTTATTAAACATAGGTTTTTCATTGAAAATGAAGGTCTATGTTCTACACATGTGGAAAAATAGTAGATTATAAGAAAAGAAAATTGAAAAATATGAGTGAACCAAATATTGAAGTCCTTGATCCAACAAAAACAATTAAATTTTGATATATACAAAAAAAGTTACATGTTATACGATCGTGCTATGTCCGAATTGTAATTGGTTTGACTTTGAAACTTGATTAAAGAAAAAATATTCAATAAAAAACAATCTAACCAAGTGTAAGCACTAGATATTGGAGATACAAATCTAAATTCTTAAGAATTAAAATTTTATCCTTCATGGAAAAAAAATTATGCGTTATACGGTGTGCGTCACTTTTTAAAAATGTTGTTTTCTGAAAAAACCCAATTTTTCGTGGGAGGTGGAAAAAGAAGTGCAATCTGATTCCAAAAAATTTGAAAAAATTAATTTTAGAATCTACAGACAAAATGTGAGGATACTCTAGTTTGCATCATCTTCAAATTCCTCACGCTTTAGCCGCTATAGGTGTCCGAATGTGAAGATTTAGTTAAAAAATGATAATTTCAGTGTCTAGTTTGGCTAAAAATTGTAAACCACTATTGTGGGATCACTCGTCAAAGTTAAATAAGTTAACTTAATATTAATTATATGGATAAATTAAATAAAATAAAATTACTCTTTACCAGACTAACTAATGAATAATATCCATTTTCACAAATAGAATTAAAAATAATATTTAAAAAAAAAAGAATTATAAACTAATTTAGAAGTAAAGAATGAATTCTAAAAAAAAATTCTAATTTTGTGCTTTATTATTTTAAATTTCCATTTTATACGATTCACTTAGATTTTCTCATTAATCTATAAATCTATTTCATTTATGAAAGAAATCCCCCCTTTTTAAATAAAATTATTGCTATAGTTTCCTCTTTCAAATGATTTGTTGAAAGAAAAAAAAAATGTTTCCTTTTTTTTTCAAAATTTAAAATTATTCTTTCTAGAAACATTTCCTAGAAAATTATAAAAGACAAAAGAGATCAAATCTATTTATTTATTGTGGGTGCTAGGGAGGGTGTCTCTCCACAACAAGGATTTGGAGAGACCGCAGCCATCGATAATCTATCTGGGGTGGAAGCTTGTAGTGCCTTCATTCATTGGTCTTGGAGTCACATTTTGGTTTGGTAAGGTGGTGAAAACTGACAGTGCCTACTTAAGGGTGGATTATCACTTCATTTTATGCTAGTTGTGTGATCTAAGGTCAATAAGTCACGTCTATTTCATGAAAAATCTACAATATGTTGTGAGTGTTTATGATGCCATCATATCGAGGTACATGCAGTAGCCGAGGAGGATGCGTTTCAAAATCCCAGTCAATTGAAAAGATGCCTCACCACATATTAGTTTGCTCATTCACCTATGTAATGGTGGCCTTGGATTCTTCAAATGATTGCGTGGATGGTACGAAGGCATTGTGAAAAATAATAAAGGAGGATTTTCTAAGGTATTATTTCATTCTTAGCTAAAGGTGGTGAAGGAAAATACATTTTCTTTCTTCTATGTGTTTTCTCTCTTTCTCGGCTTTTGTGGGGCTTGAGCACCGATGACTAAGAGATCGATATTTACATTGGAGATTTTGGTGGAATCAGTCTTTTTCTTTGCAATAGAAATTCCTCTTGCCCTCGAGAGAAAATACTGCCAAAATGCATTTTAGGAGGTCACAAACTAGAGTTTAAAATGAATTCTACTCAATATCAACCCATTAATGGTTGTGTTAGTGAAAATGGTGCTCCATAAGGGGCACCTAGAACACAAGGAATTATTCTAAGAAAAATTGCAAGTGGTGTTGTTGTTTCTCGCTTCCATTCTAGACAATCAAGTCCCCAGGGTAGAAGCTAAGTTACTAATGGCCAAATTGTTTAAAAAGAAACTTCTAGGTGGTCTGGAGGAGGCATTAGAATTTTCCATCCTTGGTAAGGGAGCCCCACATCCATGGGATATGGAGTTGGTTAAGATTCTAGGAGAGGTAATTAATATTTTTCCTTTTCTCCTTGATTTAAAGGGGACGACTCTTATGCATCATAGAATGATTGCTATGGTTGTAGTTAATTTTCTCAAGAAAACCTTTCGAATGGTTGAGGTGTGTGATATGGAATGAGTCCAAAAGTTGGATGCCTTTGCGAAGGAAAATAACTTTCTATAAGTGCTGGGTCCTAGTGAATTTTGGTGTCCTCTTTTTGTGGTGGTGTATGGTCCTTGGGTGGTTGGTTGTTGCTTAGGGTTTTTGTAAGCTCATGTTATCTCCTCTCCTATTTTATTTTTATTTGTCGAAGTTGGGCATTTTTCTTGGTCCATATGGTTGGATGTTTTGGTGCTAGCAGACGGGTGGTTTGGTTGGCAGTTTTGTGTGTCTCCTGAAGGTGGCTATGGGATGACGTTTTGGTGCCCTTTCTAGTTTTCCTACATCTATAGATGCTTGCAATTTTAGTTTATTAATACAATCTCTCTTATGAAGCAAAAAAAATCTATTTATTTACTTATTATTATTAATTGCTAAATATCCTTTATAATACTTATTTTTAAATATATTAGTTTCAAGTTAATAAAATTTATATTATACAAAAGTAATTTTAAATTAGATAATAGTATTTAAAATTTAATAAGTTTATGTTATAGAGAAAAAAAAGGTTTAAATTAAATAATGTAAATTTTAATTGATTAAAGTTTAAATGAAAATAATATAAAACAATTAAAATGGTATGTAGCCTGCATAAGGATCACAACTCTTTCTGCAAGCCACAACCTTTGTAAAGGGTCATACCCTTATAAATTCTTTTTTATAAAGTTTAAAATTTTAATATTATTTATTTTTATAAAAAAAATCTTTATAATTTTTAATTATTTAATTTAAACAATTTACTTCAAATAAAATTTCTAGAATTTCAGAAAGATTTGTTTTTTTTTAGATTTTAAAATAAATTTGAAAATAAAATAAAACTTCAACGGATTCTTTTTTTTAAATCATAAGAATAAAATTTCAATAAATTTCAAATATTTTTTCAATAATTTATTTTTATTAATAAAGGTTCAATCAAACATGAGTAATTTTAATCTAATTCAATAATATTCAAATAAGAAAAAATACAATAGATTTTAAGATAAAATTTCAACGATTTTTAGAAAAATAAGTTTTAAATAAAAAATTTAAAACTAAATTTTACTGAATTTCCAAAGAAGTATGAAGTTTTTTTTTTTGTTAATAAGATAAGGTAAATTTTTAGAAAATAATTTTTCAGATAAAATCTAAATGATATTTGTTTTAAGAATAAATCTTTTATAAATTTCAAATGTTAGCATAAACAAATATTGATTTATAAATTTTAAACCTTAGCATAAAATTTTCCTTTTGATCTATCATGGAAATCTTTCCTATAAAATTATTATCAAATTTAAATCTAATTCATTTGAACGCGTGATTTCCATGGAGTAAAATAAAATACTCTAAATCAATTAAGAGAGAAGGGAGCATCATTGATGCCTACCTAGAACACAATTTGTCCAACTCCTTTCTCTATTGAATCCATGAGTTTTTATCCTTCCAAGTCTTTGCTCTTCTACAACCAGAAACCAAAAGAACCTCCTCCTCCTACTTCCTATCTTTCCTAAGATTTTACTATGTAAAGAAATGTATGGAATCAAGAATGATAACCAAAGACTATGAAGGGTTTCTTAATTTTTATCCTCCTCTTGAAAGAGGCCAGAGAGTCATATTTATAGAAAAAACAAATCATACTATTCAACGGTTGAGATTAGATGGTATAAATTAGTGGTCAAGATTGAAGAAGTGAGGAGGAAAGTTTCCAATATACTTGTGAGAGGGTAATAATGAATTTAGGAAAAATAAATCATAATATTTCAACAATCAAGATTTGATGGTAAAAATTAGTGGTCAAGATTGAAGAAGTGAGGAGGAAAGTTTCCATTATACTTGTGAGAGGATAATAATGAATTTTTAATTTAAAAAAGATGGATAAAGATGCACTTGAGGTTTCTTATTTTACACATAATTATAAGATGAAGTTTCCAAAAGAAGGAACAATTAATTTATAAGAAAATATTTAATTGCAAAATGAGTGGAGTTAATCGAGGTGTTGATGGGGGAAAAAAAGAAAGTTGAAATAGGAAAATATGGAAAATTTTAAATAAAATAAAATTCATTTATTATTTCATCCATAATTTTTTAAAAATACTTATTTCCAAAATTAAATGTTGCATCATAAAATTAGTTAATTTGATTTTCTAAATAATTTAAATTTACTTGTCCTTAAGTTCTAATTTTGTATTAATAAAATGAAACAATAGTTACTATCAAACCATCTTAACTTTGATAATGAAGAGTCTCTTTTCAAACATTCTAGAAGGAGGGTTGTAACAGATTGAGAGAGATGGAAAGAGATAGGGAGAGAGAGAGAGAGAGAGAGAGAGAGAGAGATGAGATACATAGTAAAGAGGGAGAGTGTGAGAGAGACAATTAGAGAGGGATGGAGTAAGGTTGGGAGATTTAGGGAGGTGGAGAGAGAGGGGGGGAGGAAGGGATGGAGGAAGGTTGGGGTATTAAGGAGAGGGATAGATAAATAGGTATACATATAGATAGACAAATAAAAAGACACATAGAAAAATAGATAAATAAATAGACAGACAAATAGATAGATAGGTAGATAGATAAATACATAGATAGACACACACACATAGATAGAGAGAGTGAGAGAGAGATGCAGATAGGAAAACATATAGATAGATAGACAGATAGATATAGAGAGAGAAGTATACAAGGAATGAGAGATAGAGAGGGGGAGGGAGGGTGGGGGGGATGGAGAGAGATAGAGACATAGACAAAGAGACATACATAGATAGATAGATAGACAGACAGACAGACATACAACCAGATAGATAGATAGACAACCATATAGATAGATAGACATACAAATAGACAGACAGACATATAGACTGACTGACTAACTGACTAAAAAATAGTTAGACAGATAGATAGACATATAGATAAAGATAGAGATAGAGATAGAAAAATAAAAATAAAAATACAAATACAAAGGCAAAGACAAAGACAAAGACAAAGACAAAGACAAAGAAAGACAACTAGATAAAGACAAAGAAAAAGACAAATATAGAGATAGAGATAGAGACAAAGAGATGGAGATACAGATACAAAGAGAGAGATAGAGATAGAGACAAATAAAAAGATAGAGACAGAGACAAAGACAAAAAAAGAGATAGAGAGATAGATAGAGATAGAAATAGAGATAGAGACAGATACAAAGATAGAGATGTAGATAGAGATATAGATAGAGAAAGAGACACATAAAGAAACACACACACAAATATAGAGACACAAAGACACACAAAGAGAGAGGGATAGATAGAGAAAAAGATAGAGAGAGACACAAAGAGACAGAGAGAGATAGAGAGAGATAGGGAGATAGAGAGACAAAGAGACAGAGAGACAATATAGAGAGAGATAGAGACAAAGACAGAAAGAAAGAAAAACATAGACATAGACAGAGATAAAGAGAGATAGAGATAGACAGAGATAGAGAAAGAGAGAGATAGAGACAGGGAGAGACAAATATAGAGAGAGATGGAGAGAGAGAGAGAGAGATAGACAAACAAAGACAAATATAGAGAGATGGAGAGAGAATGGTGAGATAGAGAGTAGAGAGGGAAGGAGAGAGAGAAATATGTGAGAGAGACAAAGAGGAGGAAGGTGGGGATATCAAAAGAGATGGAGGGAGAGATAGAGATGGAGATAGAGATAGAGTGAATTATATAGGGAAGGATAGATAGAGAGGGTGAAGTAGAGAAAGAGAGAGATGATGGTGAGATATAGAGTTGAGAGGGAAGAAGAGAGGGAAGGGGAGAGAGAGAGAGAGAGAGAGAGAGAGAGAGAGAGAGAGAGAGAGAGAGAGAGAGAGAGAGAGAGAGAGAGAGAGAGAGAGAGAGAAGGTGGGGATATAGAGAGAGGGAGAAGTAGAGGTGGAGAGAGAGATAAAGAGAATTATATAGGAAGGAGAGATGGAAAGGGTGAAGTAGAGAGTAGATAGCGAAGGAGAGAGTGAGAGAGAAAGATGGGAGAGAGAGAGATAATGGTGAGATACATCATAGAGAGGGAGAATTAGGGAGGGAGAGAGAGGTGATATAGAGAGAAGTAAAGAGGGAAGCATATAGAGAGAGGTGATAGAGAGAGAATGAGAGAGAGAAGTAGCAAGGTGGAGAGATTGATAGATAGATGAGGGAGGGGCAGATTGAGGTAGAGAGGGAAGTTGGATGGAAGGAAGAGAGATAAAGAGAGGGGGGGATAGAAAAAATTAGATAGGGGATGAGGGAGGGAGAGAGAGAGATAAAATGCATATGGGAGGAAGGGAGAGAGAGAAAGAGAGAGGGTGAGAGAGAAAAATAGAGAGGGGAGGGAGCAAGGGGGAGAGAGAGGTGAGATAGAGAAGTATAGAGGGAGGGAGAGAGAGAGGAGGAAGGTGGGGAGATTGGGAGAGGGAGAGAGGGGAGGGAGGGAGGGAGAGGGAGAGATGGAGATAGAGAGATAGAAGTATATAGGGAAGGAGAGAGAGAGGGGGAGAGAGAATGGTGAG